>CAUYUJ010020015.1:285671-675972 GCA_963575745.1 Prorocentrum cordatum
TTTTGTCGTAGATATACAGAGAGAGAGAGAGAGAGAGAGAGAGAGCGAGAAAGGGAGAGAGAGAGAGAGAGAGAGAGAGAGAGCGAAAGAGAGAGGGGGAGCGCAGGGGATATGTATACATTCAAATAGGTGTATACCCAGAGAGAGAGAGAGAGAGAGAGAGAAAAAGAGAGAGCGAGAGAGAGAGAGGGGGGCGAAGAAGAAGAGAGAGAGAGAGAGAGTGAGAGAAACAACGCGAGAGAGAGAGAGAGATATAGAGACATGGCGAGAGAGCGCCAGAAGGAGGGAGGGATGGAGGGGGAGAGCGAGAAGGAGAGAAATCAAGGGACCGATCTACGTGTATTCCCCAATCAGATCTTACCTCTGGTGGGGGTCCTAGCGGATTCATATGGTTAGGTTAGGTTTGCCGCCGATTTTCGCCGCACGCCCGGGTGCCCCGGCGCCCGGGGGGGCCCGGGTGCCCGGGTGCCCGGGCGCCTGGGTGCCCGGGTGCCGGGGTGTCCGTGTGCCCAGGTGCCCGTGTGCCCGTGTGCCCGGGTGCTTGGGTGCCCAGGTGCCCGGGTGCCCAGTAGCTCTATATAGCCCTATAGCCCTATAGCCCTGTAGCCCTATAGCCCTAACAGCCCTATAGACTTCTAGCCTTATAGCCCTATAGCCCTATAGCCCTATAACCCTACAGCCCCATAACCCTATTGCCCAATAGCCCTATAGCCCTGTGGCCCTGTAGCCCTGCAGCCCTATAGCCTCATAGCCTTCTAGCCCTATAGCCTTATAGCCCCATAGCCCTGAAGCCCTAAACAGATTATGATTGGGGTGTTTCTCCGGTGCCATATATATACACACACGCATGTGTGTGATTACACATGTAACTACATATATGCATACACATGTACATGTATACTTACACATGTACATATATACATACACGTATAGCTACATTGCACGTATGCGCATCTGTCGAGATAGGTGTGTATGTTTACATGTATATAGTTATGCATACGTCTATATATGACAAGACAGGGGTTTACGTACACATATATATATATATATAAGTATGCATATATACATATACAAAGAGAGATAGAGAGAGAGAGAGAGAGAGAGACATGGAGAGCGACACACACAGAAGTAACGAACTATATAGGGATATATTCCGAAATATATAGACAACATGGAAGAGAGGGGGAGGGAGAGAAAGGGAGAGTGCGAGGGAGAGCGAGAGAGAGAGAGCGAGAGAGCGAGAGAGAGAGAGAGAGAGAGAAAGACACAGAGAGAAAGATAGAGAACGCGCGAGACATATACAGACAGAGAGATGGAGCCATAGACAGAGAGAGCGAGAGAGAGAGAGAGAGAGAGAGAGAGAGATAGAGAGAGCGCGAGAGAGAAAGAGAGAGGTAGAGAGAGGGAACGTGACATAGAGCCTGAGAGAACGAGAGAGGGAAGCGATACATATATATATATATAGAGAGAGAGAGAGAGAGAGAGAGAGAGAGAGAGAGAGAGAGAGAGAGAGAGAGAGAGAGAGAGAGAGAGAGAGAGAGAGAGAGAGAGAGAGAGAGAGAGAGAGAGAGAGAGAGAGAGAGTAGAGAGAGAGAGAGAGAGAGAGAGAGAGAGAAAGAGAGAGAGAAAGAGAGAGAGAAAGAGAGAGTCAGAGAGAGAGCGCACGCGTGAGAGAGAGAGAGAGAGAATGAGAAACCGAGAGAGAGAGAGAGAGAGAGATAGAGAGAGGGAAACCGAGAGGGAGAGACATAGAGAGCGAGAGCGAGAGTGATAGAGAGAGAGAGAGGGGGAGAGAACGAGAGAGAGATAGAGAGAGATAACGAGAGAGAGAGAGAGAGAGAGACAGAGCGAAAAAGAGAGCGAGAGAGAGAGAGAGAGAAAGAGAGAGTGAGATTTGCTCCCCAGTACCTCGACCAGCGATGCGCGGGAGACGTTGACGAACAGCCTGCACGTGAACTGGGACATCGAGGACTCTGTGCGAGGGCGGCGAGGAGATTGGATGATGTTGGGTGGGGAGGGGGGGGGGGGGGCGATGCGGTTGAGGATGAGGATGGGGCGGGGGATGACGATGAGGAGCGGCATCGCAATGAGAAGGAAGTAGAGGAGGTTGAGGAGGACGGGGATGCTAGACGAGGAAGAGGAGGATAATGGGGTACAGGAAGGTGCACGAGGAGACGGGAAGGGGGAGCGGAGCAGGACGACGACGACGACGACGACGATAATGATGATGAGAATGACGCTGGTGATGAGTATGATAATGATGATGAGGATGCCGATGCTGGTGCTGGTGCTGGTGCTGATGCTGATGCTGATGCTGGTGCGGCTGCTGCGGATGTTGCTGATGATGATGGTGGTGATGATGATGCTGCTGATGATGATATTGCTGATGATGATGGTGATGCTGATGCGACTGGTGACAATGATGCGGCTGCTGATGATGCTGATGACGACGATACCGATGCTGCTTCTGATGGTGATTGTGATGATGATGGTGATGCTGATACTGATGAGGATATTTTGATGCTGATGGTACTGACGTTGGTGATGTTGCTGATGGTGATGATGATATGCTGCTGCTGATGATGATGGTGAGGATGCTGATGACGCTGTGGATGACGATGCTGATGCCGACGATAATGACGATGCTGGCGACGATGCTGCTGCTAATGATGATGAGGACGGCGACGATGCTGATGCTGACGATGCTGCTGGCGATCTGGATGACGACGGCGACGATGATGATGACGATGATGGTGATGCTGATCATGATAGTTCTGATGGTTGTGGTTGTGGTGGAGGTGGTGACGACGGCTACAATAATGACGATGTCGGTGCTGATACTGATGATGATGCTGATGACGATGCTGAACATGCTGATGATGCTGATGATGATGCTGATGATTATGATGACGCGGATGATCATGCTGGTGCCGATGCTGATGCTGATGATGGTGATGGTGATGATGCTGATGATGGCGGTGATACTGCTGATGTTGGTGATGATGCTGATGATGCTGCTGATGCTAATTCTGGTTTTGGTCGTGGTGATGCTGACGACTGCGACGACGATGACGACGACGGTGATGATGCTGATGATGATCGGGATGCTGATGACGATGACAATGATGATGATGATGATGATGATGATGATGATGATGATGATGATGATGATGTTGATGCTGATGCTAATGATGGTGCCGGCGATGTGGATGATGCCGATGTTGCTGATGCTGATGCTGGTACTGAAGATAATGATGCTGATGATGCTGATGATGATGCTGATGACGGTGATGATGATGCTGATGCCGATGATGACGATGCTGATGATGATACTGATGATGATGCTGATGATGATGAGGATGCCGCTGCTGATGATGCTGTTGATGATGCTGCTGATGATGATTATGATGCTGCTGATGGCGATGACGATGACGATGATGATGCTGCTGATGATGGTGGTGATGGTGATGGTGATGGTGATGGTGATGGTGATGGTGATGGTGATGATGATGATGATGATGATGATGATGATGCTGATACTGATGATGATGATGATGATGATGCCGCTGCTGATGATGCTGTTGATGATGCTGCTGATAATGATTATGATGCTGCTGATGACGATGACGATGACGATGACGATGACGATGATGATGATGCTGCTGATGATTCTGCTGATGATGGTGGTGATGGTGATGATGATGGTGATGGTGATGGTGATGGTGATGGTGATGGTGATGATGATGATGATGATGATGGTGATGATGATGGTGATGATGATGATGATGATGATGATGATGCTGATGATGATGATGATGATGATGATGACGATGATGATGATGATGATGATGATGATGATGATGATGATGACGATGATACTAATGATACTGATGATGATGACGAGGAGGAGGAGGAGGAGGAGAAGGAGGAGGAGGAGGAGGGGGATCAGGCGGAGGAGGAGGAGGAGGAGGCAGGAGCGGAGGAGGAGGAGGAGAGGAGGAGGAGGAGGAGGAGGAGGTGGTGGCAAATACAATGATGCAATATGGGGGAAGCAAGACGGTATGCGGCGGATAAGGAACGCTGGAGGGGAGATGCGGCGGAGGAGGCGGATGAGAAGGTGTAGGAGGAGGAGGAGGAGAAGGATGGAGGAGTAGGATGAGACGGAGGAGGAGAAGGAGAAGGTGGAGGACGAGGAAGATGAGGGTGATGGTGATGATGCTGATGATGATGGGGCGGAGGAGAAGGAGGAATCTGAGGAGGAGGCGGAGGAGGATGATGAGGAGGACGTTGAGGAGGAGGAGGAGGAGGAGGAGGAGAAAGAGGGGGAGGGGGAGGAGGAGGAGGAGGAGGAGGAGGAGAAGGAGGAGGAGGAGAAAGAGGAGGAGGAGGAGGAGGAGGAGGAGGAGGAGGAGGAGGAGGAACGTGTCGGGCACCGATTCTGGTCAGGCCAACCCTGGACCCAGGGTGGTGTACGGCCATGTATTCCTGGCCAGGCCAGGACGGCATGCGCTGGTTGGCCTGACCAGAGTCCATTGAGAAGCGTACTCTGCGTCCTCTGATGAGGGTTGGGTGGGTGAGGCGGAGGAGGAGGAGGAGGAGGAGGAGGAGGAGGAGGAGGAGGAGGAGGAGGCGGAGGAGTGCTGTTCTTGTGGCGGTGGTACGTGTGCCACGTCGTTCCCATGTCCCGGGTCATGCAAAGGCGTGAGATCTTTCGCGAAGCCTTGCGCGTCCCGCTTCTGCGGCTCATGCCAGCTTTTTTTGATCTCTCTCTCTCTCTCTCTTCTTGTCTCTCTCCGTCTCTCTTTTTTTTTTTCTCTCTCTCTCTCTCTATCTCTTGTAACATGACTTGCATATGTACCTATACATGTATGTATATGTGTATCATATGTAGACGTATACATGTAGACATAAGCCGTCATCTCGATTGTACATAGGTGTATCTGCACGCGCGCATGTGTGTGCACATGTGTACGTTTGTATGTATCTATCATTTTCGTATACATGCATACTCGTGGCACGTGCGTGCCCAGGCTAATCACACATTCAGTGGGGGTCACCGATGGTGTTGTCATAGCTAGGTGTAGTATGAGCTGTTGTGAAGCACCCTTATGAGCATGAACAGAACAGAGGTCATAGCTACTGTGGAAGTGCAGACTGGGAACCACAGAAAGCCGACAAGACGGTTCAAATAGTTATGTGCAGTATCATTGGATGCCACTCTGTTTTCGAGTGTTTTATTGTACGTTGCTGAAGGACCGCGCATGAAACCATCTACGAATCAATGTTTTGTTTTCTTTTCAATGTGAGAAAAATCCGTGCAGACTCATTTTATCACCTCGTGCTTTTGTTGGTTTCTGATGCCCAACTGGTAGTCCACTGTGTTTGTGCCCTGACGTCGCGATCTGGGTGGCAGGCGCGTCTGGTGTTTCAGATTAGTTAGGTTGTCCCCAGCGGAACGGCAGGCACTTCGCGGCTGGACGACGCAATATTCTCCTCAGACCTCTACTCCCTCGGAAAGATGCGTGTGATAATGTAGTCATTTTCAACACGCGCCCCAATCACTACGAATGTGACTCGCACGCGCGTGTGCATGTATTTGCATAGGTCTATGTATGCAACATGTGTACATGTGTACGTGTATGCTGGTGTAGATATAACCATATTAACATATGGGCATTTACATGTTCATGTGTATACATATATATATATACATGAACATGCATGTGGATAAACATTTGTACGTGTGCGTGTGTGTATATATATATATGCATATGTATAGGTTTGCGTGGTTGTATTCATATCGGGCTACGTATATGCACATTGTTATACATTGATGTCTGCGTGTATTTAGGTATGCGTATATGGACATGTGTACGTTCGCATACACAGATTTGTACTTGATTATCTTTATTCCCCACCCTCCTTGGTTGGGTATTCGTTTTGAATAAGGGATTGTGGTCTCCACCTTCCTTCCTCCCGCCCCCCTCCCTCCTCCAAATTAGACCTCGCCATCCCTGGGGGGCTGCGATCTGTGAAACTGTCGCCACTTTCGAGGCCTGCTGGGGGGCCCAGCACAGTGACGCCACGCGCGGACCCAAATTAGACCTCGCCATCCCTGGGGGGCTGCGATCTGTGAAACTGTTGCCACTTTCGAGGCCTGCTGGGGGGCCCAGCACAGTAGACCTCGCCATCCCTGGGGGGCTGCGATCTGTGAAACTGTCGCCACTTTCGAGGCCTGCTGGGGGGCCCAGCACAGTGACGCCACGCGCGGACCCAAATTAGACCTCGCCATCCCTGGGGGGCTGCGATCTGTGAAACTGTCGCCACTTTCGAGGCCTGCTGGGGGGCCCAGCACAGTGACGCCACGCGCGGACCCAAATTTGACCTCGCCATCCCTGGGGGGCTGCGATCTGTGAAACTGTCGCCACTTTCGAGGCCTGCTGGGGGGCCCAGCACAGTGACGCCACGCGCGGACCCAAATTAGACCTCGCCATCCCTGGGGGGCTGCGATCTGTGAAACTGTCGCCACTTTCGAGGGCTGCTGGGGGGCCCAGCACAGTGACGCCACACGCAGATTCAAATTAGACCTCGCCATCCCTGGGGGGGCTGCGATCTGCGGAACTGTCGCCACTTTCGAGGGCTGCTGGTGGGTCCAGCGGAGTGAGGCACCGCGCAGGTCTGAGCAAGACCTCGCCGTGCCCGGGGGGCTGCGATCTGCCAAACTGTTGCCACTTTCGAGGGCTGCTGTGGGTCCAGCGGAGTGTGGCACTGCGCAGATCTGAGCGGGACCTCGCCGTGCCTGGGGGGCTGCGATCTGCGAAACCATCGCCACTTTCGAGGGCTGCTGATGGGTCCAGCGGAGTGAGGCACCGCGCAGATCTGAGCGGGACCTCGCCGTGCTTGGGGGGCTGCGATCTGCGCAATTGTCGCCACTTTCGAGGGCTGCTGGCGGGTCCAGCGGAGTGTGGCACTGCGCAGAACTGAGCGGGACCTCGCCGTGCCTGGGGGGCTGCGATCTGCGAAACTGTCGCCACTTTCGAGGGCTGCTGGTGGGTCCAGCGGAGTGAGGCACCGCGCCGATCTGAGCGGGACCTCGCCGTGCCTGGGGGGCTGCGAGCCTCACGAATGCCGCTCGCAGAAGTATATGCGCCCATGTCACGTCATCACCTCCGTATAACGTCTCCCAAGCTACTCATGCCCCGCATTGCGCAGGGGTTGGGTACGTCGCCAGGGTAATTCCCCAAGCAGTGCTTGCACCTAGGGGTTCGTGCTTTTTTCCGAGGGGCTGAGCCTGCCTGGCGGTCCGGCGGCTCAGTGCTCGCCGTCGCCGCCCTGTGGCCGTCTCGTCGCCGCCCGTCGCCTGGGCCTGCCTGGCGGTCTGGCGGCCCCGTGCTTGCCGTCGCGCCACGTCGCCGCCTCGTCGTCGCGCGTCGTCTGGGCCTGTCTGGCGGTCTCGCGGCTCCGTGTTCGCCGTCGCCCAGCCGTCGCCGCCTCGTCGCCGCCGGTCGCCTGAGCCTGTCTGGCGGTTTGGCGGCTCCGCGCTCGCCGTGGCTGCCCTGTAATCGTCGTCGCCGGCCCGTCGCCACCTCGCTTAGATCGCCCCACAAGTCGCACAGTATAAATCGCACCCGCGAGATTGCACCACATGTATTCTCCTTTCTTAAAAATAGACTCTACCCCCCCCGTCGTTATCGCTACCCCTTTCGGGTATGTAAATCATGTATGATTCTGACCACATGTCCATCCTAAATATGAAATCACAATGTCCCAGGCCAGCCGGTATCCCCCCCTGAGGTTCCTTTGTAAAAACACTACGCGGTGACATTTTTGTTCTAACGTATCACTTTTTCACGAATCCCTTGCAAAAAACGGGACGAAGTCAACACGCGCGCGTCGTCGCGCGCGCATGCCGAAATCCTTCAAAAACCTTCGGTGCCGGAAGGATTTCGCAATCGAGTTGCCAACAAACATACAAAATCAAAGGGTTTCGTAACACTGATTTGCTAAAAAAGCTTACGCAAGAGCTCTGGCGAAATCTTAAGAAAACCATTGGCTTTGCAAGATTTTCAGAACATGCTACCAAATTGGCGTCGCGCGCGCATGTCGAAGTCTGTCGAACGCCCTTGCGCGTGTGCCGTCGCGAGAATCCTCTGCAAAAAATGGGGCGAAGTGCAGACGCGCGCGTCGTCGCGCGCGTACGCCGAAATCCTTCAAAACCCAGCGGTTTCGTAAGGATTTCAAAATCGCGCGTCCAAAAAACCTACAGAAACACAAGGTTTCACAACACGGATTTTCAACAAAAGCGTGCGCGCGCGCTCTTGCGGCGTCGTCGTCGTCGTCGTCGTCGTCGTCGCCGTCCTCCCTCCTCCCGCGTCGTCGTCGTCGTCGCCTACGTCGTCCTGTGTCTTTCCTCGTGTTCGTCGTCGTCGTCCTCTTTGGCGTCGTGGTCGTTTCCGTCGTCGTTGTCGCCGTGGTCGTCCTCCTCCCTCGTCGTCGTCGTCGTCGTCCGTCGTCGGCGTCTCGTCGTCGTCCCTCCTATTTCGTCGCGTCGTCGTCGTCGTTGTCGTCGTCGTCTCGTCGTCATCTTCCCTCCTCCCTCGTCGTTGTCGTCGTCGGCGTCGCCGTCCTTCCTCCTTCTTCGTCGTTCGCGTCGTCGCCGTCCTCCCTCCTCCCTCTCGTCGTTGTCGTCGTTGTCGCCGTCGTCGTCCTCCCTCCTCCTTCGTCGTCGTCTTCGTTGGCGACGTCGTCGTCGTCTTCGTCGTCGTCGGCGTCGGCGTCGTCGTCTTCGTCGTCGTCGACGTCGGCGTCGTCGTCGTCGCCGCCGTCGTCGTCGTCGTCGTCGTCGTCGTCGTCGCCGTCGTCGTCGGCCGTCTTGCTTCTCAGGCCTTCTTGGGGCGCTCTGGAGACGCCCCCGAGGGCTCCAAGACGACTTCGGAGCGACATCTGTGCTGGGCCCCGCATGGGTTTTGCAAACCAAGTTGCGGGTGGGTGGGTGGGATGATTGCGCGAGCAGTGGAGTTGACAACTTCAAGTTCGGCAAGTGATTGATTGCACAACATAGATCGCACCACATATATTACAACACATAGCTTACACCACATAGGTTGCACCACCTAGATTGCACAAAACATATGGCTCCACATCTGTTTCCCAACATATGTTGCACCACACCCGTTGCACAACATAGATCGTACGGTTTATCGTGCAGATCATCCATGTCACAACGTAGATCGCACCACAGAGGTTGCACCACACAGATGATATGCATATATATATATATATATGGTCGCCCCCCCTGTGATCATACATCTCCGTCTTCCGTGTTCGCTCTCTCCCTCTCTCCTTCTCTCTCGTTCTATCCCTCTCTCTCGTTTTGTTGTTCTCTCTTTGCGTTTGTCTCTCGCGCTCTCTGTGATTGTCTGCTGCTGTCTTCGACTGTTTGTCTTTCGCGCTCTCTGTGATTGTGTTGGAGCTTTTCCAGCTTTTCCGAAAGATTACCCTAGTGAAAAACCTTATGTTTTCCAGCTTTTCCAGCTTTTCCAGCTTTTCCCAGAGACTACCCTGGTGAAAAACCTTGTGTTTTCCAGCTTTTATAGCTTTTCCAGCTTTTCCCAGAGACTACCCTGGTGGAAAACCTTATGTTTTCCAGCTTTTCCAGCTTTTCCAGCTTTTCCCAGAAACTACCATGGTGAAAAACCTTGTGTTTTCCAGTTTTTCCAGCTTTTCAAGCTTTTCCCAGAGACTACCCTGGTGAAAAACCTTGTGTTTTCCAGCTTTTATAGCTTTTCCAGCTTTTCCCAGAGACCACCCTGGTGGAAAACCTTATGTTTTCTAGCTTTTCCAGCTTTTCCAGCTTTTCCCAGAGACTACCCTGGTGAAAAACCTTATGTTTTCCAGCTTTTCCAGCTTTTCCCAGAGATTACCCTGGTGAAAAACATTATGTTTTCCAGCTTTTCCAGCTTTTCCAGCTTTTCCCAGAGATTACCCTGCTGAAAAACCTGGTGTTTCCAGCTTTTCCAGCTTTTCCCAGAGACTACCCTGGTGGAAAAACCTTGTGTTTTCCAGCTTTTCCAGCTTTTCCAGCTTTTCCCAGAGACTACCCGGATACAGGTTTTTCACCAGGGTAGTCTCTGGGAAAAGCGGGAAAAGCTGGAAAACACAATGTTTTTCACCAGGGTAGTCTCTGGAAAAGCTGGAAAAGCTGGACAACACAAGGTTTTTCACCAGGGTAGTCTCTGGGAAAAGCTGGAAAAGTGGGAAAACACAAGGTTTTTCACCATGGTAATCTCTGGGAAAAGCTGGAAAAGCTGGAAAAGCTGGAAAACACAAGGTTTTTCACCAGGGTAGTCTCTGGGAAAAAGCTGGAAAGTGGGAAAATATTGAAAACACAAGGTTTTTCACCAGGGTAGTCTCTGGGAAAAGCTGGAAAAGCTGGAAAAGCTTGAGAACACAAGGTTTTTCACCAGGGTAGTTTCTGGGAAAAGCTGGAAAAGCTGGAAAAGCTGGAAAACACAATGCTTTTCGCCAGGGTAGTCTCTGGGAAAAGCTGGAAAAGCTGGAAAAGCTGGAAAACACAAGGTTTTTCACCAGGGTAGTCTCTGGGAAAAGCTGGAAAAGCTGGAAAAGCTCAAACACAATCACAGAGAGCGTGAAAGACAAACAGTCGAAGAGAGCAGCAGGCAATCACAGAGAGCGCGAGAGACAAACGCAAAGAGAGACCGACCATGTGGCCTTGTGTTCGGGCACAGTGATGGTAGCCCGTTTTTTGGGTTCCCTCCTGGGTCCGCGTCCGCCACAGACGGGCATCCGTTTTTGGATGCCCCTCCAGAGTAGCGCCGTGGAAGCGCTTTGCAGTGTCGAAGACTTGGTTTGTGGTGTGGTGTCATCACTGATGCTGAGGCGTTGCTGGTGTCGTTGCGGAACAAGCGTGCGGCCATGTGGCCTTGTGTTCGAGCACAGTGATGGAAACCCGTTTTTTTGGGTTCCCTCCTGGGTCCGCGTCCGCCACGGAGGGGCATCCGTTTTTTTTTTTTTTTTCTCGGGTGCCCTCCAGAGTGGCGCCGTGGAAGCGCTTTGCAGTGTCGAAGTTTTGGTTTGTTGTGTGGTATCACCACTGATGCTGAGCCGTCGCTGGTGTCCTTGCGTAACAGGCGTCCGGCCATGTGGCCTTGTGTTCGGGCACAGTAATGGTAACCCGTTTTTTGGGTTCCCTCCTGGGTCCGCGTCCGCCACAGAGGGGCATCCGTTTTTGGATGCCCCTCCAAAGTAGCGCCGTAGAAGCGCTCTGCAGTGTCGAAGACTTGGTTTGTGGTGTGGTGTCATCACTGATGCTGAGGCGTTGCTGGTGTCGTTGCGTAACAAGCGTGCGGCCATGTGGCCTTGTGTTCGAGCACAGTGATGGGAACACGTTTTTTGGGTTCCCTCCTGGGTCCGCGTCCGCCACGGAGGGGCATCCGTTTTTTGGATGCCCCTCCAGACTAGCGCCGTGGAGGCGCTTCGCAGTGTCGAAGACTTGGTTTGTTGTGTGGTATCATCACTGATGCTGAGCCGTTGCTGGTGTCCTTGCGTAACAGGCGTCCGACCATGTGGCCTTGTGTTCGGGCGCAGTGATGGTAACCCGTTTTTTGGGTTCCCTCCTGGGCCCGCGTCCGCCACAGAGGGGCATCCTTTTTTGGATGCCCCTCCAGAGTAGCGCCGTGGAAGTGCTTTGCAGTGTCGAAGACTTGGTTTGTGTATGAACATGTGGGGAGGAGACAGGTTGAAAGGAGAGGGTGGGGAGGGAGAGGGGGAGGATGAGGAGGAGGAGGAGGATGAGGATGATGATGATGACGAGGAGGAGGAGGAAGAGGAGGAGGAGGAGGAGGGGAGGAAAAGGGGGAGGATGAGGAGGAGGAGGACGACGACGACGACGACGACGATGAGGATGATGATGAGGAGGAGGACGACGACGAGGAGGATGAGAAAGAAGGCGACATGTATGATCACAGGGGGGGGGGGGCGAGCATATATACATATGTATGTATGTATGTATGTATGTATGTATGTATGTATATATATACATATATATCTGGTAGGGGGGCTCCTGAGATCGACCTTGGAAATGCCCCGTTTGGTTAGTTATCGTCGTTGCGTTGTCTCTTCTCTTGCGTTGTTTTCCCGCGCGATCCTTGCTGTGGTTCTCTGGCTGAGGATTTCGATGTTTCAACGGACGAGATCTGCTGTAATTTCCACAACAGGCTCCGATTGTAATTTCCGTATAAGGAGTACTAGTGTAATCTTCTACATCATAATCCTGTTGTAATCCTGAAATTCCAAATTGCCAAGTACGTCAGTATTCTATGTTCCTCGCCTTGGCCTTTGCTGTATAAGCACAAAGAAATTCTGCTTCCAGGATTTGCAGAACATTGCTTTTGTTGTTATCCGCCTTGGTTTTTGCTGTCCAGGCAAATGGAATCTCAAGGCAGGCCAATGTATTTCCATGGCGCCGAATCGTGGAACCTTTTTTTTTCAACCACCTTGGATGGCCTTGAAACTCCCTGTGCCTGAACAGCCCAAACCCAAACGGAAAACAGACATCAGCATTCTATTGCAAGCTCTGGAAGCAGAATTGTCTTCCGCCTGCACAGCAAAAACCAGGGCGAGGAACAAACACAACAAACACAACTTACCCCGGCGACGTACCCAACTCCTGCGCAATGTGGGGCATGAGTAGCTTGGGAGAGGTTATACTATACGGAGATGATGACGTGACATGGGCGCATATACTTCTGCGAGCGGCATTCAGAGATTGCGAGGTCCCGTTCAGATCTGCGTGGTGCCTCACTCCGCTGGACCCGCCACCAGCCTACGAACGTAGCGACTGTTTCGCAGATCGCAGCCCCCCAAGGACGGCGAGGTCCTGCTCAGATCTGCGCGGTGCCTCATTCCGCTGGACCCGCCAGCAGCCCTTGAAAGTGGCGACGGCTTCGCAGATCCCAGCCCCCCAGGGACGGCGAGGTCTCGCTCAGATCTGCGCGGCGCCTCACTCCGCTGGACCCACCAGCAACCCTCGAAAGTTGTGACTGTTTCGCAGGTCGCCATGCTGGCCCCCCAAGCAGCCCTCGGAAGTGGCGACAGCTTCGCAAATCGCAGGCCCCCAGGGATGACGAGGTCTAGTTTGGCGAGGTTTAATTTGGGTCCGCGGCGGCTACCACCCACTATGCTGTCCCCCCCAGCAGCCATCGAAAGTGACGACATTTTCGCAAATCGCAGCCTCCCAGGGATGGTGAGGCCTAATTTGGGTGCGCGGCGGCTACCCACTATGCTGTCCCCCACAGCAACCCTTGAACGTGGCGACAGTTTCGCAAATCGCAACCCCCCAGGGATGGCGAGGTCTAGTCTGGGCCCACGGCGGGTACCCACTATGCTGTCCCCCCCCAGCAGTCTTCGAAAGTGGCGACAGCTTCGCAAATCGCAGCCCCCCAGGGATGGCGAGGTATACTTTGGGTCCGCGGCGGGTGCCCACTATGCTGTCCCCCCAGCAGCCCTCGAAAGTGGCGACAGTTTTGCAAATCGCAGCCCCCCCAGGGATGGCGAGGTCTAATTTGGGTCCGCGGCGGGTGCCCACTATGCTGCCCCTCCCAGCACTCTTCGAAAGTGGCGACCGCTTCGCAAATCGCAGCCCCCCCCAGGGATGGCGATGTCTAATTTGGGTCCGCGGCGGGTGCCAGTACCCATTATGCTGCCCCCCCAGCAGCGCTCGAAAGTGACGACAGCTTCGCATAACGCAGCCCCCCCAGGGTCGGCGAGGTTGGAGACAGGTACCGCAGGCAACATGCGCACACAAGCGAAACTTCCGCACAAGGCAAGAGGAGACAAGAAGGAGGAGTGGCGAGAGGCAGGAGGCGGGAGGCGGGAGAAGGAGGAGGAGGAGAAGGAGAAGGCGCGACTGCAGTGTTTATTAAAAACGAATGCCCAACCAAGGAGGGTTGGGAAAGAGGTACGCACGAGGCAAGAGGAGACAAGAGGGAGGCGGGAGGCGGGAGGCGGGAGGAGAAGACGCGACCGCAGTGCTCTATTCAAAACGAATGCCCATTCAAGGAGGGTTGGGAAAACACATTCTTTCTTACGTGTGGAGAATTCTGGAATTTTGGTTAGTCCTCCTAAAGCGAAATCCTATTGTATTCCTTCAAGAAAGGAATGCCTTTCTGATTTTGACACAGGGATCTTGTGAGAATCCGCCGCACATGGAAGTCTGTTGCAATCTTGACATTCTAGATTCCAGAAGATTGTAAAGTATCCCAGTGTCTTTTCCCAAGGGGATTACAAGTGGCTTGGATGTCTATTGTTTGGGTGTGCAAAGATTCCTTCCTCTCTCCTCTTCTCCTCGGTCGCCCTGCCCTCCTGCTCTCCCTCTTGCGTCCCAGACAATTCGCCAACCGCGCGCCCCCGGCTCGCTCGACCGCTGGTGCGGATTGCCTCCGCCTCGCTGCCGACACGAACAGAGGATCCTTGTCTTCTGTGCTGTGCTTTCCGCTTGCGGTGGCCTTTGCTTGGTGTTCCGTGTTTTGTGTTCATTGTTCTTCACTTCGTGTGCTGTGTTCTGTGCTCGGAGTTCTGCGTTGTGTGCTCAGCGTCTTATGTTCTGCACTTCGTGCTCTGTCCTCCGCCCTCCGTGTTCCATGCGATTCGCCCCGTGTTCTGTCTTATGTGCGTTGCGTTCGGCGTTCTGTGGCATCTGTTCTGCATTATGTGTTATGTTACCCGTATTCTATATTTTGCACTGTGTTCTGTATTATATGTTCGATGTTCTGTTACCAGTGTTCTGTGTTCTGTGCTCAGTGTTCTGCCTTATGTGTTCCGTTTTCTGCGTTTTGTGCTCAACGTTTTATGTTTTGCACCCCGTGTTCTGTTCTGTATGTTCCCAACCATCCTGCGGTGTTGGGTCCTCGTTTTGAAGAGACGGTACCCCGCGTTCCTCCTCCTCCTCTCCTCCTCCCTCCTCCCTGCGTTTTACCCACCCAGTACATCGTTTCCTGGCCCCATAGGCAGCTCCACCGAAGGCCCCAGCGGCAGGGATCGCATGGCGGCCTCGAGCCATTTCGGCACACCCCTCACGAGGATCGTGACCCCATAGGGGGCTCCACCGAAGGCGCCAGTGGCAGGGTTCGCATGGCGGCCTCAGGCCATTTCGGCACACCCCTCACGAGGATCGTGACCCCATAGGGAGCTCCACCGAAGGCGCCAGTGGCAGGGTTCGCATGGCGGCCTCGGGCCATTTCGGCACACCCTCACGAGGATCGTGGTCCCATAGGGAGCTTCACCGAAGGCGCCAGTGGCAGGGTTCGCATGGCGGCCTCGGGCCATTGCGGCACACCCCTCACGAGGATCGTGGCCCCATAGGAGCTCCAGCGAAGGCGCCAGTGGCAAAGTTCGCATGGCGGCCTCGGGCCATTTCGGCACACCCCTCACGAGGATCGTGGCCCCACAGGAGCTCCACCGAAGGCGCCAGTGGCAGGGTTCGCATGGCGGCCCGGGCCATTGCGGCACACCCCTCACGAGGATCGTGGTCCCATTTTTGTGCTGCTTTAACAGACGCGCCTGGGCGTCGTACTCCGCCTTGTCGACGTGCAACGCCACCTCTTCCCTCATGGCTCTCGAAGCCCTCTCCTGCTTGTGCTCCTCGGTCAGAGGGACGCCGTCCTTGTCGTCGTCGGCGCCCGCGAAGACGACCACGAACGTGTTCCTGAGCATGTCGGGCTCCAGCGGGAAGCCGTGGCCACATAGGGAGCGCAGGAGAAGATGGTATTCACAATTCCGGTGTTCACTACTGCATAGGGTTGGGTCCTTCGCCAGACTGATTTTCTGTTCTGTGCGGTTCGCTCAGTGTTCTGTCTTGTGTGGGATGTGTTCTGCATTATGTGAGTTATGCTCTGTGTTCTGTCTTATGCGCTATGTGTTCTACGTTCTGTGCTCTGTGTTCTGCGTCCTGTGCTCAGTGTTCTGTGTTCTGTGCTCAGTGTCATACGTTCTGTGTTCCGTTTTTTTTTGTGTGTTGTCCTAAACGTTCTTTTTTCAGCACTCTGTCTTTGCTTCACCGACGTCTGTCGATCTGCAACACGTGTTTAGTGTGTGTTGTTCGCATGGTGCCATCTTGTCCGTTGTGCGCGTTGTATTTGGTTCTTGACCAGATTGTCTCACTGTGCTTTCAGTGTGTGGCGTCACTGCGTTGTGAGCGCATGCGAATTGTGATTGCGTTGCCAGATAACTTTCTTTTGCGAAGAGGACGACGCCGTCCCGCCGATTTCCAAGAGGGCACTTGATCGATTGCGCACGAGAGTGAAAGCAAAACACCGAGCAGTGTAATTTGCACTGCCTTTTGTTTTCTGGTTGTAGACGCAAGGGAACACAATAGGAATAAGGGACAAGGGAAAAAAAGGGGAAAGGGGATGGGGACGGGGAGCAAGAAACTAACGAAAACAAATGAAAACGATATGAGACTAGTTTTATTTGAAGACTCCTACTTTCGGTGATGCATTACCGTATTCAGATTGCTCAGGCCTTACGGCCGGTGCCGCCGATCCTGAAGACGACGACGACGAATACGAGAAGGAGGAGGAGGAGGAGGAGGAGGAGGAGGAGGAGGAGGAGGAGGGGGATTGAGGTGGAATGGAACAGGAGAAGGCAAAAGAGATGTTCCTCATGTGGGCCGAGGGAGTCGTAGCAGAGACAGACATGGAGCCTTATGGCCTGCGGCCCTTCCCGCCGCCGCGCTGGTGTTGTGATTGAAAGGCCTCTTGGATGTTTTCGGGCCTGTTGGGGCCTCTGTTGGGCCTCTTGGGGGCCTCTTCGGGCTCCTTGAGGGGCCTTCCGGGGGCTTCTTGGGGCGGGAAGCTCGAAATGTCGATTCGTGGTCCTTTTCTTGGGCCTGCTTGGGCCTCTCTTGGCGCGTCTTGGCGCTTTTTTGGGCTCCGGGACGCTCAGGAGCGGATGCGTATCTGACCCCCCCCAGGATCCCCGCGGGACCCCCGCGGGACCCCCCCCTCGGCGGGGGAGGGATCACAGAGAAGTGGCTTCCCTTCGACTTCAGTACGACGTTGCTGCGGTTTTCTTTCGCTGGCAGGTTCGAAGAGGAGGGTGCAGGGAAAGGGGACGACGGAGACGTAGGGAAAGAGGACAACGAATGCGTCGACTGAGCGCACGCCGACAGGGGGTCAACACGCCGACAGGGTCGGCGGATTTTGGCTACATGATGGTTTCCAGCCGCCACTCGTACAGTGCACTGCTATCCATGGTTGCAACGTGCGTCGCCGGATACGCCTTGCCCGCACAGCCCGACATGTTGCCCAAGTTCCCAATGGCGCACGATGGAGTACAACTTTCCAACGCAAGCTCTCTGGCGGCAGGGAAGCGTCCTGGGGGCCGACCGTGAGGCGTGGGCAAGCAAATGCATTTGCGTTGCAATTTTCTAAATAGAAAATGCACGGTGCATTTGTTTGCTCTGCGCCCACAAGGGAAAAGTCATCATCACCATAACGGCAAAGAACGTCGACCCTGACAACATCAAGCCTGTCAAGAACCTGACTCTTCTTCGTCTTGCTTGTCCGGCCGCCGCCAATCGGTCCCCGTCGACTCTGCTCTCGACGGGCCCGCCTGCGCCCAAAACTTCGTCACGCCGTACCCGCCCGCGTCCCTGGGCGAGCCGCGCCTGCACATCAAGAACATCCCCTTTGAATTCGCGGTCGAGCGCTTCCGCGAACGCATCGGACAGGCCGGGACGTTCACCGAGTGCCACGTGCCCACCAAGGCTGCGTTCCCCCGCCGTCAACGCGCGCTCCTTGGAGAACCGCGTTCGCTCTGCCCAGTAGCCCTCTCGGAACAAAAGCAAGAATTTGTGGTCAAAGGCTGGGGACCTGATCGCAGAGCTAGCGATTGATCATTCGGTGTTCGTTTCGCGTCACCGATGCATGTCTTGAAGATTTGTCACTGGCGCAGGCTTGAGCAACCGCTGAACATGTGTTCGCCGTCGTCATCACCCTGGCCCCCACCGCAACAGGATGCGTTCTCATCATCGCCACCGCGGGTCGGCATGCTACATTTTCCGTGCTGGGCGAGGGTCGCCCGCCATTGGTTTCGAGTGCTTGTCGAACCCAAACTATTACAACGCAACCCAGCACGAACGTCTAACAGACGCCCGTGCGACGTGATGACGTCCACGCGACATCTTGACGAACGGCGAGTGGCTTTTGCATGTTCGTAAACCGTGCAACAGTTGATCTTGGGAGCCCCCTTCCCTAGCATCTCTATGTATACACATATTAATGTACAGCGTACATTCAACCACATCTACTGTTTCGCATTGGTTGCACACCATAGCTGGCTAGGAACAGGCTGTTTGGGGCCCAGCCTGGCTACCATTTTCATGTCTAAGTTGACGTGCTTGTTTCTGCTTGGATGTATGAATTTACGTGCATGGTCATGCTCATCGTACCAATGCATATGCATGGCCATGCATTTGACTGTGAATGGATTTGCATATGTGTATGTGTACGTATATGTACATGTACATGTATATGCACACATGTCGGTAATACATGTAAATATACATCTGCATTCATTTTCGTGTGCATGCTAAACTCGCAGTTATACTTTAACGCGTATGTTTATATACATGTCCGCACGCACATATATGTATACGTGTGCTTGTGTGCATGCATGCTTGTATGTATGCATGCATGTATATGCCTGTATGTAGGCGGCTATGTATGCGCGTATGTATGTTTGTTTAGATGCACGTATGTAAGTATGTGTGTACACAGATGTATATGTAGGTATAATCATATATTTGTGTATGAATATGTAAATGTATATGTATATGTACATGTATATGCATATGTATATTTATGTACATGTATATGTATATGTATATACAAATGTATATATTCATGTATGTGTGTATGCATATGTATATGATTATGTATATGTCTATGTATAGGTATATGCATAGGTATATACATATGTATTTGCATATATATGTGTGCTCATGTATATGTATATGCATATATATACATATATATGTATTTGTTTATGTATTTATATATATATGTAGATGTTTGTGCATATGTACAAATATATGTATATGTATATGTGTATGTATATGTATATGTATATGCATTTGCATATGTATATGTATATGTATATGTATATGTATATGTTTATATATATGCACATGTATATGTACATGTATATGTATATGTATATGTATATGTATATGCATATGTGTATGTATATGTATATGTATATGTATATGTAGATGTATGTGTATATGTATATGTGTATGTATATGCATATGTATACGTATATATATATGTATGTGTATATATAGTTATAGGTCTATGTATGTGTATGTGTATGTGTATGTGTATGTGTATGTGTATGTGTATGTGTATGTGTATGTGTATGTGTATGTGTATGTGTATGTGTATGTGTATGTGTATGTGTATGTGTGTATGTGTGTATGTATGTATGTGTGTATGTGTGTATGTATGTATGCATGTATGTATGTATGTATGTATGCATGTTTGTATGTATGTATGTATATATATACACATGCGTATCTACACATATTCTCCTCTTCTTATATCTTTACCTCGTCACGCCCCGTCAGGATTGTGGGGGTGGAAAAACCCTGTCACCCCCCCAAACTGGACCCTCAAGATCGCGGGTGTGTGGTCCCCCCGGACATCCTTGCCAAAGGTCCCCCGGCTCGTCCCGGACCTCCCAGGGCGCTCAGCCGGGTCCTACCAGCAGGCCCCAAGCGATCATACCGGTGATCAGAAAGGCCGGAGGGAGACCCAAGACAGCACAAGAGCGCTCCAAGAAGGACCCAAATTGCCTCCAGAGGCCCCCGAGATGGCCCAGGAGGCCCTCAGCAGGGCTCCCAGAATGCAGAAATCCGTTCGTTCCCTTAGGAAAACGTGCATTTTCAGTGCATTCGCTGGTCGGGTCTTAGCAGCGTCCAAAACAGCCAAGGAGGTCTCCGGCTTCGCCCCAAGACGGCCCAAGAGACCCCCAAGAGACCACGCAGACGGCTTGGATGGCCCCAAGACTGCCCAAACAAGAGGTAACTAAGCCAAAAAGAGGTCCAGCAGGCCCTCACAAGGCCCTGGAGCGATCAGAGCGGTGATCAGAGAGGCCGAAAGAGGACCCGAGACAGCACAAGGGCGGTCCGAGAAGGACCCAGAGGGCCTTCAGAGGCCCTCAAGAGGGCCCAAGAGGCCCTCAACAGGGCTCCCAGAATTGAGAAATCGATTCATTCCCGCAGGAAAACTTGCATTTTCAGCACATTCGCTGTTCGGGTTTTAGCAGCGTCGAAAGCAAGCAAAACAACTTCCGGTATCGCCCCAAGACGGTCTAAGATACCCCCACGAGGGCCTTTAGACGGCTTGGAGCTCCGCCGAAGGCCCCAGTGCTGCCGCCCGCATGCGTCACCCACACCCAATTCGGCACACCCCTCACACGTTTCGTGGCCCCACAGGAGCTCCGCCGACGGCCCCAGTGCTGCCGCCCGCATGCGTCACCCACACCAATTCGGCACACCCCTCACACGTTTCGTGGCCCCATGGCCCCAGTGCTGCCGCCCGCACCACACCCAATTCGGCACACCCCTCACCCGCCGAAGGCCCCAGTGCTGCCGCCCGCATGCGTCACCACACCCAATTCGGCACACCCCTCACACGTTTCGTGGCCCCATAGGAGCTCCGCCGAAAGGCCACACATGCGCACACCCAATTCGGCACACCCCTCACACGTTTCGTGGCCCCATAGGAGCTCCGCCGAAGGCCCCAGTGCTGCCGCCCGCATGCGTCACCCACACCCAATTCGGCACACCCCTCACACGTTTCGTGGCCCCATAGGAGCTCCGCCGAAGGCCCCAGTGCTGCCGCCCGCATGCGTCACCCACACCCAATTCGGCACACCCCTCACACGTTTCGTGGCCCCATAGGAGCTCCGCCGAAGGCCCCAGTGCTGCCGCCCGCATGCGTCACCCACACCCAATTCGGCACACCCCTCACACGTTTCGTGGCCCCATAGGAGCTCCGCCGAAGGCCCCAGTGCTGCCGCCCGCATGCGTCACCCACACCCAATTCGGCACACCCCTCACACGTTTCGTGGCCCCATAGGAGCTCCGCCGAAGGCCCCAGTGGCGGCGCTCACATGCGCATGCGTCCCGCACACCCATTTCGGCACATCCGTCACAGGTTTCGTGGCCCCATCATCCACCGGAGGCCCCAGTGGCGGCGCTCACATGCGTCACCCACACCCACCCAATTCGGCACACCCCTCACACGTTCCGTGGCCCCATAGGGAGCTCCACCGAAAGCCCCAGCGGCCGCGCTCACACGCGTCCCCGCCACCCATCCCGGCACGCCCCTCACAACAACAGGTTTCGTGGCCCCATAGGGAGCTCCACCGAAGGCCCCACTGGCACCGCCCGCATGCGTCACCACCCGCACCCAATTCGGCACACCCCTCACACGTTTCGTGGCCCGATAGGGAGCTGCACCGAAGGCCCCAGTGGCGGCGCCCACATCGTCCCCGCCACACATCCCAGTACACCCCTCACGCGCTCCGTGGCCCCATAGGGAGCTCCACAGAAGGCCCCAGTAGCGGCGCTTACATGCGTCTCCGCCACCCATCCCGGCCCCCCCCCCGCAGCAGCATCATGTTTCGGGGACCCAAAGGGAGCTCCACTGGAGGCCCCAGCGGCGGCCCTCACATGCGTTTCCGCCACCCATTTCGGCACGCCCCGCGCGTGTTTCATGTCCCCATAGGGAGCTTCACCGAATGCCCCAGTGGCACCCATCTCGGCACACCCCTCACACGTTCCGTGGTCCTATGTGGAGTTCCACTGAAGATGAAACCCGCAGCTGCGGTACTGACAACTGCATATGGTTGGGTTCTTCGCCAGGCTAATTTGTATTTGCTTATGTACATGTGCATGTATAGGTAAATGTATACGTGCATGCATATGCATACGTATACGCATATGTTTTTTGTATATGAATGTGTACATACATGTGCATATGTATCTGATAATCATACGTTTATGTTTTATATATGTTTATGTTTATGCTCATGTTCATGTATATGATTATGTGTATATGCATATTTATATTCGGGGTATGTTTATGTATGTGCATATGTCTATATATATGTATATGTATACGTATAGGTATATGTATTTGTATATGCATTTGTATATCTATATGTATATGTATATGCATATGTATATGTAGGGGTCTGTGTATGTGTATGTGTATGCGTATATGTGTGTGCACATGTACATGTAGACGTATGGGTGCGTCTATATATACATACCATATAAATACACATACATATACGTGTATATACATATATAGATATATGTACATATTTACGACCTATTTAATCCCTTCGCTTATTTCGCCGGCCCATGTTCTATCACTGGTGTTATATGTTTGTGTGCTCGTGGCGAGCTAGAAGGAGGATGACGAGGAGGAGGAAGAGGGGGGATACGAATGAGGAGAAGTCTCGATGGCTTCTTGTGGCATTTTGGAGCCACGCTGGTCGTGGACAAGACACTTCTTTGGGAGGCTGCTTGGGGTCTCTTGGGAGGCCTCTCGGGGGCCTCTTGGTTTTTTTGGGGACCTCCTGGGGCCTTTTGGGGGCCTCTTGGGGGCCTCTTGGGGCCCTTTGTGGGCCTCTCGGGGGCCCCTTAGGCTTGTCTTGGAAGGTCCTTTGTGGCCTCTTGGAGCCTCATGGGGGGCTCTTGGAGGCATCTTGGGGCTTCCTGGGCGCCTCTTAGGGCCGAAGGGTCAAATTTCCGTTCGGGTTTCTCCTCTGGGGCCCTTCTTTTGTCCGCCTTGGGGCTCTTTTTGGCCGTCTTGGAGGCCTCTTGGGCCGTCTTGGCGCCCGCTTGGGCGGTGTCGGGGCGTTCTCAGAGGTCTCTTGGGCCGTCTTGGTGCGAGATTGTGGGCCTCCTGGCCAGTTCTGGAGCGTCGAGAAGCTGAAAATGCGAGGATGAGAAAATTATCGACACATGCAATGAACAATCGATTGTTTTAATGCCCTAGGGTCTTATTGGGAATGGTTCTGGAGGCTTTTCGGGGCGTCTGGCAGGCTTCTTGAGTTGTCTTGGGGCAATCCTGGGCGTCTTGGAAGCGATCTTGTGGCGTCCCAGAGCCCTCTGAGATTTTCTTGGCGACCTCTTTGGGGCATCTTGGCCGTTGTTGAGGCTTTCAAGGACGCCCTGAAGGCGGCGCCCAGGAGCAAAACCATCTCTGAGCCGGACTTGTCGGGACCTCGCCGGGACCTTGCCGGGACCTTGCCGGGACTTTGCTGGGACCTTGCCGGGATATGTCTCGGCCGGGGACCCCCAGGGGAGGCCCCGCGCGCGCGAACTAGAAAATTCAGAACCAGTCACTAGAGAGTTTAGCACGCCTCTGGCCCGTTGGGCCGGCGAAAACGTATAAGTATTTGCATATGTATCTTAAAAGCATATTATGGGTGTGTATATGTAGTTGCATCTGTCTGTGTCTATGTCTATGCATTAGGTATATGTCTATGTATCTATCACTGTAGCGGTTTCGGTGTATATATCGGTGCATGCTTAACTCGGTTATGTATAGGCGCGTGTCTGTTCATATGTGTATGATCATGATTATGCGTATGTATATGTATGTGTATATGCATGTGCATGTATGTATACACATAGATGTATACATATATACCTACATATGTAAGCATACATATTCACACACATGGATGTGCATATGTAGATGTACATGTGCATGTAGCTGTTTATGATTATGTATTCGTGCAGGTGCATGTATATGTTTGTGTATATGTACATGTTCATGCACATGTCTATGCATATGTTTACATATACGTATTTATATTTACACATGTTTGCGAACACGTACATGCATACACATGTAGGCATACGCATATGTATTTACATATTGATACATTTAGTTATGCGTATATCTATGTGTACATGTACACGCTTATGTATGTGTGTATATATGTACAGGTATGTATTCACGTACATGTATATGTTTATCACTATATTTGTGTGTTTTTACATGGCGCATGTATGTATGTGTACATATATGTATATATATGTTTATATTGTGTAGTATATCTGTATGTAGATGTATATGCATAGCCATAGGTCTATGTGCAGGTTTATGTGCATATTGCATATGCAAATGCACATACATTTGATTATGCTCCGTTTCAAGCGTATTTGTATAGTGTAGTGGGGCCCGCGCCGCCCCTAAGGGGCCTGCCGGCTCGCCGGCCGGCGGACTCGCGCGTCTGCGTCTGCGTCTGTATAGTGTAGTGTATATGTCGATGCATGCGCATACGCATGTGCGTAATTTTACACATCGGTGACCCCTCTGGCAAAGCACCGACGCCTCCTGGGAAATGCCCATGCGTCCAAACGTTTGGCCGACGTCTGTCCAAGCTATTTCACGATGTGTTCCCCGGGAGGAAAGGGAGGACACGAAGAGGACGAGGAGACGGAGGACGAGGAGACGGAGGAGGAGGAGGAGGAGGAGGAGGAGGAGGAGGAGGAGGAGGAGGAGGAGGAGGAGGAGGAGGAGGAGGAGGAGGAGGAGGAGGAGGAGAAGGGGGAGGCGGAGGAACAGCAGGAGAAGCAGCAGGAGGAGAAGCAGGAGGGGGAGCTTGGGGCTCTGAGGGGCCTCTCGGGGGCCTCCTGAGGGTCCTCTTTGGGGCGTCGTGGGGCCTCTTGCGAGCCGCCTAGGGTCTCTTTGGGGCCTCTTGGGGGCTTTTGCGGGCCTCTGCGGAACCTCTTGGCCTTCGGGGGCCATCTTGGGGCCCTCTCTGGGCAGTTGCAGGTCCATCTTTCTGTGCTTTAGGGCCGTCTTGGGGTTCCATGGTGCCGTCTTGGGGCGGTCTTGGGGGCCTCTCGGGCCGTCTTAGAGCCCTCTTGCCTACGAGGCCGTCTTCATCTTGGAGGCCTCTTGGGGGCCTCTCGGAGGCCTTTTGGGCCGTCTTGGGCCGTCTTGGGTGCATATTCGGCCGTTTTGGAGACGTCTTGGAGTCATCTGGGGTCCGCGTGGGGCTAGCTTAGCCGTCTCTGAAGCCATCTTTGCCGTTTTGAATGCTATCTTGGGGTCGTCTGGTGCGGTAGAACCGATGGATTGTATTCTCTGGATTACCGGCGGGCTGGGCAGAGACCCCACGGGGAGCCTTCAGAACATAACTCGGCTACGCGCAGGAGTGACCCTTCGTCAGAGTGACCTTTGGTGCGAACTCGCAGGGGTGGCCCCAGCACTGGCCCGCGTGCTTGGATTTGGACCCTTCGCGGCCCCCTAAAGCCGCACACCAATGGTCACTCTTGCCCAGGGTCACTCTTGCGCATAGTAGAATAACAACGCAGTCAAAGCGTCGGCGCGCCCGCGCCAGGCGAGACGGCAGCGTAGCGCTACAGGGTGTCCGCCGCTGCGCCGCGAAACGGGCAGAGCGGGCCGCAGCGGAGCGAGGAGGAGCAGGAGAGAGGGTAGCTCAACAGTTGCGAGTAGCCAGGTGACCACGTCCTTGCCCATTCTGATGGCTTCCTGTTCACACCAGGAATGCCACCTGGTAGTGACTCCTCGCTCCTCTTCCTCCTGCGCCTTCATCTGGCCTTATCCTGTCCGTGCCGCTGCTGCTGCTGCTGCTGCTGCTCCTCCTCCTCCTCCTCATCCCCGCCCCTTCTGTTTATCTTTCACCCGTCTCTGCATCCCACTCTCATCTCGCTTCTCACGTCTTCCTGCTTGACGAAGTGTGCTTTCTTGTGCAGCGTTCGCTCCATCTCTCCTACTCCACCCCGTCTTTCCGGGTCTCGCCCTGGCGCTAGAAGGACACACTAAGCCGAGTGGCTGCCCGCACGTTTGACCTGTCGTCCGACATTTTGGGCGTGGACGTGCCTTACGAAGGCGAGCTGCTGCATTGGACGAGAGAGAAGTGGAGGGTGAGGATGGGCACCCAGGGAGGGGGGGGCACGAACCGGACCCTGGCATCCGAGGTTGTGAGAGACCATGGCGTCGCGAACGACGAACGAGTCGCGTTTGGAGCTGTCGACCCCATGTTTGCTCAGTGGTTCTCGAGCCGGATCGATTCGTGAGGGTCCTGGGGCTCAGAGTCCAGAGACGGCAATGTACACTTTTCCCCTTCCGCAGCGTTGTGCCACAGGCTTGTCGTAGGCTAGCGACTGACGAGATGCGTCAACATACATAGCCACCGTACATGTGACGGTCGTGCTCAAACCAAGCCCGTGCTCTCCCTGCGTAGGGGCGAGCCAGGTTGAGCAGTATAGAGTGGACGAAATGACAAGCGAGTCACGCAGCGAACCAAGCGGGAGAAGGGTGTGGGAGAAGGCAAACGT
The DNA here is from genome assembly GCA_963575745.1 of Prorocentrum cordatum. Lineage (NCBI taxonomy): Eukaryota > Dinophyceae > Prorocentrales > Prorocentraceae > Prorocentrum > Prorocentrum cordatum. The sequence goes on from CAUYUJ010020015.1 coordinate 312,088, forward strand.
ACGACGCACAACCGGCTCCCGGCCCGGCCGCGAGGCCATGGGCACCAAGATTTGGCCCCAACGAGGGCCTGAGCTGGCCTGGTGGTGGTGCACGAGTGCCTTCTGCCCGAAGACCGCCCGTTACGATTCCCTGGCGCCCGCGGGGGTGAGGGGGGGGCACGGCGGGCGAGATGCCTCGGGCGTGCACGGGAGCGAGGCACCGCTCCCAGCTCGTGGGGCGGGAGCTTGCCTCGCTGTGGGCGCATCGGGCGCGCCGTCGTTGAGCCGACGGGGCCGGGCCTGCTTGCTGAGGTCCAAGGCGCTCGAGCCGTCAAGCGGCGTCTTAGGTGTCCAGGCCGTCCAGGAGGGTAGTGTCCGCGATCGTCGCGACAGGGCGGTGGCGGTGGCGAGGATGACGGCAGCGATGCGTACGCAGGAGGGGGCGTGGCCCTCCGCCCTCCCTCCACCTCCCCTGCCCTCCCCTCCCGTTCCCTCCCCCTTGAGGCCAGGAGCCCATCAACTTCCTCCATTACCTCAAGGGCTACGAGTATCGCCCTCACCACGACGGCCTCGAGGGGATGGGGCCACAACGCGGCTGGTACTGTTAAACTAGCGCTGTCCAGCTCAGCGAGCCAAAGTAGTATTTGTTTGGACGGGGAGGGGGGGGGGAAGGAGTATGAGATATAAGGAGGAGGAGGAGGAGGAGGAGGAGGAGGAGGAGGAGGAGGAGGAGGAGGAGGAGGAGGAGAGGAGGAGGAGGAGGAGGAGGAGGAGGAGGAAGGGGGCTGTTTGCTGGTGTGTTTTCGCTTTGGAACCTCACCGGGTCGAAGCCGTGGGCGCGTGGGTGGACCTACCAGCCGCCCCGCAGCAGTTCGCGGGTTGATGGCCTGCCTCCCTGCGTCGCCTTCTTCTTCTTCTTGTCCCTGTGCCCAGCTGCATCCTCCACGGATTTCCACATCTTCGCTGTGCACGTGCTCTGGCACACACGTTCAAGAACTTCACGCTCTGAGCGTGCTCCCCCTTTGCCGCGCGCTCCGCTTCGTCCTCCGCCTGTCGTGCCTAATTCGGCCCCGTGGCATCCCACGGCCGCCCCCGAACGCGGTGGTGACCCAGCTGCATGGCTGCTGCTCTGCGCTTCGTGATGGCCGCCGTGGGCCCCGCCCGCCCCCTGGCGGGGGTCAACGCCCCGTCGTCGGCGCACTGCGCCTGGGGGTGCGGCGCCTTCGGAGCGCGGCGTTTGCCGACGGGGCTGGTCTTGCACGGTTGCGGACAAGCCGTCGATGCCACTCCTTGCGCAGAGGCGCAGCGAGGCTGCTGCTAGATGTGGCTGTCCGACTTGCCGTGCCGGGAAATTTGGCGGGCTAGGCCGTGTTGGCCGCTGGTCGCGATGAGAAGCTGCGGCAAAGAGTGCCGCTGCCCTTGTCGGGTGCTTCCCCTGGCCGTGTTGGCGGGCTCGCCGCCGCCCCCCCCTCCCCTAGCGCTTGTTACGAAGCGCAGGGTCGACAGATGCTGTCAACCCATCGCCTCGGCTGTTCTGGTTGGCGCGCGATAGACTTGGGTCGAACTGTGCGAGGATCCACAGGAGTGCCGTGGTCTTGACGAAGGTATGGTAACGATGGTATTGGCAGCGGGCCTGGTGTTTGAAGCCGATGCTGCTTCTGCTGCCAGTGATGTGGGTGACGGAGGCCACGATGGTGACGGTATCGGCGCTCCCGCTGATACTGGCGATTCAGGGACGTGACGCTCACAGCGCCGAGACATTCGGACAGCGATTGTTGCCCGTGCAATTTGTTCTTTGCTGGAGGCCGTCGCCGTCTCGCCAGCGCGGTTTTGGGAACTCGCGTCGGAATGGTAAGACTACGGCTCTCAACATAACCCATAAACCTCCTTCTCCTCCTCCTTTCGCTGAGCCTACTGTTAGGCTTGCTAAGCTTCGCCACACGCAGAATGATATGGTAACTGCTCCTATGTAGTTTTGCTGCTCTCTTGAAATCGAGCTCATCGTTCGCATCCTACAGGCTGAGATCCCCCAGCGGAAAACACTTCCGTATCGCCAGTCACGCGAAATATTTGGGGGTGCAGGTTGGACCAGGTGGCATGAAGGTCGCGCTCGTGCTAGGCTACATCGGTCAGATGTCCCCTGTGTCTACTTGGGTTGCTCTTCAGAAGACGTTTGCGTCGCAGATGAGTGTAAGGCTGCCGCCATCGCCTTTTCTAAAACGTGCGGTTTTCTGATCGCCATATTGGGTATAGTCAGCCCCACCTCGCTCCAGCTTCTGGGAGCAGCTGGTGCATGGTGCTGCATCGCTTGCTCACTCACGTCATGGGCATCTGGGTGTTGACAATGGGAGGAAACGGCGGTGCCAGACCTGACTTTGGCACGTTCCTCGAAGTGCTCTGGGCTGCCTCATGGTGTCAGCAGCAGAGCGGCAGCGTGCAGTCTCTCACCTCGTTCGCCATGCATCCTCCCCGCCAAGGAGATGTCACCGCGAGCTTGGACAGCTGCCCCGTGTGCAGGCAGGATTGCTGTACACAGCCGCTGTCGTTGCTGGCGGATGAAAGCCCAGGCTCTTGCGCGTAAGTCACGGCTTCGAAAAGCATGGAAGCCTGGCAGCCTGGAACGCGGGGGGCTGCAGGGCTTTCGTGAAGCAGCTTCCCGTTCGAGTGCCGGCACGGCGACATTTTTGCACGTGATCTTCAGTGCTCAGTCCTGCACTCTCTCCCCAGCTTGCCGTTTAATCCTCGAGGATCCTTGAGCTTGGCGCGTGCTTGCGATAACTGCTCGCAAGCGTGCACTCTGTGTCTCTCTGGAGGCAGAATGTCGAATCTCGAAGCTCGATTCTCCTTAACCTTCCGCGCTCAAGCGTGGAGTCTGCCCACTACCGAGCTGCGGTCAGGGACTCTAGAATGTCCAAGCCGCACGGAGTCTTGCCAGCGATGCGAGCCGTCATACAGGAGCAAGCGGACTCGCAGCCTGCCCCCTCGTCAGAGCCTGCCCAGCTGTCTTGATGACGTTGGGGCGGCAGGGGCGGCGGGGTCGTGATGTCCTGCGCACAAGCCAGCAGCGGACCGTCCGCTCGCCATAGAGCTCGGTCGTATAGCGATTGGGCGGGATGCGTCGTCTCAGGATCCCGAGTGTTAGGATTCGGGGGACGAAGGTTTGCTTAAATAGCGCGAGGATAACTTTCGGGCCAGCCCAAGCCAAGCCGAGCCATGCGTGGACTCTTTGCGTGCTCACCCCCAGGTCGCACCACAAAGCGACGGCAGCCGCGCCCCGCGGGGTGCAGCTGAGCGACTCCTGGCAGCGGGGCGACCGTGCAGGAAGCGCGTCATTCCGACGATGTCTGATCGGTCGGCCCATGGTGGATAGAAGTCTTGCTGGATATGGTCAACTATCCTCCTCCTGCTCCATCTGTTGTTGCTTCTTATCCACCCGGTCATCCTGCCGTTTCCTCTTCCTCCTCCTCCTGTTTTGTTCCTCCGTAGCCGTTCAGGCATAAGACTATGATTTCCCGCGCAGTAGAGCGGAGACCTCTAGTCCGAGGCAGGCAAGGCAGTTCTGCCTGGTAGTGACTTTCGGCCTTCACTGTGGGAACTGGGCCCCCACCTCGTCTCTCTGCTGGCAGTCTCGCCAGCGGGTGAACTATGGAGTTTCCAGTTCCTGCTGGCGCGACTGCGATGCCTGGTGATTCTCGCGTGGGCAAGTCGGGGCAACGTGATCGTGTCAAGAAGCATGGCAAAGACAAGGAAATAAACACCCCGAGGCGGTCGAGAGTGCGCGAGTCACCATTTCCCTCTCGTGGGACCTTTCCACCGAGATCGCGTCCTCATTCGCCGATTCCTCCTACTTCTGCTCAGCGTCGTGCTCGACGTGATCGGGGGGATCTTGGAGCGAGTCCGCGTTCTTCGGCGGCAGCAGCTACTCTGGCAGCCGTGGGATCAGATGCTGAGATGCGTGAGGTTGGCACTGCATTTCCCTCGTCACAGGGCCTGCGTGCATTGGACGAGGCAGCTACATTCCCGTCGCAAAAGATGGTTCCCGCTACTCCTGTTGCTGGTGGTATACTTAGTTTCGGGGGAGATCCCAGCACACCGGTGGCACGTGATGGTCGCGCATAGGCATCGCCCAGCGGATCTCTCACGCAGAATGACAATCTCTCATGGTGTGACCCGGACTGCTGGCTCCATTCGTGCTACTGTAGGCGAGGCTTCAGAATCTATGATCAAGGAGTTCAGGGACGCTCGCTTTGCCGAGAGGTTTCACATCTGCGCTAGAAGCATCGAGGAGGCGTTGCCTTGTGCGCTGCAAACAACGACCGCCTCCACTTCCGAGACGTTTAATCATATGGCCAACAAGCAGATGCGTGAGATGCTTGATAGGATGGTTGCGGCTTATGAGCGTGGTGACACGATGGCCGCGAACCAGAAGGACTTGGCGACTCGCTTCGAGAGGCTTGATAAGGAGCTCGACCTTGCGAAATTGATCCCTCCGAGGTTTGCAGTCGAGCGTACGGCAGAATGAGACAGGGATATCGACGGCTCCATCTTCACGTTTGATACGCGCGAAGGGGTCCGTCCTAGTCAGATCGCCGAATGTATCCAACAACGACATGTTGTCTGCAATTTCAAGCTCATGCTGCTCTTCGGCTCCGTGCTGGCCTATGGAGGCAATTCCATGTGGTTAGACCTGGTGGTACGCAGCTCGATGTCTTTGTCGGTCGGGACAAGAACAGGTTCGACATTGCAAGGGAGAAAGCATGCTGTAAACTTAAGCAGGCTATCGAGCGAGAGTTCTCACCCCAGTACCATGTAGATGTGGACCGTGAAGAAGGAGTTTTGCCATATCAGCAGGAACTCATCACATCAGTAGGAGCTGATCGCCAAGGAGGAAGTCTCTCCTCATGGCGTTCCCAAGATCACGTGGGGCAGAAGTGGCATTTCAGACGTGCGCATTGAGTTCGAACGCGTTCTTCAGCTCGGAAAAGTTTTCTTCTCCCCAACGCAGGTTGCGTGGCATGGGTAACAGATGGTCTGCTGGGAATGCAGTCACCTGCGTCTCCTGGAACCCCCTGTGCGCTTTGGCATCGTGATACTGGTGCTCTTCGGCGCCGTCTGCAGGTGCGGCGTTGCGGCTCGCCCCGCGGCAGTAGTGAGCCTGCAGGAGACCCGTGGCGGCCAGCATGCGGTCGCCGAAGTCTGTCCGCGCGCTGGCTTGGATCCGCGCTGACTTTTTCGTCCCTTTGTGCTGAAAGTAGTCGCCCCACGATCGGTACGCGAGAGAATGTGAGTGTGAGTCAGATGTGGGTTTGTATCAGCGAATGGCCCGAGGCATGCAGTTTCCAGCTCGGGCGAAAGTGCAGGCAAGAGGGTCCTCAGCGCGGCAGGTCTTTCACGCTTCACACCGGTGACCCCTGCTCGGCGTCAATTCAGGACAGGATGCGTCTTGCCTCTGCTGCTCTTCGGCTTGTCTCAGGTGTTTGTGATAGTTTTCATGTTCAATGTGGTTGGCTCTGGCAACCGCCAGGTTAAAGCCCTTGTTAATAATGGTCCAAGGTGCGTGATGTGGCCGCTCTTGTCCCTCGTGCCCCTGGGGGATCTCGGCTTTAAGTTTTGTCGGAAGAGGTCGTTGTCGGTCGTGCAGGGGCCTGCAGGCATGTGCTCAGCCGCGTGCCGCGCTCTCGAGAGCGATGGTCGCCAGGTTCATTGCGCCGAGTCTTGCGCGTCAAGATTGCCAGCTTGCACGTGCGCTGATTGCTAGAGACGAGTGGACCCGTTCCCACCCACCTCTCGGTCTCGGTATGCGGCGCTGTTCCTCTGGTTGACCCTGTCTGATTTAATGAGATGCATGCGTTTCTGCAAGGGCACGAGGGCCAGAGACTGTGCTGCGTTCGATGCCGAGGCGGAACCTGGAATGCAGATTCCTGTTCTGGCGCGGAAGTCCGCTCTTGTGCGGCGGGCTCGATGGTGGTGTTGATTTTGGGGGGGAATTGTCTGGCGGCGGTGCGGGTCGAGGGCTCTGGGCGCGCGGGGCAATGGACTGTCTCTCAGCCCCCGCAAGCCATTGCCAGGGAGCTCCGCAGGTATTGGTCCCCGAAGTTTGCCAGCGGAACCCCACTCCTTGGCGATGCCGAGCGGTGTGCGCAGAAATGTGCTCTCGGTTCTATGGACTTTCGGGGTCTCCCTCCTCCCTCTGTGGGTTCGATTGTAGGGTGCCTCTCTCCTGTGTCGTCTTCGGTTCCTGGCCCCGATGGACTCGCGTTCGCTTGCTGGAAGCAACGGAAGGGGCATGGGATTCTACGTCGAGTTCTCCGCGCGCTTGAAGGGAAATTCGCGCCGCCGCCGTTTAGTGCGTCGCTTCGAATGTTTCTTCCTAAACCGGCGCCCTATGGACACGGCTTTTTGGAGCGTTACCCGCTCGGGTGATGTTGTTCGCCCGTCGCGTCCAATAAAACGGTTGCCGCTCTCATTGACGGATCGACTTGCGAGGCCCTGCAAGGGTTGGGGACCCCGTCGGGAAGGGGCTTCCTCCCCGGGCGCAACTTCTGGAATCATCTTGTAGATCTTGATTCGGTGGCGCTGGAAATTAGCGCTCGCAGCTTTGGCGGCCCCTCTCAGGCCCGAGCTCTGCTTACTTTCGACTTCGCCCAGGCCGTTCCCTCCGCCTGTCAATCTTGGATGCTTCGTGCGGTGCAGCTCGCTCCCGTACCGAAGGGTTTTAAGCTCGCGATTGCTGTCTTTTATCATCTCATCCCCTGCTTCTCCGCGGGCGGGGATCTCGATGGCTTCCTCTTTTGACTTGTCTTGGGCGTCCTGCAGGGCTGTCATTTGTCGGGCACGCTCTTCATCTTCAGTGCGAGCTTATTTCTTCGCGACGTGGGACGGCGCATCAATCGTCCACGCAGCGGCATCATGCGAGCATGTGCGGACGACGTTGGCGTGGTCACATGGCATGCGCGGGCGTTGTTTCATCTCGGTAGGGCTTTCAATCTGACATATCGATTACAAAGACTTGACTTGGAGGCTCGGAAAGGCGTTGCCATCCCTCTCTTGGAGGAGCTTTCTGACTCTGTCACACACTGCAGGCGTGATGCTCTTGGCGAGTTAGATCTTCGCTGGCGGGACTTCGCAGTTGCTTCTAAGACAGTGCATCTTGGCTGCGTTGTCGGCCCAGGTGCCGCCACGGGGGATGCGTGGGCTACCCCCGTCGCGAAAGCGCTTGACCGACTGTCGGCGATGGCCAGCCGTAGAGCGTCTCGCGGTACGCTGGTCCCCCCCTTCTGTGAGCGTGCTCTGACAGTGCCCAGCTATACGCAGCAGCTTTGTCGCACGTCGTGGACAGAGGCTCGGGTTGAGAGGAGGCTCCTGGCTGAGCTCTTCCGCGTCCCGTGCGGGTTATTTCGACGTATTGACTGGTCCTCAGTTGGGGAGTGTGTGTGTGTGTGTTGTGTGTTTATGTGTGTGTGTGTATGTGTGCAGCCGCGGAGCCTCTCGACTGGTGTGGGAGCCCTGATGCGTTCGGCCCTTCTAGCTTTCGCGACGTGGCCATGCGTGCTGGCGCGGCTCAGAAACTCGGTTTGGGAGTGGGGGTTGTGGACTGGTGGCGCTCGGAGAGCCTTGCGCCGCCGTTCTGAGGCTCGCCGTCGATCGCAGCTGTGTTAGAGGAGGCTGCTCTCGGCTTTCCTTTGACGCTCGCTCGCATGCCGCGCTGAGCCTTTTTCGCTCCCCTCTCAGTGAAGCCGCGGATGGCCCTGGCAGGCCTTGTCGTCCGCGTTGGCAGGGTCGTTTTGCGCAGGTCTTCTCCGCTGCGCTCTCGAACCCTCCCGAGTGTCTGACCCGTCGAAGAATCAAGACACACTTCAAGCTCGTTCTTAGGTTTTCCTTTGTAACACTGGAGTGACATTCGCCCCAGTCTGCTGGGCCTTCGTCGTGCTCCGAGCGTGGCTCGGGGGATGGTGCGCTGGTGGGCGCATGTGGAGGCCCGCTGGATGCGTTCTCGGATGCCACGCCGAACCCGACACTATCCAGCATTATCTCCTCTCCTGTCCGCGCCTCTTCTTCTGGGCGTCCACAGTTCTCGGGCCTCCCCTCCCCTCCAATGTTGCATGCGCCCTCGGTCGGAGGGGCCACAATTTCCCTATGGCCTCGCCCCCTGCCGCTATGGCAGACTTGGCTCCCGTTTGTCCGCAGATCTGCGTAGGGCGTTGTCCTTGGCGGAAGCAGGCTCATTGGTCGAAGCGGTTCGCCCCGCGGTTCGGCTGCCCTTCCGCCGTCCGCATGGACAGCAGCTAGATCGTGGAGCTCTCGCTGAAGTGGTCAATCAGGCCGCTGGCGCAGGATCCGCCATTCTTCGACTTTCTTGCGGAGGAATTTTCTTTACTCGGGGGTCTAGTAGTGGTGAAGAGGGGCTGGGGGAAGTGAGTAGCGATGAGAGCAGCAGTTCGAGTAGCAGCATACATTGAATGGTGATGACAGACCTGTTTGGCACGCTCCGCCTTCTCTTTCCATCCCTTCTTGCGCTCCGTGCTCTCTTCCTCGTCCTCGTCTTGCTACCCCCCCTCCACGGCTACCTCCTGCTGCCGTCGCTCCTCCTTGTCTGCTCCGCGCCACAGAGCGCTCTGCTTTGCCCCAGAGTTTTTTGTTGGGTCGCGCCGGGAGCTTGGATGCACAGCCTGCCCTGCCCAGCGATTGGGCGCATCTGCTTATGGCTCTGCCCAGTTCTGGAGCTTTGCGCGCACTTCTGCAGTGGCCGCGTCATCGGTCTCCTCAGCTTCCACCACAAGGGGGAGGTGTGATGGTGTTGCGCCCCGTGTATGGTTCAGGCGTGCACGTTGTAATTTATGTTTCGTGGGGGGAATGGGGCACCACCCAGGGAATCGTTCCCGCTTTCGTGGTGGTTTAAGAGGCCGTGCTGGCACTACCTGCTGTCGCGATCGCCAAGTCATTTGCATGAGGTGAACCGGGATCCGGTGTGCTCGATCGCGGGCTTGCAGTTCCTCTGGCATTCGAGCGGCCCATGGAAGGAGCGGGCCCTGCTCGCTCGCATGCTCCGCAGGGCTTTCACCTTGGGTTCCACTTTGGGTTCTGCTTTTCCTCCTCCTCCTCCTCCTCCTCCTCCTCCTCCTCTTGCTCCTCCATTTTGTCACGCGCGATGGGGGGAGAAGCCCATGGCCGACTTTCTGGAATGAGCCCGCCTTTGTATGGTCGCTCCGGCTGGCGGCGGAGGCCTCTCCTCTCCTGGGCCCTCGGGAGGGTCCGGCGGCCCGCAGCGGGCTGGAGCTCCTCAGGAGCGAGAACACGGCGGCGCTCTCGACGGGCCCCCCGCACCCTTGCATCAAGACCCAGAGGGACCCTCCAGCGCGGTATCACCCCTGTGTTGTACCTCTCTGATGGCGCCCTCCTTCGCGTCATCAAGGAGGGCTTGGCCGCTGGTTTAACCTGGGGCAGGAAACTCTGCAGCACGTGGACTGGGCGGGGGTTCGAGAGACGCTCAGCGCTTCCCCTCCCCCCCGTGGAGGATGGCGGTCATTCGCACCTGGACAGGCGGCTGGGTGTGCGACACTCGACTTCGCAACCCCGACCCTCGGTGCATCATGGGCTGTGAAGCCCCAGATTCTCTCGCTCACTACGCGAGGTGCCCTGGATTCCTTACCCGGGCGGCTCTGGCCACTGGCGCATCCAGTGCCGTCGTCGATGCTCCAGCTACTGACCCCCTGCCCCTGCTCCCTCCAGCGGCTTCGGTTTGTCACGATCCTTTTGTCACCTCTGTCGCCTCCTCCACAGCGACCGGAGAGGACTTGGAGGATGGGTGCCCTCGGATTCCGAGGCGGCGGGCTTCGCCCGTGCTGCGCGCCCTGCTGCTGACCTCCCGCACGGTGCGGGGGCTCGTCGATGACGGCGAGCGAAGCTTTCTTGGGGACGCTCGGCCGCCTCTTGCTTCTCCTGCTCCTCGGCGGGGCGCGCGGGGCGCCGAGGCAGCAAAGGCGCTGGAAGAAGTACCCCTCCGCCAGAAGGCACGCGCATAGGGACAACGCTGATCTATCCCAGGGACTCGCGCCACCCCGCTGGCCCCAAAACGAAGGGTTGGCGAGGTTCCGACGCCACCTGTAACCGTGTAGCCATGTAATCTGCAACTGATGTGCCGCCTAGGCGCAGTTCTTGTCTGTCTGTCGGGGGTCCTCTTGGGGTCATCCCGGAGGCCACCCTGCGCCACCTTCGGCAGGTCTCGGGCCATCTCGGAGGTCACTTCGGGGCATCTCGGAGGTCCTCCTGGGGACATCCTTGGCCACCTTAGGGCCATCGTGGGCAATCGTGGGTGCCCACAGCACCCTGGAGGTGCGTGGTCGAGTTCGCGGCGGGGTCCTGGAACCCCAGGGAAGGGGGCCCGGCGGAGGGAGCGGCTGAGCATCTCACCTGCGCCGCCGTGGCCTGTCCTGCCTTGCCACTGCGCTGCCGTCGCCCTTCCCCGCCTTGCCCTGCCGCGCGCTTCTGCGCCCTGACATGCCCTGACCTACCCCAGGCTGGCCTCCCGGCAAGCGGGGTTCAGCGGGCTGTGAGGCCGCCGACGAGGGTGGCGCGACCGTCTTCACGAATGGAAATTCGATGAAGTATCAGGCGGCTGTCGCGCCGCCGCCGCCGCAGCCGCCGCCGCCGCCGCCGCCGTCGTCGTCGTCGTCGTCGTCGTCGTTGTCGTCGTCGTCGTTGTCGTCGTCGTTGTCGTCGTCGTCGTTGTCGTCGTCGTCGTCGTCGTCGTCGTCGTCGTCGTCGTCGTGGTCGTCTGCTTGGTGCGACCCCCTCGGGCGTCTCAGAGGCGCTGGGACGGGCCGGACGAGTAAAAGGCAATAAGGGGTTGACAAGGGAGGACGGGGAGGAAGGAGGAAAAGGATGAGGAAGGGGAGGCATGCACCCTGCCAGATATTGGTGCGGCTCGCAGCTTTTTCAACTCAAGCCACTGCCTCTGCGTGCTCCCCTACTCTCTGCTTGCTCCACCTGTAATAGGCAGCAGATCTCAGAGGAAACTGCGATAGAGAGACTTGTTCAACTTGTTTCTGCAGCGACTGGGCCAGCCATCCTCGTAAACCCATCCTGATTTCCCCCCTGCGGCGGCTGCGATCGCCAGCCGCGCCGTGGGGACATCTTGTTCTTCGCCTACAACCCCGACCCGAAGCACGAGGCGATGCACGCGGCGTGCCCAGTGCTGGCAGGCAACAAGACGACACTCACCCAGTGGCACCGTCTGGGCGTGTTCGACAAGGCGCCCTCTGCTCTCTGGCTTTGCCATTTCTCACATGGGGGCCTGCGCGCTTGCACACTGACGTTTGTGTCCCTGCTCGTGTGTGCTTGTACAGCGAGCACGCTTGTACGCTTCGAGCGTCCGTACCTGCTCGACTCAGAGCGCCTGTACGCGTATGCGTGCGCAATCAGTATTTGTGCACGCCAGCGCACTTCTGCGCGCAGTGCGGATGCGCTTTTGGAGTATGTGCTTCTCCCTCGCCTGTGCCGCTGCTCACTCGCAGCCAGTCAGCGCTCGTTGTCAACAGCCTCTAGCAGCTGTTTCACAGTTGGCGCGCGCATTCCAGCTTGTGTGCCCCGAGCCTGGTGCGTCTGCGCGAGGCGCGCGCAGCTCCTGATTGCCGCTTCTCAGTCAGCGCCGGCAGTAGTGTATGGCAGTTCGGGACCCCCTGTAGGCCCCACCGCCACGTTTTCGTTTTCTGTGTGGGGTGGCGGTCCCGGGACCACATCAAGAACCCTCATGACGGCGAGTTCTCGCGGGGTGTTCCCGCCCTCCGCCACCGTTTTTTTTGCGGGGTGGGGTCCTAGACTCCCCCCGTGCTAGACCGCATCTGGTCAGTGGAGGCTGGGTCCCAGGCTAAACTGCATGTGGCCCAGAGAGCCCCAAGATCGCCCAATACATCACACATGTGGCCCCACGAGGGCCCCAACACACCCCAAGAGAGATTCTAAAGTCCCCAGGACGCCTGCGAGAGCCCCAAGGCTGCCGAAGAGAGTAGATGATGTCCCAACAGAGGAACAAAGCAACCTTTAATTCTGGATCGTTGTGCTCATCGAGTCGTTCTGGCAATAGGTTCGGTGATCAGTCACGAACACCATCAAGCGAGTTTTACATCGATTATCGGCCCCGTGCCTTGCTTTTCCAAAAGGAGCGGCGGTGACTCGCCTCGTCAGCACACCCCTCGCGCGGACTGTGCTCCATATGGAACTCCACTTGCGGCCTCAGTGCGCCAGTATGCATAGCGTCCCCCGCCCATTTCGACACAGAAGGAGCTCCACCTACGGCCTCAGTGGGCCAGTTTGCAGGGCGTCCCTGCCCTCACACGGATCGTGCCTCATAGGACCATATGGAGCCTCATCCGTGGCCCCCGTGGACCGTTTCGCATGCCGCCCACCTGCAAAGTACGCCCCACACCTCACGCAGATCATGCCCCAGAAGGAGTTGCACCTACGGCCTCAATGTCCAAATCCGCACAGTGCACACCCATCACGCGGGCCTTGCCCCATGGGGAGCTCCACCCACGGCCGCAGTGCAGTTCGCATAGTGCCCCCTCGCCCCTCGTCCATTTCGGCGTACTGCTGACGTGGATCGTGTCTCAGGGGGAGTTCCACCCGCGGCTCAGGTGGGGAAGCTCGCATGCGCTTCTCTCGATCCCTGTGCCTCACTCCTCACGCGGATCGCGCCCCATATGGGGAGCTCTACCTACGACCTCAGTGGCTCAACTCGCATAGTCCCTCTCCGTCAATTTCGGCACGCCCATTACGCGGATCTGGACCCAGAGAGAGCTCCACCCACGGCCTGAGTGGGCCAGTTCGCAAGCGCGTTGTCGCACATGGCGGCGCACCCCTCACACGGACCGCGACGCATGCGCAGCGCCATCTGCAGCACCAGGGCGCCAGTTCGCACTGCGTCCTTGCACCTATGTCGTACCACTCCCCACGCAGATAGCGCTCCGCAATGAGCTCCAATTCAAGTCCTCCCGTGGGGGGCACTATGGCGGGAAGGCCATCCCCTACGTTTCGTGCAACTGCGTGGGGTTGGGACTTTCGCTGAGCTAATCTTGCTGCCGTGTGCGCCGTCGTGGAGCCAGGGTGCCGTACAACATGACTCTTAATATTGTGTTCACTCTAACGCCCTCCACTACGTCTTCAAGCCTCCAATACACGCTTGAGGTGTTCGTGCATGTATGTCTACAGGCATGTCGGACTGCACATTGTATGCATGCCGGCACGTCGACAGGTAGGCCAGTTGATCCTTACGTAGATTGGGCGATCGGTCGGTAGGCAGGTCGATAGGCATATAGACATATGAAGGCGTATGTATATGTATGTACATGTTTGTGTGCATGCATGCATGCATGCATGCATGCATGTAGGTCTGTAGTTAGCTGTGTATGTATGCATGCTTGTAGGTGTATACATAATACTATAGTTATATGCGCATCTAGTCATTGTACGTCTACCTGCGTGTATTTACTAGTGCGTGTACACATGCAGAGATCTATTACATGAGGATTTTTTGTCGGGGAGAACTCAAACAACCTTCTGGGCGACGGACACTCTGCAACGGCAAATGCACATGGAACGGAATACCTCTTGGAGGTGGTGAACATGTCAAGCGGTCAGACAGAGCAGTGGTATGCCTGAAGTGATCCAGACAGTCTTCGTATCTACAGAGGAGGAAGGAGGATGAAGGGAATCCAATAATGGGGAAAGGAGGGAAGTATAGAAAGATGAGCAAGTATGTATGTGCACGAGCGTGCGGCTGGCGACGCTTCCCGCTGAGCGAGTAACGAGGTGAACTGCTGTGAGGAGAAGTCGTGCGAACGCGTTTGCGGGGTTCGCGACCTATCATTATGCGGGCCATAAAACAGGGCCTGCGGCCTAGCATATCTAGTGTCGTCATCGTCTACAGTTTCTTCGTGCGCTCCTTTCCACCTCCCTTCGTCCCACCCTCCCTCCGAGAAGACAGCTGGTCGAGCGGCAGTGGTCAAAGCGGCTCCGCAGAGCAGCCCACCAATCGCACTGGCTCCGTTTTCATTGATATCTAGCGCAGGCGCCTGCGACGAAAGGTTTCCAAGTGTGCGAAACATGGAAACCTATACGGTCTGGCGCGATGCCGTCAGCGGCCATATCCAAAACAGTGTTGCACACGGCGTCGGCATCAACGTTGAACTCGCGGTAGACATGGGTGACCTCACACGCGCGCACGGCAGGCATGCTGCGCAGCTCTCGCAGTCTCCGCAGTGTTGTCTCGAAGAGCGGCCGCAACGAAGGCGATCGGCACCGCCACTGGCAGTTTACCTGACGAGCAAACAACAACAAGTCGACCTGGAGCCTCATTTACTCGGCAGGGTGCAGACAAGCATGATTCAAATTTTCCAGGAAGCTGGTGTATTCCGCAACAGTCTTCGTGACGTGGCCAAGTTGCGCACCGCGGGAGGCCACAACGCGCCAGCTGCCTTCGGCGTAACGAACATACCCGAATGAAAATGAGCTCGCCTCTGCTGCGCCCTGACGCCGGCTCGCTCCGTCCGACGCGCAGACGACCCACCCCTCAGCGTAGGTGGGAGGTCTCGCGCGCAGTGCGCGCTGCTCGGCCCGCGTACTTTCAGCCGGGGACCCCGTAATCCACGGGTCCTCGCTCAAGCGCCGAGCATAGCGCATCATGGCGTGGAGGTTGTAAAAAGCAACGCGGGGTTGTTGGAGCAGGAGCATGCGAAGTCGCACCACCGCGCTCGTGTACGCAAGGACGCTTTGTAGCTCCCCCCCGCTGGCAACATCCTCCTGCAGTCAGAGCTTGCCAACGGTCAGCTGCGCGCACTCTGGGGCGAACCCCCTGCGAGCGGAAAGTCAGACGCCGCACTCATCCCAATGCATTGCACACTCGCCGTGTTCAGCTCCGCAGAAAGGTCACGGTTGAATTGAACTGGTTGTCCCAACACCTGCGCAAGCCGGCGTGGGTCAGTTCGCCGTTCAACAGCCGCCGCATGAGCGAGACCCGATGTTCTCCAGGCGCAGAAGAAGGCATGTGACGCAAATTCTGCTCAATCGGCGCCGAAGAGAGCCCCCCAGCTCGCAGCCTCCGGGAAAGGATGTTTCTGGCACGCCGAAGTTCCGAATAATGAAGCGCCTGATGCACCAAACGAAACACGCATTTGTCCGTCGCGGCCCCTCCCAGCAGCTTCAGCCAGCACTTCGCTTGCAGAGCGGCCGACACTGGCGCGGAAGGCACCAAACGCTTTGACGAAGCACGACAACGGACGCAATCCGCCTGATTGCCGCTGCACTGGCCCGGCTCGCTGATCGCACTCCCACCCAGTCATGAGATCTGGCTGAACTCCTCCAGCGCGCCACGGCCGTGGCAATCAGGGCTGCCATGTTCACTAGGAATGGATCTTGGGGTTCGGTTTTCATTTTGAAAAAGGTATTTGAAAAGGGCGCCCACCGTATTCTCGAAAAACGGCAGGAGCGAGCTCACGAATTTCGCTTAAGATCTGGCTCGATATCGAACAACATTGCATTACGTATGACAAGAGAGGGGCGGCAAAAACGTCCATGGCCAGAAACCTCGTGAAGAGGCTCGTTTGGCCGCTTCGGAGCAGGGCCAAGATATGCCTTAACTTGACGAGCGGATCGTGTAGAAGATCCGCCTCAGAGGCATCCCGCCCGAACCAAAACCACAGGGACTTCTGGTGGGTTGCGACAGTTGGTTCTTACCATTTAGCTGCCAGCCGCGCTCCCTCCGAAGCCGTTCGACTCGGCATCTACGCTGTCTTCTGCCGGTAGCAGACTTGGCCAGATGCGCGCTCAAATGTGTCGAACATGGCAATAATTTCGTCCAGAGCTCGAGCAACATCGAAGAACAACTTTCAATCGTCACGAAAACCCTATACATGGAAGCCGCCACGTACCGCAGCAGCCCGTGCAAGGAAAGAGTCGACAACGACTATGTATATGAACACAGACAACGGGTGGCCCTGCGAGTACCCTGGCAAGAAACACACAGATGGAAACGCGTCGCCTGACCACGTGAGAAACGCGCGGTGCGCGTGCATGAGCCGCTGGATGCCTCCCAAGAGCTGCGCCGGGAGGCCCGCGTGAGCGAATTCGGCGTTGACCCACTCCCAAGACAGCATATGGAACCCTTTCGAGCAATCCAGAAACAAGATAAACTTGAGCGCGGCCATGTCGCGGCCTGCCTGCTGTCTCCGCCTGAGCTGCGCGGCCGCAGCCTGGTTTTGGATTCGGCGCAGCGTGCGGCCTTAGATTTGGCGTCCTCGTTCGGAAGTTCAAGATCGCCCAGCAACGCAGTGGTATCAGCACCCTGCTTCTCAGGAATTGCATGCCAAAGGTAAGCCGTCATGTGAACCGGCGCCTCGCGTTCTCCGTGCGTGAGGTCATAGAAAGCTTCCACAAAGACCGTGCTCAACATATCAGCGTGCAGTTTATACAAACGGCCACTCACTCCCTGGGTCCCTGGACGTGCCAACAAGATGTCAAGGACGTCGCTTTCAGACAGAGCCAGTCTAGCATCGCTCAAGTCTAGGTCCCACCCTTGGAGCATCTGCGAGAAGAGTGCGCTGTCCCCGCGCGAGCTCCCCTGCCGTTCAAGAGCGTTTTTTCTAAAAGACCGGCTTATTTCAGGAATCAACGTGACGTGCCGGCCCGCGCTGTCATCCCAAAGTTCTGCGACGTTGTGGCGGTCTTGCAAGCAAAGGGCCTTCAATCGTTGAAGTACCTCCGGGTGCGCGTTGGCCCCCGCGAGTGTGTTGCTAGCAAAGACGCCGCTTCCAACGGCTGCTGTCAGCTCGCCCTCGGGCCCCTGGCAGTATTCTTCATCCAAGGGCTGCTCTCGCAACGCCTCCCCGTGAAGTCGGCGCAGCTCAGTCAGCAGAGCCTCTGCTCCTCGCAAGATGATGCTCGAACTGGAGTATTCAAGTTCCGCTTCAACCAGAGGTGACAGGAATGGGCAACGCCTCGACCACTTGGAGAGAAGCGCCGACAGCGCGCAGTTCAGCTCCCGAGCTGGTGTATGCAATGATGACATCAACAGCCTCGAAGCCTAACGAAGCAAAGAATGCGTGCACAGCGTCAACATTGAGGCGGTGATAGACGCATGCCGATACGCGTGCACAGCTGCCTCGTACGTACCCTGCTTTTGACCCGAGGCTGAGTAGGCGTAAGCTGGCCTTGCCATGGCGTGTGAAACACGCGTCTTGCCATCCAAGGTGTGTTGATGAAGTGTTTTTTTTGTTTCCAATGCGCGCTCCAGACTGAGAAAAGCTAGCCATTCTTTGGCTTCTCTCGTGCATAACGCATTACAGAGTCGCAATGATGGCCCGATTTCCCACAGCAAGTCCAGAACGTGGGCAGGGGGGACGGACGAACACCTGCATCATTGGTTGGTTGTCGTCGTCGTTCACACTGCTCTAGACAAGTGCGCTGGACGCTTCAGCGCCATGCAGAAATCTAGACACATGCTTTTTATTTCCACTAAAACGTACAGATGCAAGCCGTCTCTCTTCTGCCGCGGGCGACGGGCGGGAAGCGAAGGGGAGACAACGAGGAGGGATGGACCGTAGGGACGGAAGGGTGGAGGGTGGGGTTTGTGCCAGGGGAAGGTGGGAGGGAGGGTGTTTCGGTGGGTGGGTATAGAGAATTGGGTGTCGTATGGTCGAGGTGGCCTGGGACAGCTTCGAGGACTGGGGCAGATTCCACAATCCGCACCAGGGGACCAAGTGGAAGGGCAGCCGCTTTTCCGTCCACGACAAGGCCCGCCCGCCTGTATTCAAGCGTGTGTGTGTGTGTGTGTGTGTGTGTGGGGGTGTGGCCTTTGCCTTCGTGGTGTGTGGGAACGGTGGTGGGGGGCGATGAGAAAGGGGGGGAGGAGAAGTGGGGGCGGGGAGGAGGGGGGTGGGGGGAAAAAAGGAAGATGAAGAGGACCAGTCAAATCCAAGAAGCATCAACGAGGTTGCAATAACCCCTCCTTCCTCGTATCTTTAATCTTGCCAGAAACCCCATTCCAGGGAGCTCAACGCCGTGGATCAACGTGATTGTTGCGTTCTGGCAGTCCTCAAGCGTACCAGAACACCAGTGCTTGGGCTTCAGCACCGCGACTCAACGTGACTGTTGCCTCCTAGCAATCCGAAGTTGTGTCAGAACATCATGTATGGGACTTCGACCCTGCGGTTCCTTGACGCTCTTGTGCGCTTCTGCGGCGACTGCGCGCGCCGCGATGGCGAGAGCCATATTTTGAGCAGGAGCCGCCCTGCATCTTTGAAGCTGCCGCAAACTTTTACGACGAGTATGCGCGGCGCTAGGGCGACAGCCACATTTTGGTGAAAACGAGCCACCTTCCATATTTGGAACTTTTGCGAGCTTTCGAGACGAATGTGCGCGGCATGAAGGCGACAACCGTATTTTGAAAACGAGTCGCCTTTCACCCTTGAAGCTGTTGCACTTCCAAAGTCTCAGGATCTCAGGCGAAAGCGCCCGGCCCACCCTGGCGACACGGCAGGGGGTGCGGCCTGGATGAGCCATCTATAAGGAAAGGGATGGATGGATGGATGGATGGACGGATCAATGGATGGATGGATGTATGGATGGATGGACGGATGGATGGATAGATGGATGGACGTATGTACGGAGGGATGGATGGGATGATGATGCTGCTGCTGATGATGATGATGGTGGTGATGATGATGATGATGGTGGTGATGATGATGATGAGGGTGATGATGTTGATGCGGCTGCTGCTGATGATGATGATGACGATACTGATGATGATGATGATGCTGCTACTGATGATGATGATGATGATGATGATGATGATGATGATGATGATGATGATGGTGACGATAGTAGGAAGGGGAGGCGGCGGAGGAGGAGGCGAGAAAGGGAAAGAGGAGGCATAATATGCGAACGGTAAGGAGGATGGGGGCATGGGAGGGGAGGCGGTTGGACAGGGGGAGAGGTAGAAGGAAAAAAAGTGGAGAAGGGGAAAGGGGGGGAGTGACATGGGTTTTGGTTAGAAGTTCTCAGGTTGCAGGGGCATGCGCTGGGTGGCCCAAGTTTTGCTAGACACAGTAGTGCGGTCCTCCCTCTCCCCCTCTCCCTTTTCTCATTCCCCCTCCCCCTCCCCTCTCTCTCTTTCTGCCTCTCCCCCTCACCCTTGTTTCCTTCCTTCTAGCCCCTTCCTTCCCTCCCTCCCTCCCTCCTTCCATCTCTGGTCATCGTCGTCGTCGTCGTCGTCGTCGTCGTCGCCTTCGGTGTTGTCGTTGTCGTTGTCGTCGTCGTTGCCACCGCCACCGCCGCCGTCGGCGAGGTGGAGCTCTGACGCAACCCGGCGGAGACGCTCGGGGCTGCAGGTGCAGCCGCGTCCACTGTGCCCAGGGCGCCGTCGCCGTCGCTGTCGCTGCCGTCGGCATCTTCTCTGTCTCCTTCACCGTCGCGGCCGTTGTCGGTGGCGTCGCCGGCATCGTCGGCGGCGTCGGCGTCGCCTGTCTGTCGAGCTCCTCGCTACTGGAGGTACGGGCGGCCATTGCCTGTCCTCCTGCCTCGTGCCCAGTTTTTTGATTTCGTTGTTGTTTTGTGGTTGTTGTTTTTTTCCCAATCCTCCTGTGGGTCAGGTCTCCGTTTTGAACTCGCAGCGCCGCGCGTCTCCTCCTCCTTCCGCCTCCCCCTCCTTCCACCTCTCCTCTTTCGCTTCCTCATCCTCGTCATCAGCATCATCCTCATCGTCGTCATCGTCGGCGTCGTCAGCATCATCGTTTTCATACTCGTTACCACCATCATCATTCACATCATCTTTTCGTTACACCTCTCATACGTTTCGTGGCCCCATAGGGACTCCCATCCAAGACCCCAGTGTCTGCGTCCGCATGGTGATTCGTGCCAATTCGAGACGCCCCTCACTCGTTCCGTGGCCCCATAGGAAGCTCCACCTGAGGCCCCAGTGGCTGCGTCCGCATGGTGACTCTGGTCTATGTCGGCGCACCCCACGTTTCTGCTCGGTAGGGAGCTCCACCGAAGGCCCCGGTGGCTGCGTCCGCATGGTGTCTCGGGTCTATTTCGGCACGCTCCTCGTACGTTTCGTGGCCCTATCGGGAGCTCCGCTGAAGGCCCCAGAGGCTGCGTCCGCAGGGTGACTCGGGTCCATTTTCGTGCACCCTTCGCATGTCCATCCCGGCACACTCTCACACGTTTCGTGCCCCCACAGGGAGCTCCACGCAAGGTCCCAGTGGCTGCGTCAGCATGGTGACTCGGGTTCCGTTCGACACATCCCTTACGTTTCACGGCCCCACTGGGAGCTTCACCCAAGGCCCAAGTGGCTGCGTCCGCATGGTGATTCGAACCCATGTTGGCACAGCCCTCACACGCTTCGTGGCCCCATCGGGGGCTCCGGCCGAGACCCCAGTGGCTGCGCCCGCATGGTGTCTTGGGTCCGGTCGTACACCCTTGACACGCTTCATGGCCCCATAGGAAGCTCCACCGAAGGCCCCAGCGGCTGCGTCCGCATGGTGATTCGGGTCCATGTCGGCACACCCGTGACACGAGTAGTGTCCCCACTGGGACCTCCACCCAAGGCCCCAGTGGTAGTGTCCGCATGATGACTCGGGTACATGTCGGCACACCTGTCACACGTTTTGTGGCCCCATGGGGAGCTCCCCCAAGGCCCCAATGGCTATGTCCGCATGATGACTGGGGTATATTTCGGTACATCTCTCACACGGTTCGCGCCCCCAAATGGAGATCCACCCAAGACCCCAGTGGCTGCGTCCGCATGGTGACCCGGGTCAGTTTCGGCGCACCCCTCACACGTTTCGTGGCCCCCTATATACAATAGGGTTGGGTTCTTCGCCTGGGTAGTTGTTGATGTTTTTAGTTTTTGCATTTTCTTGGTTTTGGTTTCCCGCGTAGTTGTGTTTTTTGGATTCCTCTGTTTCTGGTGTTTCTGTTTGTAGTTTTGCTCTCAAACCTCTTGTGTGTTGGGTCTTCGTTTTGAATTTGCAGCGCCGCGCGTCTCCTCCTCACACCCCTCACGTGCTTCGTGGCCTCGTAGGGAGCTTCACCCGAGCCCCCAGTGACTGCGTCCGCATGGTGACTCGGGCCATTTTGGCATACCCCTCACACGTTACTGCTCGTTAGGGAGCTCCACCGAAGGCCCCAGCGGCTGCGTCCGCATGGTGACTCGAATCCACTTCGGCACGCTCCTCACAGGCTTCGTGGCCCCGTAAAGACAACTGAGGCCCCAGTGGCTCCAGTGGCTGCGTCCGCACGATGAATCGGGTTTACTTCGATACACCCCTCACACGCTTCGTGGATGCCCCAGTGGCTGCGTCCGCATGGTGATTCGGGCTCTTTTCGGCATTCTCCTCACACGTTTCATGGGCTCCACCCGAGGCCTGCGTCCGCATGGTGACTCGGTTCCATTTTGGACCATCCCTCACACGTTTCGTGGCCCCATAGGGAGCTCCACCCCCGGCCCCAGTGGCTGCGTCCGCATGCTGACTCGGGTCCATGTCTGCGCACCCCTCGCACGTTTCGTGGCCCCATAGGGAGCTCCAGCCAAGGCCCCAGTGGCTGCGTCTGCATTGTCACTTGGGCCCATTTCGGCACACTCCTCGCACGTTTCATGCCCCCACAGGGAGCTCCACCCAAAGAAGCGTCTGTGGCTGCGTCCGCATGGTGACTTGATTTCGTTTCGGAACACCCCTCACTCGTTTCGTGGCCCCACGTGCAAAAGGGTTGGGTTTTTCGCCAGGGCAAGTATTCTCAGCCCTCCTGGGTGTTGGGTCCTAGTTTTGAATTCGCAGCGACGCGCGTCTCCTCCTCCTCCTCCGCCTCCCAAACGGCTTCCGACGGCGTCAGACAGACCAGGAGCCCACCAAGACGGCCGAACATGGCCCTAAGATGGCCCAAGACGGCCCAAGAGGCCTCCAAGAGGGCCTCCAGGAAGGCCCGAAAAGGCCAAAATCATTGACTTCCCATGGGTTTTTGAAGGATTGTGGCATTTGCTTTTTTTCTGCCTTACGACGGCCCGAGACGGCCCAAGTGCCCCCAAAGATCGCCCAAGAGGCCCAAGTCACGGCCACAAGAGGCCCCCAAGACGGCCCAAGAGGTCTCCAAGACGCTCAAGATGGCCTCCAAGACGGCCCAAGAGCCCTCCAAGACGTCCTCCAAGAAGGCCCGAAAGGGTCAAAATGGCCTCCAGACGGCCAAGATGACCTTCAAGATGCCCACGTGTTCCCCGAAGGCTTTCCAAACCGATTCGGGGAACACATGGTCCGATAGCTTGGCAGGTCTGGCCTCAACGTTGCTTCCAAAAAGGCAGGCGGCGGCGGTGGTTCGCCGTAGGCGTCTTCGATCCGCCGCCCCCTTTTGATTTATCAAAGGGGTGCCTGGCGTGCCGGACTAGATGGCTTTAGGTTTTGGTTCCTTTTTCCAAAAGAACTCCCCCTTGGGCTTCGGCCCGTCACGCCGGCCATCCGGAAGACCCGGTTGCAAACTGTTTTCCTGCCCCAGACGGCCCAAAGATGGCCCAAGATGGTCCAAGATGGCTTCCAAGACGGCTAAGATAGCCCCAAATATGCATCCAAGACGGCCCAAGATGCACCCAAGACGGCCTACATCAGCATCATCACCACTACCATCATCATCACCATCATCACCACTATCATCACCATCATCACCACCACCCCCATCGTCTTCATCATCATGATCATCACCATTATCACCTTCAGCAACACAACAACATCATCATCGTCATCACCATCACCATCATTATCATCATCACCATCATCACCATCATCACCATCATCACCATCATCACCATCATCACCACCATCACCACCATCACCATCGTAACCATCGTCATCGTGATCGTCGTCATCATCACCATCATCATCACAGTCATCATCATCCGTAGCCATTTTGGCTCAAGGCTAAACGGGTAGAAGCTTCGAAGAAGCGAGGTAACCTGATTAGCTTTGGGATATCCACTGCGTGCTGGCTCAGGCTGGGGCCTTGCTGGCGCAGCAGAGGGCTGCAGATTCTCCTGCCGAAGTCTTCCCACTCTGTCTCGACCACTCGTCAGACATGGCGCTGGCGGCAGGCGACAGTTCGAGCTCTGCGGGAGGCCATCAGGATACTTTGCTCGCCAACATTCAGAATATGCTCGTGACGCAGGAGAAAAATATCACTAGCAAAACCGAGACGCTTATCAAAGAACAAGCAGCTGAAGTTCTACAGCTGCGGTCGGAGGTCACTACGAGTATGAACTATCTAGAGGGCAAGTTCGACTCGGCGAAGAAGGACACTGACGAGCGTTTCATGAAGTTAGAACAGATCATGTCTGGACACGGCATCCCTGTAGATGCTGAGAATAAGTACAGCAATGTAGCGAATGAGAGAGTTGCTGCCCTAGAAGCAGATATAAAGAAGTTACAAGCTATGCAATCAGCTACACCTTCGACGGCCTCTTCCGTCGGTGGCTCGACTCGCACCTTCTCGGACTCTAGTGGGTCGAAGGCCAGACGTATTGACGGCCCCAAGAACGATGTGAATAATAAGAATCGCAAATGGATTGGAACATTCCCTCGGATACTGTTCGCTCGGGAGCGCAGACTGCACTACACCAACACCGTTTTTCCCCTTCTGCCTGCTGATCTAGCTCATGAGATTACGCCCAATTTCCCACGAACTGCAAAGACATATAGCTTGGAGTTCTCGACCGAGCTTGCTGCCAAGAGGTTCCAGGACATTGTTGCTGCATCACCAGATAGTATGAAATGGACGGACCCTCGGAACCAGAGCGTACACCAGATCAAGAGCCGTGGAGACATGCCGCTGGACGTTCGTGTTCGGCAGAGAGCATGCAGCCACATCTACGCCAAGCTTCGAGACATGCTATCAGCAGCTGGTCACGACCTCACCTGCACGCGCCTTGGGGTCAACGGCTTCCAAGGCATGATCAACCTGTATGGAGATGCTGACAATGGCGAGATTTGGGAGATGATCTACATCAAGGGCAACGAAGTTGCAGGCTGGTCTTTCGAGCCAAACCTCACGAACTGCCGCATCTGGAAGTTGAATGACGAGGCCGTAATCGAGGCCATCACGTCGGCCACCACCACAGCGAACGACCCGTCCGTGTACTTGTGAGAACTTGGTTCAGAGGCTGCTGAGAGCCTGCCGATGCAGGCCGAATCTTCTCGCATGAATTTGTTGAACAGAATGCAGGGTGCCTCTGCTATGTGTAGACGAGGCGAACTCGCCAGGGATATTGCAGTTGAGTTGGGGTCCAGCAGTATGCCGTTCTCTCCTCCCTCCGCTCTCTCGATTGTCACCTGGAATGCTCATGGTCTTTTTGGTGCGGTGAAGGCTACGAAGTATGCGACCGCCTCCAACCGCTGGGGGAAGTTCATTAGTCTCAGCCGTCGTTATTCAGTTGTATGTGCACAAGAGACGCATGGTCAAGTAGCAGATGTGTCGCATCTCCAGCATGATCTTCGCAACTCTAGCATTGGTCACTCGTTCTATGATGATGATAGTCGCACCGGTGGTGTTATTACAGTTATGTCGTCTTCCTTTTCTGCACTGTTTGACTCGATTGAGCATGTTCCACTGATTGTCGGTAGGGTTCCTCTCTCTGTCTGCAAGGGGAAGCACGGCGCGCTTGTGATTGTGAATGCGCACCTCCCCAACGTTTGTGATCCCATTGCTACGTACTCTCACTACCTTTCCAGGATTTCTGATGCCCTTCCTGATGCTGCTACGAGTTTTAACATTATTCTCGGGGACTGGAATTTCGTATATGAAGATGAAGGCAGGCTAACGACTGATGGGAGTGGTTTTAGTCCAGGCGATAGAGCACGCACCGACCTGTTCCATCAGAAATGCGGTTCCTGGGTTGAGTTCTTCCAAGAATGTGATACTAGACGGGAAATACGGGACAAGATTATTTCTCAGACGTCGCGCCTCGACCGCATTTACTCGGACATTCCCTCGGCTCTCTTGGCTGATTTGACCATCAGCACTTCTGTGGTGGGGAGGCTTAAGAATATTCAGAGCTCGGACCACATTCCCGTCCTGTCGGTGATCGAGAGATATGCCCCACCTGCCCATGCCCAAGCATTTGTTCCTCTCTGGCTTGCTCGTCATCCCATCTATCAGGAGATGCTGTCCTCTGCTCTTTTGGCTATGCTTGCTGATAATGACCATGGCCAGCAATGTGCTCTCCAGACCCTCGCTCGTACCAAGGATATCATGCATGCCACATGTAAGCGTGCCAAGAAAGCCATTGCCAGTCGACCTGCCTCGTTGCTATCTGAGAAGTTGCACTGGTCTCTTCAGTCTCTTCGTGGTTGGCGTTTATCCAGGGGGCATATGATTATTCATGCTATTGAATGCTACGATCATCTTGGTAGCTACTTTAATCTTGTTACTCCTTGAGCTCGAACATCCTGCTCCTCTTTTTGCTCATATCCAATCTCTGCAGACCCAGATGCTAGACAGCGAGGCCACATTGATCGAAAGCTCTCCGCCTGAAGAGGCCACCAAACGAGCCGCCCTGGAGAAGATAAGTAGGAAACAGGACATCTGGAAACGGTTTCGAAGACGCACCTGGCTATCAAGTGTGAATGATGCTCATGGTAACCCATGTGCTTCCCTGGAGGATTCTGCTGATGCCCTTCGTAATCACTGGGGTGCCATCTTTGGTGACTTCGAGGCTGGCACCAATCTTTGGGATGAGATCCTGAGCTTCTCTCAGAAGGCCCATGATACCTCTGATGACTTCTGGAAAATTGACAAATTGACTTTGAGGAATTCAATAAGATGCTCCAAGCCCGTTCCCCTTCAATGCCCGGAGAAGATGGCCTACCGTATCAGTGCTGGACGATCGGACCAGCTCCCAAGATTCTGTTTGCTGTATACTCGGGGTTGTGTGACGGCAGCATCTCCGACTTACCGAGTGATATGCGACGTCTGTTCATGGTTTTCTTGCCTAAAGGTACCAATCGTGATAGTGTAAATGAATATTCCAATGGCCTGGCTGAGATTGAATTCGTGAGGTGCGCTAAATACCCTGGTATATATATATATATATTGGCCCTGAGGCGGGGGATCTCGGATGGCAGGAACCTCTCAGGAAGTTCTGTTCACGGACCCGATCTCTCAGACAAATGGGTCTTGGCTTAGCTGTTACATTATCTACTTTCCAGGTTATGTGTCTTTCGGTTCTGCAGTTCGTTCTTCAATTGTATCCTGTCCCTCAGCATGTTCTGAAGACCTATCAAGAAACACTTCTTATGGCTGCCCCCAGACACTCATTCTCATATAATATGATCACTCGTCTTAAGACTCTGGGTCTCGACTGTGAAGCAAAGGAGATAGTCAACCTCCCTGCTGCCTCAAGGGTTCGTTTCGCTGCGTCGTGCTCGGCTGTGGAACAGGCTCGAAAAGAGATCCATGAAGTTCTTCACTCTGATGAACGTATTGTATATAGATGCTGCTCTGGTTTCCGACCCAGTTGGTACAGGTCCTCATTTCTCTTCTCTATGTTTGACGTTATCACGATAACGATGTCTGTGATACCTGAGATCCCTGGCACTAATAAGAACCTTCAACCAAAGATTTACTCTGCTCTACATAAACGTTCTCCTGCTGGTGTTCTACCGATGGATGGAGTTTATACAAGACTTACGAAGTGGGTTCCTGATATAAGTCGATGTATGCTCGACTCGTGTATCAAGCAAATCCGCTCTGTCTGCCGCATGACCAGCACACATATTGGATTCAGTGTCTTACGATCCTGTTGTCGAGGGGTTTGCACTTCTGCCAGATTTCGTGATATGTCTCGTCCATCGTGCTGCTTTGGGTGTCCTATTGAGTACTCTTCTGCAGGTGCCCCCGTGAACCTCGACAACCTGAAGCACTACCGTACGTGTCCCAGACTAAAAAGCTGGTGCCTCCGCTGGATGGGCAGAGGTTTTCCTGAGGAGACTGCTGAGAGACCGTGGTTTTCCTATCTCCTTCTCCTCTTCCCTCTGTGCGCCAATCGTCGTCTGCTTTGTGCTTGCATGTGTGACGCATTTCTCAGTGTCCATGGTCACGTTCGTAACCGCCTATCTGGTACCCCTGAGCAGGCGTTCGAAGCTAGGCTCCGTTCACAGGCTCGGCGGCATAGGGCTGTTGCGAAGGCCTGGGACGAAATGGGGATCGAACTCTCTGGGTGATCTCTGCCCCCCCCAAAAAAAAACATCACAGTCATCATCATCGTACTCATCATCATCAGCATCATCAGCATCACCATCATCACCACCATCACCATCATCATCATCGTCACCATCGGCATCATCACCATCATCATCACTATCACCATCACCATCGCCATCAGCATAATCACCACCACCACCATCATGATCACCATCATCAGCACCATCGTCACCATCATCATATTAATCGTCATCTTCATCTTCATCTTCATCTTCATCTTCATCTGCATCTTCATTGGCATCACCACTACCATCACCACCATCATCACCACCATCATCACCATCACCATCAGCATTATCATCATCAGCGTCATCATCATCATCATCATCCCCATCATCATTATTAGCATCATCATTAGCATCATCATTAGCATCATCATTAGCATCATCTCATCATCATCATCATCATAGTCATCATCATCATCCTCATCATCATCATCACCATCATCATCATCATCATCGCCATTACCCCCATCATCACCATCATCACCATCAGCATCATGCTTTGGTGCATCCACAGGGAGTTCAATCGAAGGCCCCACAGGCTGCGTCCGCGTGGTGACTCGCCCCATTTCGGCGCACCCCCACACGTTTTTTCTGGCCCCTTAGGCAGCCCCACCGAAGGCCCCAGTGGCTGCGTTCGCATGGCGACTCGCCCCATGTCGGTGCCCCCCCCTAATACGTCTCGTGGTTCCGTAGGGAGCTCCACCGACGGCCCCAGTGGCTGCGTCCGCAGCACGTTTCGTGGCCCCATATGCAGCTCCGCTGCAGGCCCCTCGCACGTTTCGTGTCCCCACATGGAGCTCCACCGAAGGGCCCAGCGGTTGCGTCCGCATGGTGACTCGCCCTATTGCGGCGCATCCCTCACACGCTCCGTTGCCCCACAGGGAGCTCTGCCGAAGACCCCAATGGCTGCGTTCGCATGGTGGCTCGCCCGATTTCGGCGCACCCCTCACACGTTGCGTGGCCCCACAGGGGCTCCACCGAAAGGCCCAGCGGTTGCGTCCGCATTGTTACTCGCCCCGTGTCGGCGCACCCCTCACAGTTTTTTTCTGGCCCCTTAGGCAGCTCCGCTGAAGGCCCCAGTGACTGCGTCCGCATGGTGACTCGCTCCCTTTCGGCGCGCCCTTCACACGTTTCGTAGCCCCATAGGAGGCTCCGCCGAGGGCCCAACTGGCTGCGTCTGCAACACGTTTCGTGGCCCCATTGGCAGCTCCGCCGAAGGCCCCAGTGGCTGCGTCCCCATGGTGACTCGCCCTTTTCGGCGCACCCCTCACACGTTTCGTGGCCACATAGGCAGCTCTGCCGAAGGCCTCAGTGGCTGCATCCGCATGGTGACTCGCCCCCTTTCGGCGCACCTATCACACGTTGCGTGGCACTATAGGCAGCTCAGTCGAAGGCCCCAGTGGCTGCGTCCGCATGGCGACTCGCCCCGTTTCGGCGCACCGCTCACAGGTTTTGTTGGCCCCTTATGCAGCTCCGCTGAAGGCTCCAATGGCTGCGTCCGCATGGTGACTCGGGTCCATCTCGGCGCACCCCTCGCACGTTTCGTGGCCCCATAGGAGGCTCCGCCGAGGGCCCAACTGGCTGCGTCTGCAACACGTTTCGTGGCCCCATTGGCAGCTCCGCCGAAGGCCCCAGTGGCTGCGTCCCCATGGTGACTCGCCCTTTCGGCGCACCCCTCACACGTTTCGTGGCCACATAGGCAGCTCCGCCGAAGGCCTCAGTGGCTGCGTCCGCATGGTGGCTCGCCCCCTTTCGGCGCACCTATCACACGTTGTGTGGCACTATAGACAGCTCAGTCGAAGGCCCCAGTGGCTGCGTCCGCATGGCGACTCGCCCCGTTTCGGCGTACCGCTCACAGGTTTTGTTGGTCCCTTATGCAGCTCCGCTGAAGGCCCCAATGGCTGCGTCCGCATGGTGACTCGGGTCCATCTCGGCGCACCCCTCGCACGTTTCGTGGCCCCATAGGAGGCTCCGCCGAGGGCCCAACTGGCTGCGTCTGCAACACGTTTCGTGGCCCCGTTGGCAGCTCCGCCGAAGGCCCCTGTGGCTGCGTCCCCATGGTGACTCGCCCTTTTCGGCGCACCCCTCACACGTTTCGTGGCCACATAAGCAGCTCTGCCGAAGGCCTCAGTGGCTGCGTCCGCATGGTGACTCGCCCCCTTAGCGCACCCCTCGCACGTTTCGTGGCCCCATAGGGAGCTCCAGCCAAGGCCCCAGTGGCTGCGTCCGCATTGTCACTTGTGCCCATCTTTGCACAGCCCTCACACGTTTCGTGCCCCCACAGGGAGTTCCACCCAAAGAAGCCCCTGTGGCTGCGTCCGCATGGTGACTTGGTTCCATTTCGGAACACCCCACTCCTTTCGTGGCCCCATGTGCCCGATTTCGGCGCACCCGGCAAATGTTCCGTGTCCCCATAGGCAGCTCCGCCGAAGGCCGCAGCGGTTGCGTCCGCATCGTGATCCGCCCCATGTCGGTGCCTTCCCGCATACGTTCCTTAGGGAGCTCCACCTAAGGCCTCAGTGGCTGCGTACACGTTTCGTGGCCCCTTAGGCTGCTCCACCGAAGGCCTCAGTGGCTGCGTCCGCATGGTGACCCGTCCTATTTCGGAACACCCCTCACACGTTTCGTGGCCCCATTTACAGCTCTGCCGAAGGCCCCAGTGGCTGCGCCCCCATGGTGACTCGCCCTTTTCGGCGCACCCCTCACACGTTTCGTGGCCACACAGGCTGCTCCACCGAAGGCCTCAGTGGCTGCGTCCGCATGGTGACCCGTCCTATTTCGGCACACCCCTCACACGTTTCGTGGCCCCATTGGCAGCTCCGCCGAAGGCCCCAGTGGCTGCGTCCCCATGGTGACTCGCCCTTTTCGGCGCACCCCTCACACGTTTCGTGGCCACATAGGCTGCTCCACCGAAGGCCTCAGTGGCTGCGTCCGCATGGTAACCCGTCCCATTTCGGCACACCCCTCACACGTTTCGTGGCCCCATTTACAGCTCTGCCGAAAGCCCCAGTGGCTGCGTCCGCATGGTGACGCGCCCTATTTCGGTGCCCTCATCATACGCTTCGTGGCCCCATAGGGAGCTCCACCGAAGGCCCAGGTGGCTGCGTCCGCATGGTGATCCGCCCCATGTCGGCGCACCCCTCGCACGTTTCGTGGCTCCATAGGCATCTCCGCCGAAGGCTCCAGTGGCTGCGTCCGCATGATGACTCGCCTCGTTTCGGCGCATTCCTCGCAAGTTCCGTGGCCCCACAGGAAGCTCCACCGAATGCCCGAGTGCCTGCGTCTGCATGGTGACTCGCCCAGTTTCGGCGCATCACTCACACGTTTCGTGTCCCCACAGGGAGCTCCGCCGAAGGGCCCAGCGGTTGCGTCCGCATGGTGATTTGCGCTATCTCGGCGCATCCCTCACACGTTTTTTCTGGCCCCTTAGGCAGCTCCACCGAAGGCCCCAGTGGCTGCGTCCGCACGGCGACTCGCCCCTTTCGGCGCACCCCTCACACGTTTCGTGGCCCCACATACAGGTCCGCAAGGCCCCGTTGGCTGCTTCCGCATGGTGACTCGCCCCATCTCGGCGCACCCCTCACACGTTTCGTGGCTCCTTAGGTGGCTCCGCCGAAGGCCCCTGTGGCTGCGTCCGCATCATGACTCGCCCCATTTCGGCGCACCTCTCATACGTTTTTTTTTCTGGCCCCTTAGGGAGCTCCACCAAGGCCTCAGTGGCTGCGTCCGCATGGTGGCTGGCCCCCGCCCTGCTACGCGGTGCATTCGTCGTCGCGTCCCTGTGTCCGATTTGAGTCTTGGGAGTGCGTGCTTGCATTGGTCGGCTTGGAATGTAATTTTACGTTTCTCGGCGAAGCGTTAAGGGGTATTGCAGATTTTTCAGTATGTTCATGTGCCTGAAGCGAGAAACTAATGCCGTCAGGGACTCTTCTCCAGGCCCTGACGGCATCAGTTTTCTCGCTTGGCGCAGATGCCCCAAACTCTCTGCGTCGGTGTTGTTTGACGCAGTGCGGGTGTTGATGAACGATGGGGGCTGCGCGGCCATCGACGAGGATTGGGAGGACTTCAACGCTAGCCTGCTCTTCCTGCTTCCCAAAAAGGCTTCGGGCCACACTATTACGGGGGAGGGCTACTATGAGGCCGAGAACACGAGACCTTTGAATGTGACCAACTCGGACAATCGGTTGTTGGCCAATGCTGTCCGGCACCTTATCGAACCCGTCGTCGGTCCAACATGCGCAGAGAGGTCATCGTCGGCACCTTGTCGAACCCGTCGTCTGTGACCAATCATTTGGTCACAGAGAGGTTTCGTCGCAGGGCGCAGCATGCTGGCCAACTTGGTTGACATCGAAGAGGCAATGGCCACCTGCGCATGCACATCCGACGAGGGGGGGCTCATCTTCTTCGATTTCGCCACGGCCTTTCCGTCGGTGGAGCACGACATGATGTTTGCGGTTTTCGGGCGCTCCGATGGCCCGCTTGGCTCGTCCAATTCATCTCGTGCTTGTGCTACCGCAACTCGTGCTTCATAGCAATGGGTGGTGCCCGGCACGAGGGCTTAGACATGGCCCGAGGCATCCGGCAAGGATGCCCGTTGTCACCGCTGCTGTTCGCAGTGGCGTCCGACATATTGCTGCGTCGTCTGATCCGTCGTGTGCCCGGGGCCTGCGTGCGTGCCTATGCCGACGACACTGCGCTCGTTCACGCCGCCTTCGTGCGGCACCTTGGCAGCTTGCGGGGTATCTTCACGGAGTACGAGACCATCTCCGGCCTCAGACTCAACGTCGCGAAAACGGTTCTCGTTCCTCTATTCCGTCACGATCGTGACGCGGTGCGGTGCCATCTGGTCAGGGAGGCCCCGCTATGGGGCGCTTTCCCTATCGCGGAGAAGACCAAGTACCTTGGCATGTTTGTCGGCCCGGGGCGGGGATCCAGTTCGTAGGGGGCGCCTTTCAAGAAGTTCCTCGAACGAGCTACGCTGTGGGGTCGCATGGGCGTCGGCTTTTTTCACACCCTCCTTGCGTGCCAGGTCTTCGTCTGTTCAGTCGTGATGTTCGCGGCTCAGCTGGACCCTCTGCCGTCCGACTTCGACGCCGTCGAGCTCCAAGCGTGCCGCGCGCTCTTCCCTGGCCCCAAGGACTGGTTCTCCGTGGAGGCGTTCTGGGACCTCAAGACGCTGCACTTCCCGAGGGCGCTGCCGGACGTCCGGTCCGCTGCCCGAGCGGCGCGAGCCAGAGTCGCACGTTTCGAGAACTCCCGGCACGGGGGGCTCCGGATCCAGGCCCGCGCCCGCCGGCTTCTCCAGGTGAGCCGGATGGTCGCGAACCAGCAGCGAGCGGCGCAGTTCTCGGAGTACGTCAGCCAGAATTTCTTGTTCACCTTTCGGGACGCCACTTCTGAGTTGGCAGCGGCTGAGCGGAGCGTGCGCGCTGCGCCCTCTTTATTGGATTCCGCCGACCCGCTGCTCAACAGCGGCTCAGTTGGCAGGCCCGAGCTACGCGCATTTCCCAGGCCGCCTCCCGCCCTTCTGCTGCCGCGCACATCCGGAAGGGCCTGGACAAGTTGCAAATCAACATTTTGCCGGGCCGCCGCCCAGCTCGGTGGATCAACGTCCTCGCCCTCTCCTCGCCGCTCTTCTCCCCGCGTGTGCAGGCCTGCCAAATCAGGACCGCCTGGAACGGTTGGATCACGGCACGCCGCTTCGGCCGTTCGGGCCATTGCGTGTTCAATTGCACCCGCGGGTAGGACAGTCTGCAGCATTACGCTTTCTGCAGTGCGTTTCATTCCCTCTGTCGTCACTGTCTCGGGCCGAGCCGGCCACCGGCTGATCACTGCTTCTGTGACTTTCTAGGCATTCGTCCGTACGCGCAGTCGCTCCCAGCACACTGCCAGGACCAGCGAGCTACGGCTACTGCGGCTGCCCTCCAGGCGATAGGTGTGTACGCCTTGTACAAAACGCGCAACGCGATCAGGCATGGTCTCCCGGGCGCCGACGGGCGAGCGGCATTCCACGGTTTTATTCGCGACGCGGCCCAGGGCCACCCGAAAGCCTGGCACCTCGTCCAAATCGCTTTGAAAAGACCCAGGCCCGCAAGCTAGAACGCCATCTCGACATTATTTAGTGTACGTACTTGTTTGTGATTTCTGTCTTCTCCTTACGGTCGTAATTCGGTGCGCCAGCTCGGCCGCGCGTTCGCTTTTCCCTCTCCTCTCCCGTCTTCCCTCGTCTCTCGCTCCCTCCCCCTCTCTCCCCTGGCCTGGTCAGCCCACTTGTCTCACGCATCGCTGCACTTACATGGGCAATGTCAGCATTTCTGCTTTCGCTCGGCCTGGGGGCCGATAACTTCACAGCTTCGCTGCAGCCATGGGTATGATACGTTTCTTCTTGTCTCATCTTGTGTGGGTTTTACTGGTTCGGCCGACTAGGCCATTCAGTAAAGGGACTGCCGCGCAACGCCTCGGCAGGCCAGGGGAAGATACGCTGCAAGGCAAACTCGTATCATTGGCAAGCCGGCTTCTCTCCCTCCTCCTTTTCTCTCTCCTCCTCTCTTGTTCTTCTTTTCTTCCTCCTTCTCCTTGTCTCCTCCTCCGCGGCTCTGGTCGAGAGGCTTCGTTTGAAGGAAGCCTCGGCAGGCAAGTAGTTGAGGTAGTTTGGATTCTTAGGGTCGCTTTGGTGGCGGCCACAATTTTGAGGATTCGTTTGAAGGAAGCCTCTGCAGGCAAGTAGTTGAGGTAGTTTGGATTCTTAGGGTCGCTTTGGTGGCGGCCACAATTTTGAGCCAGAGTGGCTGTCTCAAGCGTGACCGTTTTGGTGCCGTGCACTTTCCCTTCGGGTCTTTCCTTTCAAAAAAAAAAAACGTGTGCCTGGAGCGTCCCTGCGGGTATCGGCCACGCGTTTACAATGGCACCACGACGGAGGTGGTGCAGTGCCCGTCCTCGCCTACAATGGCATCACGACGGAACTGGAGCAGTAAGAGGCGGAACAAAGCGGGGCGAGCTTCCAGGGCGCCGCCAGGTCGTTGAGCAAGGCTCCGGAGAGGAGGCCGCCGCACTTCAGGATTCGGCACAAGCTGGAGAGGTGGGGCCTGCCCAGACCGCCGTGGGTGGTTGCTGCGCGCTTCGAGGACGGCCTGCGCCGTCTCAAGGCGTTCGCTCCGCCGCGCGTGGTGGCGGCGGTGTTCAGCACTGCTTGGGACAGGTGGTGCACAGAGTGCCGCTTCCAAAGGCGGGCGGCCGCGAGCTTCTTCTGCAGATCTGGATGTAGGGGTTGCGCCGAGGACAGCGTGGAGCACTACGCCTGGTGCGCCACCATGCGCCGTTTTCGCGCAACTTCGTTGAGGATCGAGGCCGACTGGCTGCTGCCTTTCTGGATCGGCGTGCGCGACTCCCAGAACCACGACGTGGCGCTACTCTTGGGAGCCCTGGGGGCGTATGCAGCGTACAGGGCCAACAACGCAGCGCTAGCCCAAGGAAGCTTGACCGCGGAAGAGGCGCTGAACTGGCGCTGGCGGGCGTGTGGGCGTGATATGTGGCAAGGTGATCTTGCAGGCTGGGGCGCGACATCCCGGCTTCATAGCCGAGCAGTTGGGTTGCTTTCAGCGGGACCGACGACTACGGTGGCTACGACCACGACTCTTCTTGAGATCACGTTTCTGGATAAAGCAGCGTGCGCGACTCCTGCGAAGACAACGACTCTTACGACCACGACTCCTACCTAGCGTATTTCTCCTGCTGACCCGTATCCGGCTGTCGAGGCGTTGAACAAGGCAGCAATGTGGAGACCAGCAGCACGCGTTCGACAACCAGAAGTCTGGCTTCAATTCCCACCTCCCCGACTCCGTTGCCTTATCTCTCCGACTCCTGTTCCCATCTCTCCGACTCCGAGCCCGACCCCGACTCCAGTAGCGATGTGAGCGTCGACGCTGACACCAGCTCCGGCGCCTACAGCGGCATCGACGCCAGCATTGAGGGTAGGGTCAACGCCTGCGCCTACGCCGTCAGCAGCGCCAGAACCTGCACCAACATTGATGTTTGCATCGACGCCGGCACCAACTCTGGCGCCTATAGCGGCATCGACGCCAGCATCGACGACAGGGCCATCGCCCACATCAACGCCAGTGCCAGCGCTTGCGCCTTCACCAGCAACGATGCCAACATCGACGTTGGACCAAGCATGGTGCCTACAGCAGCATTGACGCCAGCATCGACGATAGCGCCAGTGTCTGCGCCTGTGTTGGCACCACCGCCGCTGCTGCTGCTGCTGCTGCTGCTGCTGCTGCTGCTGCTGTTGCTGCTCACGTTTCGTCGGCATCGGCACCACAACATTTTGGCACAAGCCATTTTCAGCGCAGAGCTGAGCAGATCTTAAGGCCAGTCTCTGGACAGCAACTTCCGGAGGCGCTGAGAGAGTAAAGAAGTCTCGCTGATCCCCTCCTGCCCCCTATCCTGGGCTCCCCCATGGCAGATGCTCGGGAGGGTGCGGCGAGCACATCATCTCCTGCTGGCCCGGCGTTCGCACGTGTCTTAGCGGGCCTTGAATCTGGCCCCGGAGAAGTCCGCGATCGATCGCCGCGCAGGCAGGGGAAAAGAGGCCAGGGTACTCCCGGTGCGGACGATCCAGTTCCTCGTCAGGCCGCGGGTGACCAGGCACGGCTACACAAAATGGAGGACATGTTCTCCAAGATGATGGAGGCCAACATCAACATGACGTCCGCGATCGCCCAGAACCAGGCGCAGCTCCAGAGCTTGATGAAAACAATGGCGGAGAGCTTCCAGGGCACCGTGGGGGCCACCCAACAGGCCCTCGCCGGCGCAGCGGACTCCGCAGCCACTGCTGCGGCGGCCGCAGCGGCCCTGGGAGCGAACCAGACGCCGAGCCCCCCTGTCATCGTGCAGGGGGCTCCGAAGCAGAAGATCCCCAAAGAAGTAAATGTGGCCCTGGAGAAGGCCAAGACTCGATACGAAACTGACCTACGCAAATGGATTTCAGCTCAAAGACGGTACCACAAGTTGGAAGACGAGCTCAAGCTGTTCGACGAAGGCGAAGGGAGGTACCCGGCAGGTGTCAAACCCTTCGCCGCCTCCGAGACGCTGGCGGAGCTCGACCTGCCCAACGACGAGGTGATCGCGAGTAGCAGCCAAATCACCATCCAAATCAAACAAGGTTCAACGTTTCGTGAAGCAATGGCGTCTATCCACTGGTCTTGTTTCAGACACATAAAAGATTTGGAGAAAAAGTCGGCTGAGAAGAAGATGTCGGACGCAAAGCAGGCAGCGCTCAAGGCGACGTTTGCCAACACCGTGACGGACATCATCAAAGCAGCTGCCGAAAAGGACAGGGCGTCAGCTCTGGGACTGGGTGAACCCCTCTACGAACCAGTGCCTGAGCAGGAAGCTGCTGCCAAGGCAGAGTCGCTGTACAAGCAAGCGGTGGATCGCATCTCCAAGGAAATAGAGACCAAGGAGAACGAGGCCAAGAAGGCGAAGGACAAGGAGGAAGCCAAGGAGCACGCCAGGATGAACATGGACCCGGCTAGCCTCCTCAAAAAGGTGATCAACGCGGAGATCAGGGACAAGCTGGGCGAAAGACATGATGTTGATCTGGAAGGTGGGCCTCCAGATGCAGCTATGGGGTCAGAAGCTAGAGCAGTGGATCCAGCTCAAACCTTGACCCGTTTCTGCGACGCAGTGTCTGCAAAAAACGGCCGCTCCCCGGCGGCAGCGCCGGGGGAAACCAGACCAAAGGCAGGCAAGGACAAGGACCGCAGGGGCAAGGGAATAGACCCCCAAGACACGCAGCCCAAGGGCAAAGGCAAAGGCAAGAAGGGCAAGAAAGGCAAGAAAGGCAAGACAGACAGACAGAAAGGCAAAGGAAAAAACAAGGACAACGGAAAGGGCAAGGACTCCAGGAAGGGGAAGGATTCCAAGAAGGGAAAATGCCCACACGGGAAAAAGGGAGAGCGTGGTACGAACGGAAACTCTTACGCCAAGTAGCGTGGAGACGCAAGCTCCGGGAGGACGAATCACAGCGTAGTGATATCCGATGGATGTTGCGCATGACGTCTGGGCTAAGCGTTGGGGATTTGCTTACCATCCTGGACTGGCCATCTCAGCAACATCGGGTTCAGCTATACGACCCTACCTCCCTCAGCATGCGGACGGCCAGCGCTCCATGGCCGATCAAATGGTACCTTTTACGTCGCCATCGTAAGCACATTTCTATATCTAAAGCTCTTCCCTCTTTAACTTCCTTCCGACGGCAATTGCAAGATTATGGAAATAAGATGAAATGGAGGTGGTATTTCCATCATTTTCCTGGACCTCCCCGAGCCTTCCGAGGCCCTCCGGCACCCAGACCACCAACCTTCACCAAGGAGGCTGAAGCCAACACCAAGCCCAGTTGGCTTCCGATGAAGTGGTGGGTGCAATCTGTCAGCCAGCAGCTCATGAACGCCATGGTGCGTGCCAGGAGACGTTCACGGTTTTCAGCACGATCGTGCGCTAATTTGGGTCCGTTGGAAAAGTGTGCGCTCCAGCTACTCCAGAGAAGCAAGTTTGCGGCGATCCCCAATGACAAGGATTCCACTTTTTCGCTGGTGCGGAAAGCTGATCTTCCTATCATATCAGACCGTGTTTTTTCATGTAGGCGCTACGTGCCAACCAGCCGGCATGGCATCCACAACGCTCTTGCGAGGTCTTACAACAAAATCTGCAAGTGGGTTG
Source organism: Prorocentrum cordatum (assembly GCA_963575745.1). NCBI lineage: Eukaryota > Dinophyceae > Prorocentrales > Prorocentraceae > Prorocentrum > Prorocentrum cordatum. The sequence goes on from CAUYUJ010020015.1 coordinate 350,082, forward strand.
GGGAGAAGTTGGACGATGAAACGTTGAGCCCAGCACTCTTCAAGAGCGCAATGTTTCCAGGCAGCACGGCGCGGAGCAGGCTACAGATCTTGGTCAAGACACAGAAGCCTCAGGGAGAAGTGGTTGTGCGAGCTGTCCATGCTTCGTCGAGGTACATGTTTGCTGGGCTCAGTCACTGGCTGGCTCAGGAACTTCGGCGCAAGCTCGGCGACGTCGCACCCTATCTTCTGAAGGATTCACAAGACCTTGTGTCCAGAATCAGGCACATCCGGCATACGAGTGTTGAGAAATGGCACATGGCCACAATCGATGTTAAGGACTTTTACTTGAACGGCACACCTGATCAGATCATAGAGGCAATCCTAACATTATGGGCGGCTGACGACCCTATGAGGGAAGTCTTACATCGAGTTCTCGATTTCGTTTTGCATAATCAATATGTGGATGACCCATGGGAAGGGTCCGACAACCTGACGTACCAAGTGCTGGAAGGATCAGGTATGGGCCTGGATCATTCCGGCGAGGTCGCTGACTGTACGCTCGTGGCGCTCATGGAGAGGCGCGTCGTAACGGCAGGGGCGGGCGAGAAGCTTGCCCACCATGGTGTCAGAGCATACTGGAGGTTCAGAGATGACATGCTGCTCCTGAGTGGGGGGCTCGCTTCAAGCACAATGTCGCTCTTCAGGGAGATGCAGGCGCTCGCTCACATCTACCCGATGAAGATAACATGGGCATGGCGCGAGGTGCAGTTCCTGGATCTGCTGGTGAGGAAGGAACGGGATCATTTTTCAGTCTCACACTTTCTGAAACCGTCCTCTCTCGCCCCTCCTCTATCTCCCTCCAGTGCTCAACCGCGCCACGTGCGCAGCTCGTGGCCAAAAACCTTTGCACAGAGAGTAAGTCGATTGTGTAGCACTCGAGGCCTATACCAACAGTCTATAGCCACCATAGAGAGTAGGCTTCGCGAGAGTTTTGCAGACGAATACACGCTCAGCATGTTCCGGCAATCTGCCCTCGTAGCTGAGGCACGCTTTTCTCCCACAGGCGCCGAGCCCCCTCGACGCCGAGTGGAACCCAAGAGAGAGTTTTTTTCCTGGCTAGTTGTAGGGCACCACCCTGCTACAGTGCAGGAACTACAGAGAGAGGTAGCTGCTCTGAATGGGCACCCAGTCCTTAGATCGTGACTTGAACAAGCTTTTCGTTCGCGATTCGGGGAACGCTCCCAATCCATTGGTCTAAGCTGGTGCAATTCGGGCCCCTCCACCCTAAGACGTCTGCAACAAATCTTGTACTCTAGCGAATTCATGGTGTAGAGGTTGGGGTAGGTGGTGGATTGCTGTTGCTGCTCACGTTTCGTCGGCATCGGCACCACAACATTTTGGCACAAGCCATTTTCAGCGCAGAGCTGAGCAGATCTTAAGGCCAGTCTCTGGACAGCAACTTCCGGAGGCGCTGAGAGAGTAAAGAAGTCTCGCTGATCCCCTCCTGCCCCCTATCCTGGGCTTCATAGCCGAGCAGTTGGGTTGCTTTCAGCGGGGCCGACGACTACGGTGGCTACGACCACGACTCCTCCTGAGATCACGTTTCTGGATAAAGCAGCGTGCGCGACTCCTGCGAAGACAACGACTCTTACGACCACGACTCCTACCTAGCGTATTTCTCCTGCTGACCCGTATCCGGCTGTCGAGGCGTTGAACAAGGCAGCAATGTGGAGACCAGCAGCACGCGTTCGACAACCAGAAGTCTGGCTTCAATTCCCACCTCCCCGACTCCGTTGCCTTATCTCTCCGACTCCTGTTCCCATCTCTCCGACTCCGAGCCCGACCCCGACTCCAGTAGCGATGTGAGCGTCGACGCTGACACCAGCTCCGGCGCCTACAGCGGCATCGACGCCAGCATTGAGGGTAGGGTCAACGCCTGCGCCTACGCCGTCAGCAGCGCCAGAACCTGCACCAACATTGATGTTTGCATCGACGCCGGCACCAACTCTGGCGCCTATAGCGGCATCGACGCCAGCATCGACGACAGGGCCATCGCCCACATCAACGCCAGTGCCAGCGCTTGCGCCTTCACCAGCAACGATGCCAACATCGACGTTGGACCAAGCATGGTGCCTACAGCAGCATTGACGCCAGCATCGACGATAGCGCCAGTGTCTGCGCCTGTGTTGGCACCACCGCCAGTGCTTGCACCATGATCGCAGCCAGCACCGACGCTGGCACAAGCGCGGGCGCCTACAGCAGCGTCGACGCCAGCATCGAGGACATCGCCCTCGCCTGCACCTACGCCAGCACCAGCGCCTGCACCTTCAGCAGCATCGACGCCAGCATCGACGCCAGTACGAACTCTGGCGCCAGCATCGACGCCAGCATCGAGGATTGCGTGAATGCCGGAACCTGCGCCAGCAACAGCTCCAGCGCCTGCGCCAGTATCAACCCCAGCATCGAACCTGGTATCAGCTGCGGCGCCTACGCCGGCATCAGCGCCAGCGTCTATGCCAGCATCGACGCCAGCATCCACGCCGACACCAACCCCAGCGCCTACGGCAGCATCGACGCCAGCCCCGACGTCAGCGCCAATGTCTGCACTCACCTACGCTGGCACCAGCGTCAACGCCTACTACACTAGCATCGACACCGGCACCAACTCCAGCGTTCACAGCAGCATTGACGGCAGCACCGATGACATCGCCAACGCCCGCCCTGATGCCAGCACCAGTGCCAGCGCCTACACCGTTTATCGCGAAGACGATAACGACTACTACGACGCGGCTGCGGCAGGCTGGGCTGGCATCCCCCAGATTTGCGTCACCAGCACCGCGACGATGAGCATCGCGACGGACTTCAGCAATATGACGCTGACCAGCACGATTGGGGCTCCAACAGTGCGACGCTCCAAAGCACCACGGGATGCAGCATGATGCGGTGCTGCTGGGGACAGTCCTCGTTCGTACTCAGCTGTTCTTATCGTGAGGATCTTATTGGGAAAATATTTGCTTGTTTCTGGAACGGTCTTCTGTGCACTGACTGGGATTATCTCTGGGCTTACTTGGTTCTGGTCGTTATGATGGGCATCGGTGGGACTCTTACGGTCACCACGCCCCGGAATTGCACGACGTGCTCCAACAGCACGGAGTCCAGCAGCACGCTGGAGAGCAGCAGCATAGCGGTTTCCAGCAGTACGGCGTTGGGCAGCACGACGGGAACAAGTGAGCCAGTGAGCGCTGTCTGACAGATTTGCTGCTTTCCCCCTCTATCACTTCCTGGCTCTTGCTCCTTTCTCGGCTTTTGCATGTGCACCCTAGTTCGGTTTTGTTCTTTTCCGTGCTTCCCAGTTGGCGGTCGCCCAGGAGCGGAATTCGGTGATGCCATAAGGACGTTGCCCCAGCTCCATGGCACTGCTGCTGCGCAGCCTGACGGCGTGCACGTCGGCCGCCTGCAGCGCCAGCGTCCCGCCAGGCTTGCCTGCCGAGTGCTCTGCCCTGCATGGCCTGCTTGATTTGCTCGCCCGTGCTCCTTCTGGGGGGGCAGGCCATCCTGCTCTTCTCCACCCTCTCTTTTCCGCTCTCTCCCTTCTCCGCCCTCGGCTTCACTTTTCAGCATGTCACCGACCTATTTGAAGCTAACCTGTTGCAGTGATGCTGGCTATTCCTGGCCTGGCCCTTCTGTTTCCGCAGGCGGCGTTGTACAGGTTATTTGTATCGCTTCGGCCCCTCCTCCTCGCCCTCCCTTCATGCCACTCTCCCTCTCTTCTCTTGGTTTGTGTACGATTCCGCTCGCGAGGGCCTTTTGCACGGGTACCGATCCACTGGGCTGGTCTGCGCACGCGCGGGTGCACGGCTACTTAATGTACTTGTAGTGTATTTATTGTCTCTGCCTAGGTTCCTTGTCCTTGCCCCTTTCTCTTGCTCCTCCGTTGGTCCATGAAGGTGTTTGTGGCAGCGCGCTTGTTCAGGACACTTATCTATAGGACTGGAACCATAGCATCGACGTTCGCCTGTCGCCCAGGGTTAGCTGAGCTCTTCGCCCCCAGGTCTCGTGTAAGGGGCCCTACGCTGCTGCGCCTTCTTCGCGCGAGGAATGTCGGCCACGCGTTTACAATGGGTGGGTTCTTCATCAGGCTATTTTTTTCCCCAATTCTCCTGTGTGTTAGGTCCTCGTTTTGAATTCGCAGCGCCGCGCGTCTCCTCTCCTCTCTTCCTCTTCCTCCTCCCCTTCCTTCCTCCTTTCGTCTTCCTCTTCGTCCTTGTCAGCATCATCAGCATCACCGCCGTCATTGTCATCATACATATAACCACCATCACCATTATATCTGCTTCTTTACCACCATCATGATGATGGTGATTGTCATCATCATCGTGACCTCCACCATCACCATCAGCATCATCATCCGTAGCCACTTTGGTTCAAGATGTTTTCGCCCCGTGGCAGAGCACGGAGGCCCTTGGTCCAGGGACAGCAAGAAGGACTAAACTTTCACGTCTCTCGTGCGCCCGCACGAGTGAACTCCATAGTCGGCCCGTTCCAGCCATGGTGCCTGCTCCTGTCATTCGCGATGGCAGCGGTTCCCCTGGCAGCGGCGCCAACAGCAGTTTCCAGCGTCGCCTTTGGACACAGGTATGGCCTTGGCGGCGTCAAGCAGAGATAGGACGCAACGTATTATGTCAGCAGTGTGGTGCATGGCTCTTCACGGACAGGCTTGCGGACGCAGGGTTCAAGTGCAAGTGCGGCGCCAGTTGCTGGGGGGCGGGGCCTCCAGGAGGATCAGTTCCCGATCGTGGTCAACGTGACGGAGGCTGGGGCGACTGGGGCTGGCCAATTCAGCGCAGGCGGTCGCGGCAAGAGCAAGCGGAAGGCATCGCAAGGAGGTGGCGATCATGGACCAGGAGGCTGCGGCAATCAGTCTGGTGGGGGCAACAACAAGGACGAGAAAGTGGCAGAACTACTCGCGCACACAGCAGCATTGGCAGGTGGCGGCGCTTGGAAGCAGAAGCTCGATGCACTTCGTGCCGAAGCAGAACCTCAGCCACCAGCGGTGCATCATCCACAGCTTGATCTCGCCAGGCGCTCAGAGCAGCAGAAGATCGAGCACCAAAGGCACAGAGTGCGCAAACGAAGGCATACAGACGACGCGAGCGGCTACGAGAAGAACTCAAGCAAGCGGAACAATATTTCAAGCAACGCAGCGCAGAAGTGGCGGCAGCAGAAGCAGACGTCATGGCCGAGCTCCAGCGGCACCCTCTCGGCGGCGACCAGGAGGGACGGCGACAACGGCGAGCAGAAGCAGCGGGTCCTACCGCTCGGCGCGCTCCTGGAGGACGAGGAGATCGACGTCGACTTGGGGGGCCTTTTCGACTTCGGCAGCGACGACATCAGCGAGGCAGACAAGAAGGATATCGAACCCAGGAAGAAGCAGTTCCTGGCAGCCGCGAAGGGAGCGGCGAAGGTGGCTTTCGCGCAGGCGGCGGCGGCGGCCCTCAAGCAGCAGAGGCAGCAGGAGCAGGATTTCCCCGATCGGGTTTGGAAGAAGCGCAAAGTGGGCGCACCCGACGCCGAACTCGGAGGAGACGAAGCAGGAGCGGGAGCACCAGCAGCAGGCGGGGCCCCAGCGGGTGCTAGCGCAGCGGGCACGGCACCAGCAGCAATAGCAGCACCTCCGACGGCAGCGGAGGCACCAGCAGCAGCAGAGCTATCCGAGAGGTGCGCGAAGGAGAAGCGCGAGCTCGCGGCGGCGGTCGAGGCCGCGAGGGTGGACGCTGCAGCTGCGCGAGGGGGCGCAGCGAGTTCCTAGCCATGCCATCTTCATGCAGAACCTCTCGACGTGGGGGCCGAGGCTGAAGAAGAAAACCGACTCGCTCAAGGACGACGTGATCATCTTCCCAGGGGCGCATATCGGCATTGAGGGCACCATCGAGATCGTGGAGCACCTCGACTTCAGGGGTTTCAAGGCGGTGGTCACGCCGCCCACGAAGAACAAGCGCAGCGAGTTGGCAGGCGGCATCGGCATGGCCATTAGGGGGTTCTTGTCGGTGACATCGATGAGGCACCTCGCATCGAAGAGGGAGCAGGCAGTGGGGCTCAGGCAGCTCGACAGCGAGTGGGAGCCAGGGCCAGTCGACTTCCAGGACATGGTGGCGGCTCAGTGGCGGTGGCGAGGGCAGCCGGTTCTCGTCGTCGGCGTGTATCTTACATCGTCGACCGGCATGCGCGGCGAGAGCCGGCCGAAGATAGCGCGCATAGCGGCGCTCGCGCGCGGTCGCAGCGGGCCGTGGGCGGCGATCGGCGACTGGAACGCGGAGCCGACCGAGATCCAGAAGGCAGGGCGGCTCAAGCTGCTCGACGCGAAGGTGGTGGCGCCAGCGGACGTCAGCTACACATGCGCGCGCAACCCAGCGCGTGTGCTAGATTACGTGGTGTGATCGGAGTCTTTCCTGGTGATCGTGGACAGAGTGGATGCCGATCGTCGCGATCCTGGCGGCCACTGCGGAGTGAGGGTGCACTTGAAGGGCGACGCGAAGATCGCGACCCAGCGCAACCTGCAGCTGGCCAAGCCTTTCCCGTTGCCCGATTTGCCGAAGAAGAAGGCGGGCCGAACTGCAAGCGGTGCAGGCAGAAGGCGAAGAAGCAGAGCGAGTTCGAGGCAGGTGCATCGAGCGCTGCGAGGAACTTCGGGGGGTCGCGCGAGGAGGGCGGCGTGCTCAGCGAGGGCGAGGGCGACGAGAAGGAGACAGCCCACAAGCCCCAGGCGGAGGAGATCTTCGACCTGGCAACCGTCGAGCGCAACACCTTGTGACAGGAGAAGTTCCGCGTGGCGATCGCAGAGGACCGCGTCGCGTGGAGGCGGCCAGCGCAGTGCGTGAAGGACGCGCCCGCCTTTGATGCCGACGAGGAGGGATCGCGAGAGCTCGGGGCGCGTTGCGGCGCATGGGCACGCAGTGGAGCAGTACTACATGGTGCCCCTGCAGGTCAAGGCCGATGAGCGGGGCATCTACCCCAGGCGCGGCGAGGAGGTCAGGTTTAAGAAGGGCAAGGCAAAGCTCGGCATCGGCGTGAGCGCCGACCTGGACCAGTCCATCAGGTGGCGGGGCACGCTGGCCTCGTACTTGGTGGAGTTGCAGCGCTGCGAGGGCAAAGGAGAGAGAGAGAGAGAGAGAGAGAGAGAGAGAGAGAGCTCAGCGGCTTCTCGATGACTGCAGGGCTCTCAGCAGCACGATGCCCAGCGGCGGCGTCGTCATGATGACAGTGAAGCCAGGTCCAAGGAGCAGGTGCGGCACCTCGGGGTGGCGGCGCTGACCACAGCGAAGAAAAGGTGGGCGCACGGAGGTCGGCGAGGCCTTGCTGGCCCACGCCAACTGGGTGCAAGAGCAGGAGGCGGCTGGCAGCGGCAAGCTGCACAGAAAGACGAAGGACAAGCCTAGGTGCGACAACGGGGTGCGCTGCCAGGGCGTCACCGCTTCGGACATGGTGGAGTACTTGGGCGCGAAGGGCGCGCAGTGGCGGAAGAAGTGGAAGTGCAACTTCAGCTCGCAGGCCACCTTGCAGCGCCTGGAGCGGTCGCGTGAGGCGGCGACGGAGGAGGACCGGGCGCCCATCACCATCGAGAGCTTCAACGGCGCTATCAACGCGATGGCGAAGAGCCCGGCGAAGGGCGTCGAGCAGATGGGAGCCCTCGCCTTCAAGTGGCTTCCCCCCGACGCGCGAGAGGAGTTGCTCGATGTCATCGAGGAGGTCGAGCGGGTCGGCGCCTGTCCGTGGCAGCTGATGGTCACGCTCGTCGGCCTGCCAAGGGAGGATGCGGGAGGAGACCGAGCGATTGGGCTGCTACCTGAGGTGGTCAAGCTCTGGTCGAAGGTGCGCAGTGAGTACACGAACGAGTGGGTCGTCGCCATGGCGGGGAAGTGGTGCGCAGCTGTCGCAGAGAACAGCGCTCTTAAGGAGGCCCTCGTCCGCTCCTTTTCCGGCGAGGTGATCGAGTGGATGCCAGCGAAGATCTACTCGGTGACGGCCCTCTGGGACTTGGCGGAGTTCTACGACGCCCTGGAGCCCCTCGCCATCCTGGACGAGGGGCTCGGGCTCGGCCTACCAGCGCGCACTTTGCACCTGGAGATGCTGAACCACCTGGGCGCGCGCCTCATCAGAGAGAGGACGGCTTGCGCAGAGCCGATCGCGCCAGACAGATCGTTCTGCGCGGGCGCGAGGCGAGGCATCGACTTCGGCAGGGTCGCCCTCTACGGCGTGCCCGAGAAGGTGAGCAGCAAGTACGAGCAGGCGCGTGCGCGGTCGTGGGTCGACGACGTCACGACGAGGATGGAGGGCTCCAAGAGGGAGGTGATCAGGCAGCTCGCAGGGGCAGGCGTGGACTTCGCCGCGGGCGCCAAGAGGGCGAAGCTGACTCTCTCCACCAAGCCGGCTCTCATCGGCAACGACATGGACGTAGTGAAGGAGGTGGCGCTCAAGCTCCACTCGCGCGCGGTCACGGTCAAGGTGGAGAGCCAGGCGCCCGACCTGGGCGTCGACCGCGGCCGCAGCGTCGCGGGCGGCAGGGGCAAGCGCGCGAAGCGGGTTGGCCATGCTGGTTGACAAGTGGCACGCGCTTTGAAGATGGCGCGTAGTGGCCGACGTGCTAGAGGAGGAGCTCGAGCGGTGGTGCAGCGCGGGTCCTTGCCGCGCGCAGCCTACTCTTGCAAGGTGTTCGGGATGGCGCCCAGCACCGTGCTGAAGTGGCGGCGGAGGCTAGCAGCAGCCATTGCCCCGAAGCCGAGGGGACGGTGCCTCGCGACGACGCTGCTCAGCCTGGAGATCGCAAGAGGAGACCCCGAGTTCGGGGCCGTTTTCGCGTTTCTGGATTCGTGGATGCACATCATCAGCGACAAGATCAGGAGGCAGAAGGTCAGCATCATGTGGCCGAGGGTTTTCGAGAAGGTATCGAAGCTTGACCCGAAGAAGTGCTGGAAGGGCGTGACGGGCATCACCAGAGCGATGGTCAACGCGATGCTGGACCTGGGGTGGGCACTGCTGGGGCCGCGGCACTGGGTCTCGGACGACGGCGAGGAGTTCGGCAGCGAGGGCCCCGCGGCTCTCGACGGCAACGTGGACACCAGCGACCTCAAGCAGGCGATCGCCAGCACCATCGACAAGGAGCAGTGGCAGCTGGCGGCCAAGCACTACGCAAGCGCTGGCCTGGAGCAGGGCGTTGACATGCGCTCAGCGAGAGCACGCATCAAGAGGTTCAGGAAGAAGGGCGAGTACGAGAAGGTCGGCGCGCATTTGGCGTGCATGATTGGTGGCGCCTGGCCGCGACAGCGCGTGGCCGATCCCGGGCTGGAGATAGAGGACGTCACATGCCCGCGGTGCGGAGAAGCATTGGAGACGTGGAAGAAGCATCGCATGTGGGAGTGCAAGTGCAACGAGCGAATCGAGGCGTGCTAGAAGTCCTGGCACCTTGAGGGGCATGCAGCACGCGGCGTCGAGGAGCTGCCTTGTCTGTGGCTCAGAGGCATTTTGCCAAAGTCGTGGATGCAGGTGCCTCCTCCGCCTGGGCCAGGGTTCGAGCTGCGCGAGCAGATTGGCACCCTAGAGAACCTCAGAGGCGTTTTCTCCCCAGATACGCACTGCTCACCCTCCCAGCCCGAAGGGCACGGGAGGGCAGAGAGTACAGACCTCGGGGAGGCAAGCCCAGCAAGTGCAGAGGGGTGGCTCATCGCGGCAGGCGACGCGTCAGGTGGCGAGTGCACCATGGGCCCCAGGCTCAGACGCGTGGCGTGGGGCTGGGTCGTGTTGCAGACGGAGAACGCGAGCGAGACGATGGTGGTAGCAGCTTCCCGCGCAGCACTGGGTGGTTGGAGGCAGAGCGTGAAACGTGTCGAGCTGGTGGCGTTGAAGGAGCTGTTGGTGGCCACCAGAGAGTACCAGAAGGTGCAGTACACAGCTGATTCGTCCTACGTCATGAGATGCGTGGCGAAGCTCCGTCGCGGCAAGATGCTCGAGACGCGCGTCGACCTGTGGAGCGAGCTGAAGGGGGCCCTGGTCGGCAGAGAGCTCCGCCTGATCAAGATCGAGAGCCGCGTGTCGGCGGGCGAAGCAGTTGCGGCAGGAGTGGGCCCGATCTGCTACCTGGGCAACTCGCTGGCGGATACTTTCGTGGACGGCATCATCGAGAGGGTTCAGGTGCCTAGAGGAGATGCGCGGAGGGGCGGCTGGTGCGACGGGATCGCCACGCTGATCAGGAACAGAGGGCATGCGACGCTGATGGCGGCCATCGAGGTGGAACCGCCCATGGCGCCCCGCAAGCCCGAAGCTCACCTCGAGAAGAAGCGGTGGACGCAGCGCCTGGACAACGCGAAGCACGTGATCGATACGGACAAAGGTGGCAAGCATTTCCGCTGTTCGAGGTGCGGAGGCTTGGTGCCCGTCGTCGGCGCAGATACGGGCAAGTGGCTGGAGGGCGAGTGCGCGAAGCTGGAGCGGGCCCAGGCGTCGGAGTTCGGCGCGTCGGCTTCAGGCGCGCGGGTCGGGCACCAGACGGCCCGCGCGTCGCGCGAGGTGAAGTGCAGCGAGGGGCCCGGCCTGCGCTACTGCACGAGGTGCGGATGCATCGCGCGGGAGCCCATGCGGTCGCTCGCGAAGGAGTGCGGCGAGCGGAAGCAAATGGGCGAGCAGAACCTCGCCAGGATCCAGCAGGGGCTCCATCCTGGCACGAGCAAGCTCGCGCTGGAGTGAAACCGCAAGAAGAAGGAGTTGATGAGGTGAGTGGCGCGCCGTTTGCGCGCCCTCACCATCGCGCTGTCCCCAGCCTGGGGGGCCAGCGCCGCAGGCCAGGTCTTGCAAAGACCATCGCTATCATCATTGTCATCAGCATCATCATAACCATTACCATCATAATCATCAGTGTCACCATTGCCGTCATCATAGCATCGCCAACATTATCGTCACTACTATTATTAGCATCGCCCCACCATCCCCCTTTTTGCCATCATTATCACCAACACTAGCATCACCACCACCAGCATCATCATCATCATCATCGCCATCATCATACTAACATCATCCTCGCCATCATCATCATACGAATCATTACCACCATCGTCACCCTCTGCCCCCATTATCACCACCATCATCATCACCACCATCATCACCATCATCATAATCACCAAAACGATCATCATTTCGAACGGCGCAGAACCACCACTATCACCACCACCGCCATCGTCGTCATCATCATCGTAATCGTCCTCATCGCCAGCAACTCATCATCATCATCATCATGTTCAGCATCGTCGTTCTTTCCCACATGATCATCATCACCGTGTTCAACTCATCATCACCATCCTGTTCATCAGCATCACTACTACCACTACCATCATCATGACCACCTCCATCATCATCGTAATCGTCGTCATTATCATCATCGTAATTGTTGTCCTCATCATTAACACCACCATTGCCAGCACCACCATCAACATCATCAGCATCGTCATCATCATCCTTATCGTCGTCGTTGTCAGCATCATCAACATCACCATCGTCACCATCATCAGCATCATCATCACCATCATCACCATCATCACCATCAGGAACATCAGCATCACCGCCAATAGCACCACCTCCATCATCATAACCATCAGCATCACCATCATCAAGCTTTCAGGGTGCCTTCACACGTTCCGCGTCCCCATAAGGAGCTCCGCCAAAAGGCTACAGTGGCTGCGTCCGCATGGTGATCTGCCCTTATCGGCTCACCCCTTACACGTTTCGCGGCTGCAAACGGAGTTCCGTTGAAGGTCTCCGTGGTTGCGTCCGCATGGTGGCTCACCCCATCTCGGCGCAGTCCTCACATGTTTCGTGGGCTCCATAGAGAGCTCCACCGAAGGCCCCAGTCGCTGCGTCCGCATGGTGGCTCGCACCATGTCGACACACCCCGCGCACGTTTCGCGGCCCCACAGGGAGCCCACAGGGAACTCTACTCAAGGCATGTGTGCCTGCGTCCGCATGGTGGTTCGGGTCCGCTTCGGATCACCCCTCACACGTTTCGTGGCCCCATAGGGAGCTCCACCGAAGGCTTCAGTGGCTGCGTCCGCATGGTGAATCGGTCCCACTATGACGCACCCCCTCGCACGTTTCGCTGCCCCACAGGGAGCTCCGCCGTAGGCCTCGGTGGCTGCGTCCTCATGGTGACTCGAGTCCATTCCGGCTTACCCCTCACACGTTTCGCGGTCCCAATCGAGGCTCCGTTGAAGGCCTCGGTGGCTGCGTCCACATGGTGGCTCACCCCACCTCGGCGCAGTCCTCACACGTTTCGTGGCCGCATCGGGAGCTCCACCGAAGGCCCCAGTGGCTGCGTCCGCATGGTGGCTCGTCCACTTTCTACGCATCCCTCACACGTTTCGTGTGCCCCACAAGGAGCTCCACCGAAGGCCACAGTGGCTGTCCGCATGGTGGCTCGCACCATGTCGGCACACCCCTCACACGTTTCGTGGGCCTTACAGGGAGCCCATCGGGAGCTCTACTGAAAGGCCTCAGTGTCTGCGTCCGCATGGTGACTTGTCCCCGTGGCTGCGTCTGCATGGTGACTCGCCCCCCCGAGCCACCCAGGGAATCGTGAGCTCGCGGCGCAGTCGTGCCGCCCCCTGCTTGGATTCCCGCGTGCTGTGCTGGATCTATTTGTCGTTCCTCCAGTTATCCTTCCTCCTGCTTCCTCTGTCCCCGCCCTCGTGTTCCGCGCCGCATGCATTGTTAAATTCCCGTCTGTGATTTGAGCCTTTTGAGTGTGTGCCGAGCCTGGTTTTAAATTATCTAGCGACATTTTTGTGCTTCGAACGTATCTGTTCATAGTTCCCACGCGTGTGTGTTTTTCGTTTTTGCATTATTTGTGTGTGTGTGTGTGGTTTCATGGCGATACGTACATACACGCATACACACACAACATACATGTTTGCATCACATGTGTATTCACCTGCATTGACAGATGTAGGTATCTACGCATCTATCTGCCGGTCCATCTTGTATTCTTATATACCGACATACAAGTATTATTTCTCTATATATGTATTCAACCTATAGCTGTGTCGAGATAATTATCTATTCCACAAGCAGCTGCTTGCAGCTACGGGTTTCTTACTTCTCTTGGCCATCTCGGGGTGGATGGCGCCCGTCGCCGCCCGTGCCGCCCGTTGCCGTCCGTTGCCGCCCTTTGCCGTCGCCATGGGTGGCGCCCGTCGCCGCCCGTTCCGCCGGTTGCCGTCCGTTGCCGCCTTGCACTGCATTGCTTTGCATTGCTTTGCGTTGCTTGGCGTTGCTTTGCGTTGCTTTGCGTTGCTTCATTTCACTTTTTTTGTTTTGCTTTATGCTGTTTTGTATTACTTTCCTGGGCTTTGACTCACTTAGCTTTGCTTTGCTTTGCCTTCATTTCCGTTCTTTTACTTTATCATATTTTTTGTGGCTTTGCTTTGCTGTGCTTTTGTATGCTTTGCTGTACTTTTCTTTCATTTGTTTAAATGTTGTGTCACTTTGTTTTGCTTTGCTATGTTTGTTTTCTTTCCCTGTCTCTTCTTCATGTTCCATTACTTTGCTTTGCCTTGCCTTACGTTACTTCGTTTCGACTTGCTTTACTTTACGTAACGTTACTTTGCTTTATCTTGTTTTACTGTACTTTATGTTTTCTATTGTGCTTTTCTTCACCTCTCGGTACTTTAACTTACTTTGCTTTACTTTGCTTTGCTTCACTTCAATTTGCTTTATTTGGTTTTACGTTACTTTCTTTTGCTGTATTTCTTTGTGCTTTGCTTTGGTTTGCGGTACTTTGCTATACTTTCGTTGCCTGTCTATATTTCATTCTATTTCACAAAGTTTTTATTTTATTTTACCGCACTGTATTTTATTACACTCTGTTTTTAATTTACTCTGCGCTGCATTATATTCGCTTCTTTTGCTTTGTTTTACTTCACTTCACTTTGCAGTTTTTTACATTGCATTCCATCACGCTCCATTCCATTGGATTACATTCTACAAATAGGCTTGCCCTATAGAAGGCCTAGCCCATCATAAGTAATTTGTCTTTAGCCCCCCCCTTTTTCCAATGGCACCCCCTTCTTTTTCCAATGGCGCCCCCCCCCTTTTTCCAATGGCACTTGCTTGCTTGCTCTTGCGTGCTTGCTCTCGCTTGCTTGCTCTTGCTTGCCCCTGCTTGCTTGCACTTGATCGCCGGCTCTTTCTTGCTCGTTATTGCTCGCTTGCGCTTGCTTGCTTCCGCTTGCTTGCTTGCGCTTGCTTGATTTTGCTCCTCCCGTCCTGCTCCTGTCCTCGCACCCCTCCCCTTTTTCCAATGGCACTTGCTTGCTTGCTCTTGCATGCTTGCTCTCGCTTGCTTGCTCTTGCTTGCACTTGCTTGCTTGCGCTTGATCGCTGGCTCTTGCTTGCTTGTTATTGCTCGCTTGCGCTTGCTTGCTTCCGCTTGCTTGCTTCCGCTTGCTTGCTTGCGCTTGCTTGATTTTGCCCCCCGCCGTTCTCCTCCCGTCCTGCTCCCGTCATCCTGTCGTCCTCCTCCCATTCTCCTCTCGTCTTCCTGTCCTTCTATCTATTTGGAGTCAACGCTGTCTGGTATTGTTTTGCTTTGCTTTGCGTTACTCTGCTTTGCCTTATTCGATTTTGTTTAATGTTAATTTACATTAGTTTCCTTCACTTTACTTTACTTTGCATCAGTTAAATTTCACTTTCTTTTGCTTTGCGTCACTTTTCAATCCTTTATTTGGCTTTACGCATTTTCACTCTACTTCACGTTACCTGTACTTTACGTTAACTACTTCACTTTATTTCATTTTTGCTTATTGTATGTTCCTTTTTACTTTACCTTGATTTACTTTGCTTTACTTACTTCGCTTTACTTACTTTGTTTTACTTTACTGGCTTCACGGACTTCACTTATTTTACTGGCCTAGTTTATTCTACACTAGTATACTGTACTTTATTTGTCCTGACAATATTGTATGCTGCCTCACTTTAGGTATCCTTTCCTTCGCTGTACGTCACTTTGCTTTACCTTTTGCTACTTTACGTCACTCTACTCTACTTTCCTTTACTTTATATTGTGCATTTTAATTTGCGTTAGTTTACCTATTTTACTTGACTTCGTCTTATCGTATTTCATTCTTAATTTGTTTTTTACTTTATTATGATTTGCGTTACTTTACCTTGCTTTGCGTCGCTTTGCCTTGCGTTGTTTTGCTTCGCTTTACCCTACTTGACTTTACCTTACTTTACGTTACGTTGCATTACTTGATAACAACCAAACGTGTTGCACCGCATAGACTGCAACAACCTACTGTTTGAGGTCCACGCTGGCGAACATTATCGATACATATGTACTTGTGTCACGACGTCGCGCCAACACGACGCCGGACGTCTGGAAGTCGAGGCCTTGGGGAAAGGGGGGGGCGAGCGAATGTGGGGGGGATAGGGAGGGGGGCGGGTAGGGAGGATCGGAGGGAAGGTGGGGCCTTTCCCACATCCTGCGACCTCGAAGGTGGCAGGCTTTGTGATGTGCTCGGATGGAGGGCTGCCCCTTATGCGGGTGACTCTTGGTGTGGATTCTCTCCATGCCATTCCTGCCTCTCCCTCGGGTAGTGCCCGGCACGTCGAATGGAGGTTGTCCGCTTGCGCCTGTCTTCGTCGCTATCCTTCTTGTTCGTCGCTCCACATGACGGCTTAATCGGATCATCAGCAGCAGAGACCGTCGCTACTCAGCTCACTTTTCCTGGTAATGCCGTGTGTGAGGTGACCCAAAAAACACCAGCTTCATTTCGTGCGAAAATAAGCATTTTCTATTGTAGTGGCCTCCGGCCAGTGCCGCCGATCCCAGGCGCTCCCGATGGTGCTCTGCTTCGCTTGGAGGCCTATGGGGCCGTCTTGGGGCCCTCTCGGAGCCGTCGTACGAGGAGGCCTCATGAGGGGATCTTCGAGCCTCTCGGGGGCTTCCCCTTGTGGTTGTCTGAGGGCGTCTTGGGCGCTTTGCTGGGCCGTCTGGGAGCCCTCTGGGGCCGTCTTGGGACCATCATGGGGCCGTCTTAGTAGCCTCTTGGGCCGTTATGGGGCCATCTTGGAGGCCTCTTGGGCGATCTTAGGGGCCTCTGGGGCCGTCTTGGGCCGTCGAAGGCGGAAAATAATGAAGCGCCCCAACCCTTCAATTATCTTGGCAAAGGACCCAACCATACGCAAGTGTGCGAAAGGGGAATTCCCAATGGGGCCACGAACCGTGTGAGGGGTGCGCCAACATGGGGCGGGGCCGCCATGCGAACACTGCCACTGGGGCCTTGGGTGGAGCTCCCCATGGGGCCACGAACCTTGTGAGGGGTGCGCCAACATGGGGCGGGGCCGCCATGCAAACCCTGCCACTGGGGCCTCGGGTGGAGCTCCCCATGGGGCTACGAGCCGTGTGAGGGATGCGCCAACATGGGGCTGGGCCGCCATGCGAATCCTGCCACTGGGTCTTTCGGTAGAGCTCCCTGTGGGGCCACGAACCGTGTGAGGGGTGCGCCACAATGGGGCTGGGCCGCCATGCGAACCCTGCCACTGAGGCCTTCGGTGGAGCTCCCCATGGGGCCACGAACCGTGTGAGTGGTACGCCACAATGGGGCGGGGCCGCCATGCAAACTCTGCCACTGAGGCTTTCGGTGGAGCTCCCTGTGGGGCCACGAATCGTGTGAGGGGTACGCCAGGATGGGGTGTGGCCGCCATGCGAACCCTGCCACTGGGGCCTTCGGTGGAGCTCCTTACGGGGCCACGAACCGTGTGAGGGGTGCGCCAACATGGGGCGGGGCCGCCATGCAAACTCTGCCACTGGGCCTTCGGTGGAGCTCCCTATGGGGCCACGAACCGTGTGAGGGGTGCGCCACAATGGGGCGGGGCCGCCATGCGAACCCTGCCACTGGGGCCTCGGGTGGAGCTCCCTGTGGGGCCACGAACCGTGTGAGCGGTACGCCAGGATGGGGTGTGGCCGCCATGCGAATCCTGCCACTGGGGCCTTCGGTAGATCTCCCTGTGGGGCCACGAACCGTGTGAGGGGTGCGCCACAATGGGGCTGGGCCGCCATGCGAACCCTGCCACTGGGCCTTCGGTGGAGCTCCCTATGGTGCCACGAACCGTGTGAGGGGTGCGCCACAATGGGGCGGGGCCGCCATGCGAACACTGCCACTGGGGCCTTGGGTGGAGCTCCCCATGGGGCCACGAACCGTGTGAGGGGTGCGCCACAATGGGGCTGGGCCGCCATGCGAACCCTGCCACTGGGGCTTTCGGTGGAGCTCCCTGTGGGGCCACAAACCGTGTGAGGGGTGCGCCAAAATGGGGCGGGGCCGCCATGCGAACCCTACTACTGGGGCTTTCGGTGGAGCTCCCTGTGGGGCCACGAAACGTTGTGCTGGGTGGGTGAAACGCAGGGAGGAGGGGGAGGAGGGAGGAGAGGGAGGAGGAGCGAGGAAGAAGGGAGGAGGGACGCGGGGACCGTGTCTTCAAAACGAGGACCCAACACCACAGGATGGTTGTGAAAACATATAGAAAATACATGATTTGGACCTCTTCGGGCCTTCCTGGAGGACCACTGTGGCCGTGTTTGGGGCGCTCTTGGGCCAGGCATCCAGGGCCATCTTGGATGCATTTTGAGCCGTCTGGGAAATATCTGGCGATTATCTTGGGCTCTCTGGCCTCCGCGGTGCGAATTTGGCAGGTTTTCACGTGTTCCAGCCCCGCCCAGAAAGCAGAACACAGGCGGAGCAGGGCCCCCCCCCCTCCCCCTCCCCGGCAGAGCCACCCAGCCCCCCCCCCATCAGAGCTGAAGCTCAGGCTGTAGGCTGTAGCTTGCTCGGCTCTTTGAAACTCACACGCAGGATCGGCGGATTTTGCGCGGAAGAGGTTTGAAGTGTGCCAAATTGCCCAAACAAAGAGAAACGGCTGTTGTAGAAACGCACAAGGACTTTCACAATCACCCTTGCTGCACATGCTGCGCTTCTGCCTGGCCGGCTGGATTCTCGTGACCAGGGTCACGAGCCGCCGCGTGCTGGCCAGTTCACGGGCAGCCACTGGGTGATCATTTGGAACGCTCAGGCTTTCTTCGCTTCCAATCCGGCTCGCGCGCTGGGGAAGCAGACCTTCGCCGCCAAGCTCCTGCAGAGGGCGGACATATTGCTTATTTCTGAGGCGCACGGCACCGCTGGCACGCACGAGGCGTGGCAGCCTCCCCCGGGCGTGTCTTCCTGGTGGTCATCAGGCGCCACGACTGCGCATGCAGGTGTCGGCATCTTGGTGAACAGTAGCTTCCTGGCGCAGTTTGAGCCCAACCCCACGAGTGATGAAGTCTGGCCAGTTCGAGCTTTGAGATTGTGCCTGCAGGGGAAAATTGGCGCCGTCGACCTCTTTGTGACTCAGTTCCGCACGGGCAACGTGGTCGGCGAGGCGGAGCTGCACATCGTATATCCTGCATGGCGGGCTCGATGCACTACTTTTCTTCAGCTCTAGATGCATCTTCGCGATCGCGTTGCGCAGGCGGTTCGTCCGCAACATGAGACTCTCACCATCATCGGTGGGGATGTCAGCTGGACCGTGCAAGAGCAGGACAGGCGTTCCGAAACAACCATGGACACATTAGGTTGAGGCGGGGCGGCGGAGGAGAAACACTTCTTGGGTAACAAGTGGGGTTCGAGGAGCTGTTCTAAAAAGAGATGACTCACGAGTGCGAGTCGGATTTTTCGCGCATCGACCGCTTATATTCCAACCAGCACGCGGTGGAGACGATCGACTGGGAGTTCCGCGTGGCAGCACTGGAGTGGCGGCGGGATCTCTCCAATCATCGGCTTGTGCTCGCTTGCCGGCGGACGCCGGATAGGTCCGCTGCGGGCTTCAAGCCCCTTTCCTCCGACGCCTACCAGCACCCCACGGACTTCACTCGACGGGTCAAGTTGAAGATGCAGGACAGGTTGGCGGGCGGTCCAAACATCTCGGCGTTGGGTTTCCGCGCGCTCAAAACGGTGATGCGGGACGTCGCCTGGGACCTCTCTCGCGAGTCCACGGGCTTCGAGTCGGCCGCGGGGCGGCCGAGCAAATATGCCCCTCGGCCATTTCTCGGAGCTGGATCCGTTACCCCCGCGTCTCAGAGTTCGTGTGCAATCCGTATGACTTCGATGCAAACCTCATCGTCCTCCCTACGCAAACTTCGTGATCATGTCGTGGAGCTCGCTCGGGACATCGCGTTGGCCAGAATGGAGGCGTCCCACGAAGACGATGAGGATGACTGGACGGAGAAGAATAGGAAGCGCAAACAGGGCTCCGGGCTCGTTTTCCGACTCAGTCCGGGCAGGGGCGGTGGCTTCGGCGCCATCGTCGACAAGTGCGGCCAGGTGGTCGCCGACTCGCTCGGCATGGCTCACATCTTGCGGAGCCATTGGGCGGCGACATTCGCAGCGGCAGGCGTGGGCGAGGCCAAGCTCGGCGACTGGCTTGCGGACGACGCGGCGGTCCGAACTGAGCGTGGCCCGCCTCGTCTTGATTGGGGTGGCTTCAGGATTCGCTGGAAAGATATCTCGGCGGCCGTCCGATGGGACCCCCCACGGGGCCTGGCGTGCCCTGGGCAACCTCGCCGTTGACATCCTGCACAGAGCATTCCGATATCTGTCATCGCCGGATGGGCAGCGCATTCTGGAGAGGGATGTCCCGGATCTCAACGAAAGCCTGCTGTTCTTCCTCCCAAAATCCTCCAACGCTGCCGCTCCGGATGGCACTCCAGGTTGCGAGGCGCAAAATGTCCATCCAGCCATTGAACGTCGCGAATTGCGACAACTGGCTGATGGCCAGCGCTGTCCGGGTCGCCCTGGAGCACAAGATCGCGCCTACGATCACGCAGGCACAGCGCGGGTTCCTACGAGGACGCTCCATACTGGCCAACGTCGTGGGCGTGGACGAGGCGATGGCGCTGGCGGCCCTGAGCGGGGACACGGGCATGGCCTTTTCCATTGACCTGGCGGCCGCGTTCCCGTCGGTGGAGCACAGGCTCTTCATCGCTTTCTTCGAGTCGCTGGGCTGGCCCGCGTGGCTCTTCAGAGTCATTCGCAACCTTTGCCGCCATAGTTTTTGTTTGATATTATTGGCTTGGGAACGCATGGAGGTTTTGCTCTGGCGAGGGGCATCCGACAAGGTTGCCTTCTCTCACCTGTGCTATTCGCCATGGCCGCAGACTTCGTCCTTCGACGTTTGTCCAGAGCCACGCCGGGCGCAGGTCTTGGGCGGACGACATGGCGCTGGTGTTGCCTAACTTCCGCGACAGGTTCGGGGCCCTGCAAGAGTTGTTTCTTGATCTGCCAATGGTGGCTGGCCTGCGGCTCAAGTACGTGGTTTTCGTGGAAGGTGTTGGTCGGATGGACGGTTCATGGTCCGCCCCTGTGGCCAAGCACATCGAGCGGGCGCGCCTGTGGGGTTCCCAGGGATTGGGGCTCTTGTTCAACCTACAGGCGTACAGGGCTCGCATCTCACCTCTCCAGTTCGCGGCGCAGCTGGAAGAGTTACTTATCGACAGCCAGGAGGCGGAAGAGAGGGCGGCGCGCCTACTTCTGCCTGGTCCAGGGGCCTGGCTCACTGCCGCCGCGGGTATGGTTTTGAAGGCGGTTCACTTTCCGGACCAGTTGGTAGACATGTCTGTTGTGACCGTGGTCGCGAAGGCCTGGGTCCATCGATTCGAGGCGGTCTCCATGGGCGGTCAGCAAGTGGAGGGCCGCGTCCGTCGATTGGATGAACCACCGCTGGCTCGCTGCTCCATTGCCCGCGGCGCCTGGGTGTCGCAATGGGTGCGCATTTTCTTTCTCCACAGCTTGTCCCGGGCTTCTGCCCACGCCAGCGCGCTGCGGCAGCGCGCCGCCAGCTCTCGTTCGTGGATGAGCTCGCAGGCGAAATGGCAGGGCCAGATGATGACATTGCTGGCGGCCGGCTGCAGGGGAGAGGCCTTTCAGCACTTCCGCCGGAAGCTGGACAGATGGCGGTAAGACGTCCTCCCCGGCTGGCGGTTGGGGAAAGCGCCGAAGGTATTGGATGTCCTTGTCCGCCGTTCAACACTTTGGGTGCAGGCCGCGTTCGTCCTTACTGTGACGAATGGATGGTGTACCCGGCATCGCTTCCAACAGCGCGGTCACTGCCCCTTCCGCTGATCCGCTGCGGGGCCCAACAGGACTCCATCGAGCACCTGACATGATGCAAAGAGGTGCGCGCCCTCCTCTTCACCCACCTGCACGGCGGCGTGTTTCGTCCGCCGCAGACGTTCGACGATTCTCTTCGCCTGTCTTCGCATGCCTCCGAGGAAGAATTGTGTCACGCGGTGTGGGACTTTACGTCATCTACCGCTTATTTCATGCTCGCAGAAATTGGGACCTGGCCCACAACGATTCTTGGGGGGCCTTCCGACAATATGCCCATGTTGCGCTCTAGGCAGCTTCGGCTCCTGCGCGGAACAAGGTCCTGCTGCGTTGTGCGCGTTTTCTTGCAGTGGCGTGGGGATAGCTTTCGGGCACGCGGTGGCCTTTCGAACCAGTCGCGTTTTATTGCGATTTTGGGTGTTGAGGCCAGTCCCCGCTGTTGTTCCCTCCTGTCGTCGTCCTCGTCTTCCTCCTCCTCCTTTCCTTCCTCTTCCCCTCTGGGTTGCGCAGTGCTTTTCTGGATTAAATAAGTGTCCGTTTGGGCCTCAGGGGTTATACATACAGCGCCTTTGCCTCTTCGCTTCCTCCTCTCCTTTCCGCCCCCTCTCGTCCTCCTCCCCCCCGCGGTTGTGCCCCCTTGTCATCCCAAGGCGGACCCAGAGGGACCATTGTGAATGGTATGCTTGTCACGTGTTCGGCAAGCGCAGGCCGTCCAGACCGTTGCGGCGTGGCCGTGGATGTGGCTTCTCATTTGCCTTGCCGCCCTCTTCGTCTGTAGTGGCCCGCTCACTTCTCCCCTTGCCCCAGGACGACGGGACTTTCTTTCGGACATGAACACGGCATCTGGTTAGTCGCGCTCACCAAATCGGCGAGATGGGTGCGCCCGTCGCCTTGGTACAGATGGGTGGGGTCCTTGTGCAGCAGGTCGAGACGTCGTTCCCTTTGACACTCGGACTGGTGGTGTTGTGGAGTGTGATACTGGAGTCGCGAATGCCCCTTGCTGCAACCTCGAATTCACTCCGGAGGAGGAGGGCGCCGATATGAACAGCATACATGGTATTTGCACACGTGTTAGAACACTCTAGCAAGAGAAGAGGAAACGCCGCCGTCATTGAACATGTTGTCGTGCGCGAGCAGCCTTTTCCTTGTCTGGTCCAAAAGTAGTTGCCACAGTTGGCGTTCTTGCCCCGCGTGGGGGACCACCATCTTCAAATATTCGTCTGGAGGAAATAGTAAGTTTTGGCGCCGAGGATCGATTCCGTGTCAAGTCTACCGCGGAACCCACACCCAGCGATACGACATACACGCTCATCACAAATCTTTCGTGGAGTGATCCGACCTCTTGATTTTCAAAGTGGTCAGCTACGACCCCGTTTCGAAGAGGGGCGCCACCGTCAAGAAACCCGTCTGGGACAAGCAGGGCGCGTCCAGCCTGCTTGAACTTCCATCTCAAATGCCTCTGCGATGGCCTTTGCTCCCCCGGCAGAGAGAACATCCAGGGATGATCAGAAACAGGCGCTGCCTAAATCCTTCTGGACGCGCGCGTGGTGGATCGCCGCCGTGCTGTGCAGGCGGAGGATTTTCGGGCAACGATCGAAACGATGATGACCGATGGCCGATCTGTCCGTACTATGTCCGTCGGCGTCGGAGATTCAATAAGCGACTCGAGGATTTGAGTAGCAACCACAATCTGTTGGTATTGCATATGCGAAGACGAAACACATGTGGAACATAACATCCATATAGAACTGCACCGCGTTGGCCAAACCGAATCAAACACGTTCCATTTCTGCTGCTGCTGCTTTCCTCTTTCAACCACAGTCGCCAGCAACAAAGCCGCTTCCCAATGAATCTTTGACCCGCTCTCGCATAAGGACGGTGATAACCTGGAGTGGACGATATGGCATTCTGCGAGAGCTTGCGCCCTGGATTTGCCCGTCATGTGCAAGAAGACTTTGCTTTTCCGTGGTCATGGCCCTGTTTCATCGAGCCTTTCTCCGTGACCGTGCACTCAACCCAATCATCTTCAATCACTGCTAGGCGGTTCACTCCTTCTCGCTGTTTGCCAAAGCGAGCTTTGTTAAGTCCGGCTGCATCTCAAGCGGCTGTCAACGCGCCGACCAAGCAGAGCTCTGGCGTGAACGCACAGTTACTTCCCAGAAGGACAGGGCGTCATGGTGAGAGTCGGTTGGTTTTTGAGTACGGCTTCTCTGCTCTGTACGCGGCCTTCAGGCACGGCAGGGAATGCATGTCGTCGTGCCCGTCGTCAATGTGTTATCTCTGTTCAAACAACCGCAAATATTTCAACACGTTGCGGGATGTCACGCCTGATTTTCCTGTGCAAGCACTTCTGCACCACAACTTAATTATGGACTGCCGCACCAGGTGTCGTGTTGTGATAAGTAACGGGTTCTAGCATGATTTCCTCATTCATATCATACATACGAAGTACATTGCCTTCCAATGATCCTCAGTGAGCCCGCTTCTCCTGAGTTTCACCAACTAGAAAGACATCGTTTTGGGATATAACATGCTCAAGGTGGACGCGGGCGTCAACGCGGGATAGTGGATGGGGGGCACATTGTCGGAGACGAGCGGCCCCGCGCCTTCGATTCCGTCCGTCATCGGGAACAGTACCAACAACAAAGGAGCAGCTCATGCTCCCGGACCTGGACCTGGACGCGCTCCGAACACTCCCACTCCACGTCCGCCTCCTTGTTTGTCGCCGCAGTAGTAGGGCATGGTTCTGGTTTCCGTTTGGTCTGACGCGCAACACGATCGAGGGCTTGATCCAGACGGCAATTCATTCAAAAACCTGGTCCGACCCGGGCACAAACGTCGGGCCGATTTGGGCGTTGATTCCCACCACGTCCTCGGTCCTCGGTGTCGCACTCCACCGCCAGCGACACCTGGAGGTCGTCAGCAGGCCCCGAGCACATAGAAGACCCAGCCGGGTGCTCGCCCATGCGACAGGGCTATGTGTAGTGACCTGTATGAGGAGGGGGCTTGGGACGCTAGGGTGTGTTACAGTGCCTGTTACGTGCGCTGTGCTGATATTGCCCTATTCCCTCTCCACCGTTCACATGCCCATGAGACGTGCCAGACGTGGTTCTTGGGGAGCAGCCCAGAGCAAGCTTTCCGCAAGCCTGTTCGAGATGTTGCGCGCCCGCTCCGAGGGCGCGCGGGCGGGCCCGCAGGCAGCACGGCCCTGTGGCGCGTGGTCGTGGTGGACGCCTTCAGGCTCGCACGTGCGCGCCCGCGTCCGCGCTCTGGGCTATTCATCTCTGTCGTCAAAGTCGTCATACGCACTCCCTACATCATGTTTCTTGTTAATCAATGGGATCTGTTCCAGGCGCTCTCGCCTCGACGCTGGTACATCTTCTTTGACAACGACGCTCCCGCTCGAGCGCGGGCTTGCGGTCTTTGAAATCCCGACTGCGACGGCTCTCGCTCGATGATTCCTCACAAATTACTCCGAGACGCCTTGGCCAGAGAGGTCCCGAAAATCAGGAACGGCGCTCTCGCCCGAGACTTCCTCGCAATTCAATGAGGTCGGTGAATGCCCAGCTGCACTGCTCCCGCTCGATATCTCCTCACAATTTACTCCGAGACGCCCTGGCCAGAGAGGTCCCCAAACTCAGGATCGGCGCTCTCGCCTGAGACGTCCTCGCAATTAATTCAGGCTGGTGGCGGCCCAGCTCGGCTCCCGCTCGATACCTCACAATTTTTTCGCGTGCGCCCTAGCCACATGCATTCGCGCACTCAGGATTGGCGCTCTCGGCGGAGACTTCCTCGCAATTCATTCAAGTTGACAAAGGATCAGCTGCAACGTTAACGGCTCCCACTCGATATTTCCTCACAGTTTATCATGAGATACCCTAGAGACCACAACACTTAGGAACGGCGCTCTCTCCCGAGATTTTCTCGTAATTCACTCAAATTAGTCATTTGTCCGCTCGCATCACGGCTATGACAGCGTGTTGTGCACAGGGTCACTGCTGAGTGCTTCTCGCATGAGCTGGTATGAAAAAACGCCCCCCCCCCAACAAAAAATAGGGTTCGTTCATAGACTTGGCGAGCGGGTGCAACGGGGAGGGAGAAACACATGAACGTCACCTCATCTTGTTAGATCACATTTTCGAAGGATGATCGTCGTCGTCGTCTTCGTCGTTGTGGCCGGCGTCGTCGTCGTCGTCATCGTCGTCGTGGTCGTCGTCGTGGCCATCGTGGTGGCCGTCGTCATGGCCACCGTGGTCCCCGAACAGGAGGGATGAAAAGGAGGATAAGGTGGAGGAGGAGGATGAGGAGAAAACGAGAAAGCGGAGGAGGATGAGGCGGATCAGGAGGGATGAGGCGGAGGAGGAGGAGAGAGAGAGAGCGAGGAGGATGATCGAGGTGGATGAGGATATATGGACGACGAATGATGGCACGGAGGGGAGATTTAGATGATGATGATGCTGACGACGATGATGATGCTGATAATGATGAGGACGATGATTTTCATGATGATGATGCTGATGATTGTGAGGATGATGATCATGCTGATGATGCCGATGATGATGATGATGCTGCTGATGATGCTTATGATTCCGAAGATAACGGTGACGGTGAGGATGGCGATGATGGTGATGGTGATGGTGATGGCGATGCTGCTGATGATGATGATGATGACGCTGATGATGATCGTGTTGTTGGTGATGCTGCTGATGCTGATGATATTGATGATGGAAGAGATGCCGACAACGACGACGACGAGTCTGATGATGATGAAGCTGATGATGATGCCGATGATGATGCTGCTGATGACGATTATGATGATGATGGTGATGGTGATGGTGATGATGATGATGCTGTCGACGATGACGGCGACGATGCTGATGATGATGATGACGATGATGATGATGATGATGATGCCAATGCTGATTCTGATAACGACGATGTCGATGACGATGATGACGATGTTGATGGTGATGTGCTGCTGCTGATGATGATGGTGGTGGTGGTGATGATGATGCTGATGATGATGATGATTATGATGCTGATCATGATATTGCTGATGATGAGGATGCTGATGATGATGAGGGGGAGGAGGAGGATGAAGATGATGATGATGCTGATGATGATGATGACGCTGCTGATGCTGATAGTGATGATGATGCTGATGATGATGACGATGATGCTGATGCTGATGCTGATGATGCTGATGATGGTGCAGATGATGATGCTGAATCTTATGATCATGATGACAGTGATGCTGACAACGACGACGCGTAGGATGATGATGCTGATGATGATGTTGATGATGATGCTGCTGATGATGATGCTGATGCTGGTTGTCATTATGCTGACGATGATGTCGATACTGATTATGATGATGGATGATGCTGATGATGATGCTGATGGCGCTGATGCTGCTCCTGACGATGTCGGTTCTGATGATGAGGATGCTGACGATGATGATGATGATGATGATGATGATGATGATGATGATGATGATGATGATGATGATGATCATGATGCTGCTCATGATGATGACGATGCTGTTGATGATGATGATGATGCTGACGCTGCTGCTGCTAATGATTATGATGCTCACGGTGATGCTGACTATGACGATGATGATGATGATGATGATGCTGTGGCTGATGTTGATGATGATGATGATGATGATGATGATGATGATGATGATGATGATGATGATGATGATGATGATTCGGATTATGAGTACGATGATGATGCTGCTGCTGATGATGCTGATGATGATGATGCTTATGATGATGATGCTGCTGATGTTGATGATGATCATGATGAGGATGATGATCATGATAATGATGATGAGGGTCAGGATCAGGATGAGGATGATGATGATGATGGTGGTGATGACGATGGAAAGGGAGAGGGGGAGGAGGAAGAGGAGGTGAAGGAGGAGGAAGAGGAGGTGGAGGAGGAGTAGGAGTGTGATTATGATGATGAGCATGCTGATGCTGATGCTGATGCTGATGATGAGAATGGTGATGATCATGCTGCTGTTGATGATTATGATGATGATGCTGCTGCTTCTGATGATGATTCTGCTGATGATGATGCTGCTAATGATGATGATGATGATGAGGAGGAGGAGGAGACGGAGGAGGAGGAGGAGAAGGAGGAGAAGGAGGATGAGGATGAGAAGGAGGAAGAAGGATGATGATGCTGATGAGGATGATGCTGCTGATGATGATGATGATGATGAGGAGGAGGAGGAGGAGGCGGAGCCGGAGGAGGAGGTGTTCGATTGTACCGATTTGACCGGGTGAGCGGGTTTCGTTGTTGACCTAGTAGAGAATTTGTTCAGGAATTCCAGTGGCGCATGGAGTCGAAGCTGGCTATTGTTTTTGGCTCAAATTCAGCCTTCTTCCAGGGGAACAAAAAACAACCCTACCATACTTTCGTGGCAGCGGAGCCCGTGGTTCGCTCCACGGGTTCCAGTGCGCGTGGTTGACTCCGCGAAGCATTTTTCTTTCTGGTAATGGCCGCAGAGGTAGCCGCCGCGGGACCAGCGAACCTTTGCGCAGCCGGCCCAGGTTTCGACGTAACCTTACCCGAAGTCCGAGAGGCATGGTGCAACCTGAGCACGAGAATATCCGCGGAATTGTGCAATGCCGTTTATGAGAACGGATACTTCAGCTACGTTGGCACGGCGTTCAAGGCCAACCACGAAGGCAGGACGTCATTATTCGAGCGCCGTGCTACACAGGGCACAAGGACTGTTTGAATGGTGAAGCATTCATAGTTTTGCACAAGAGCTGCAAGCTGAGTGCTCTATGGTTCTCGGCCCTCCACCGCAACATGTATTGCGAGGGACAGTTCGGCAATTTGCAAAGTACATGTGAGGACATAAATCCAACATCTAGCGCACACCTCCGAGCATGCCACCAATATTGTTGAGGCAACACAGTCTTGAGGAAACGCCCGGGCAGGCGGAGGCGGAAACAAGCCCGTGAGCGATTACGATGTTGGCCAACGGTTAAAACATTGTCAGGGGACAGGGTCAAAATCAGGGGATGGAGGGGCTAGCTTTTGAATGCGCTCGCCCAAATGAAACACGGTTGTCGGAAAGCCGCAAATAACTGGAGCAACGAGGCTCCAACTATGGATGGGGCATTATCCGATGACGAAGAGGACGACCTGATAAGGTCATGCGTGGGAGACCTACACTGAACGAGTACACCAAGGCGTCGGGAAGCAGCGGACAGGAAGGTGATGTCACAGGGGGACATGAGATAGTCGAAGACGATTATGCCAAGCTGGATGGTGACCTGTTGTATTTCTGTCATGACAAGCTAGAGAGGACAGAATCGCAGCGGCAGCTTAAGGATGTACATGAAGGAGACATTTTGGTCGCTTACCAACAGGTGCAAGTGATACTCTGCGGTTTCTGGGGATACACTTTCGCACAATGTGAGCGTGGCCATGATGCCCGAAAACCCGAGGACAATGAATGGCGTGGTTGTGCGGCTTGGGCAGTGTAGTGCATTAGTAGTAGAATCCTTTTGATAGTACATATCTGCGTATTCGCTACCACCGCCGTGAAGGTTTACAGCTTTGAGGAGCATTAAGACCCATGCAGGTGATTGGTTCGGTGACTGGCAACAGGAGTGCTTCAGAACCCCACAATTTTAGACCATCGACACCTACCAACAACTTTTCGTTATGTGCGAGGATTGGATCAGGAAGAAAGGCGAGACGCAGATGCGAATAGCACCGGTGCAGTGAACGTTGGCTAGGTTGACGATGAAGACCATGAAAGTTGGGACATCCATAGAGACGAGGCAGAATGCGGCCGAGATGGCAACGCGGGCGAAGTTCATAAAAGGAAAAGGTAAGGGCATATGGCCCCTGTATTACAGGTGTGGAAGGTATGGGCGCATTGCTAAGGACCGCGCCACCACGGGAACCACCGAGGGAAAAAGGAAGCGGAAATGATCGCACGAAGGAGTCAAGGGCCACCGAGTATTGATTGGGGCTACGGCAAGGGAGGATGCATTGAGGAACCCTAGAAGTTTATCGGGGGAGCCAAGCCGCAGGCTGGAAGGGAGGAGGTAAGGGGAAATCTGTGCTGGTTTGTGAGATGGAATGTGACGCATGCGGCGAACAGGGTCACATCGTAGCCCGCTGCCCCGAGAACGCCACCGCGGTTGCCTCGGGTCGAAGGGGGGCAGGAGGCGCAGCAGACCCCGCGCAGCTATTATGATAATCCTTGTCGTGCTAGGATGCTACGGCGTCGAGATCGGCGAAGCGACCGACGCGCGTGGAGTCGTGGATGACCTCGAACCATTGAGGACCTTGTGCCGGGCGACGAAGAGGATGAACAGCGAGGCAATATTTGGGCTCAAGAAGACACATGTATTACATGAGTGCCACGCTAACTGCGGGCATAGCACCAACTTGGGTAAGCGGTTGCGGAGTTCGTCGGGTTAGAGATTAGTTGGGTGCGCCAATGCGCCGAATTACAATTAGTGGGGGTGGGCCTACAAGGGTGGCAGCGCAGTGCCAGTGAGGGGCCAGGTGGGCGGCGTGGCAACAATATTGTAGCGGCCTCCGGCCAGTGCCGCTTATCCGGGGCGCTCCGCAAGATGATGGGGAAGGGGGGGGGGGGGGGTCCGCTCTGAAGGGGGGGGGGGGGGGGGGGGATGCAGGAGGGGAAGTCTGCTCTGCAGGGGGGGGGGGGGGGGTCGCCGCTGCAGGGGGGGGGGGGGGGGGGGGGGGGAGCTGCGCGGGGCGGGGTCCGTCTGCAGCGGGGGGAAGGGCTGGGCTGCAGGGGGGGGGGGGGGGGGGCGGTCCGCTCTGCAGGGGGTGGTGGTGGTGGTGGTGGCGGTGGTGGTGGTGGTGGTGGTGGGGGGGGGGGCTGGGCTGCAGGGAGGGGCGGGCGGTCCGCTCTGCAGGAGGGGTGGGGGGGTCCGCTCTGGGAGGAGGGGGGGCTGCAGGAGGGGGGGGTCTGCCCTGCAGCGGGGGGGGGGGGGGGCAGCAGGGGGGTGGGGGGGGGGGGGGGGCTGCAGGGACAAGGTCCGCTCTGCAGGGGGGAGGGGCTCTGCAGGGGGGGGGAGAGGGGGGGCAGGGGGGGGGGGGTCGCTCTGCAGTGGGGGGGCGGGGGTGGGGGGGGGGGGCGGGGGTCCGCTCTGCAGGCAGGGGGGGGGGGGGGGGGGGGGAAGGGGGGGGGGCTGGGCTGCAGGAGATGGGGGGGGGGGGGGGGGGGGGTCGCGCTCTGCAGGGAACGGGGGGTTCCGCTCTGGGGAGGGGGGGGGGGGGGCATTGAATCGGGTCGGAATTAGGTAGGAAATGAGCCCCCCCCCCCACACCACTCGTGCGAAGCGCTGAATTAAATCGGAATTAGGTCGGAAATGAGCCCCCCCCCCCCCCCCCCCCCGCAGAGCGAGGCTTGAGCGAGCTCGAGCCCGCGCTCTCAGGAACTCACGCGCTGGATCGGCGGGTTTTTTGCCGTGGACTCAGGGGCCTACGACGCTGTTGGACCTTCAAACGCGGGGGCCTATTCTCCCGTCAAGCCCGCGAGGGCCTACGGGAGGGGTAAGCGCTGCAGTGCTGTCGATGGGTCAGTCATCGTGAACCGTGGCGACGAATCACTGTGGGAGAAGCGAGGGCGAGGTCCATGGTGGGCATGCCGATCCAGGTAGCGGATGTTTTAAACCGTACTCGGGTCTGCTCGTGAGCTGGTCGAAGCGGGGCGTCGCCCAGTGTTGGATCGAGGCGACGATGGGCGACCTTGCAGTTATTTCGAGCACGAGGCAACTGGGCGCAAGACGACGGCCTACGCGACGCGTGGTATCTTCCAGTTTACCATCAGGGCCCCGAAAGAGGTTGCGAGTCGACAGGGGGCGAGGAAGGTATACGAGGCAAGCGAGGAGAGAAGTTGAGTGTCGCGGGGCATGGGCTTGTCGGGGGGGGGGGGG
Source organism: Prorocentrum cordatum (assembly GCA_963575745.1). NCBI lineage: Eukaryota > Dinophyceae > Prorocentrales > Prorocentraceae > Prorocentrum > Prorocentrum cordatum. Next base: position 381,189 of record CAUYUJ010020015.1, read on the forward strand.
CAACAGGATTGCGAATGGCCTGGGGCCAAGCAAGTAGACGTTCATTTGCGCCATGAGACCCCCCTGCCCCGCCGACGTCGGCGCCCCCGCTGCGCGAGGGGAACGAACGGGGGATGCATTGTGCCGAATGAAGGCAGGGGCGCCCGAACCAGGCGCGCCGGCGGTCTCATCTGACTACGCGCGGCTAAGCGGAAGAAGAGGAGACAGCGGGGAAGGGGGCAGAGGAAACCCGAGCATCGTCGCGCGCTGCGGGGGCGCCAGGTTAATCTGGGGCAGAGTTTCCTCGAAAAAGGGTGTGGGCCCACACTCAGCCGAGGTGTTTTGCGACGTGATTCTGTCTGCCGGGCGCAAATGCGTGATCCTGAAAAGTGATGGGGTATCGTCCAGTGCGGCACTCGAGGGAGCTGATGAAGCCTCTTGCGACCTTGGCGCGGGGGTGGAAGTTGGCCCGGTTGGGGCCCCCCCCGCAAGTGGTGACGTCGAAGGGGCAGTCAGATTTGTACACCGTCCGAAGTTGGACGTGGAAGAGTTCGCGGTCTTATACCTTGTCAAGTAGCTCATGCATCTATTCTCAGCGACGAATTTGCGATCTATGCCGGCTGCAAGACCGCCCGTGGAAGGTGCCGAGGGCGGAAGTCAACGAACCGTTGCCCGAGTGCGGGGGATGTATCATGTACCTGAAGACTCCGCCTACAAAAGGAGGCAACAACCTCAGGGCAAGGTTGGGCAGTGGTGCCTTCTCGGGAATGCATGAAGCAAGCCGCGAAGCAAACGTCGGCACTCCAGACGGCGTCATCAAGTCTTGCGAGTTCAGGCGCAACGGAAGCGATGAGGACATATGACATCTAGATAAGGTGGACAACAAGAAAGTGTAAGCATGGAAACCTGGCCCGAAAGCGCTTGGGGTGGATGTTCAAGGCCAGGGTCATGCTACCGACGGCGCCACCCAGTCAAGGTGCGACTGGCGACGCCAGGCCGCTAGTAGCTCGAGGGGTGACTGTGCAGAAGTCGCAGTGAATGTCTGTGGGGCCTGCGCCAGGGTGGTGCGAGTGCCTGGCGATGGCCGTGGTGGGGGTGGGGTGGGGTGGGGGGGTGGGGGGGGGGCGCTGCCCATGCAGCGCGCGGCGCGGAGTGCCGCGAATGCGTCGTCGTGTTGCTCAGAAGGCAAGACGGCCCTTGCATCCAGGAGAGTCAAGAGGCAGCTCAGGCGAGGGAGGGGCCCGACTGTTCTGGGCAGGGCAAGGATAGGGAGGGGCCTTTAGTAGACAATTTGATTGTTAAAGACGGGTCGGCCGTTCGACGACGCCGCCAGTCCAGGGCAAACGTGCGTGTGCCTAGAGACTAGAGAGAGTGGTTTGACCCCCCGAATGACTGAGCAATGAGAGACGTTCGCATTTAATTGTTCAGGAGACAGGTGAGATGGATGATCTAATCGGCGATTGGAAAGATGCGGGTGGAGTGGAGTTACGACGACCTTTGATGGGGTGGGCCGAGTGCCGCGTCGTCTTCGGCAGCGATGGCGGCGAGCGCCCGGCCGGCGATATTCCGGCCGGGTCAGCGGCGGTGCGCGGACGGCAGAGGGCCCAGGAGACGATGAGAGGGCCAGAGAAATCAGAGACGAGGTGGCCGAAGACGAAGAGATGCGCGAATATGGCGCGGGAAGTGGAGGGGGCGAGGGGCCTGGTGCCGAACGCGTGGAAGATGGCAAGCCAGCAAGCTTGGGCGCGGTGAAAGCGAATTATCAAGGCAACGTGGGCGCCGATGAGGCACGCGCCAGGTTAGGAGTGATGGGGCTTGACTCGTATTTTGTGGAGTGTTTACTCGACGCGAAACCGGATGTGATCAAACAGGTCAATGAAGTCAGGGGGGCTCTAAGGTTCTGCGGCAAATGCCGGCGCAACGTGCGCTCGCGCGCTTCCGTTGCTTATTGGCCGCTGCGAGTTAATGGCGCGGCGGGGAAAATGGAGCTTGTGAACTGGTGAGCTGTGGACCTGGCCACTGCGTTGAATAAGGGGGGCCGTGGGATTTAAATTGTGATGCAATGTGTGCAAGAGCCAAGAAGGTTCATTTCCAACCGTGAAGTAGCCCTGCTGTCGATCATCGGCCCAGTGTGCGCGGCGCTCAGTGGGTTGCAGGCTTTTAATTCGAGGGGCCTCGGTCCAGGGGGGATGATGGAAATTGTAGATTGCGGGATGAAGCACTTCAAGTTCTCGTTGGAACTCTGTACAATGCACAGAAACAGTGGGTTGCGCCTTCTCCAAGAGCACCTTGCAGGGGCCTCAGGTGGGCTGCGCGCTATTGCACAGAGATAGTTGCAGCGCGAAGGGGTGCAGACATGTAGCGGAGATCTGCGCGGTCATGGCCCGAAGCGAGCTGTAAAAAGGGGAGGGGGGTTTCATTGAGAAGCCCGCCGGGTTTATGACCAACGGCCCCTGCATTGGCAGGGCGCCCGGCGTGGGCCGTCGAGGTCGGAGTCGACGCGCGGATTTATTGGGGGAGGCCGAACAGAGAGATCAGAAGTATATCTGGACTGAGTGTGCTGAACTATTCTAAGGTTAGTGGTGAATCAAGTGGCCGCCGACGATCGAATGGGAAGCTCTTCCCGGCAATGTGGGCCAGAGAGGCACTGTGGTGGATCGGGCGAAGGGGGGAGAGATCGACGAGGTTATGCGCTGGCCAAGTGGCAGTGAACTTCGGCCCGCGTTGGCCTGCGCCAGAAAATGCTGCGGCGCTCCTCGCCGAGTCCCCGGGGCGTTCGCGGCTATTGCGGCGCTTGCGCCTGCGCCGAGTTATTCGCGATTTGGGCGCCGGCCAGATCATCCAGGACTGGCGTGGGCGAGATCAATGGGAGGGGGGGGGGTTCATTGGGGAGCTCGCAATATCGTCGTTGGGCTCACGTGCCAAGTCTCGCAGGACATCCAGCCCCATCAGTGGGTCTGTGGTGCGCGTCGACGCCAGGGATGGTTGCGACCCCCGGGGCGTGTCAGGCGCGTGAAAGAATTGCAGCGGCGCGCCTGGTTACCAGGGGGGCCATGTGCGTAGATAATCGTGGGGATGGTGGAGCACGGGCCTCGGGCGACGCGTCGAGAAGTGAGCTCGACCCAGGACTCGCGTTAAAGGCCCGGGTGGAGGAGATGGGGCAGTTCAGGAAACGCGAGATCTATGAGAACGTATAGGAGGAGGAATGCTGGGCTGTCGCTGGCCAGGCTCCCATGGGCACGAGGTGCATTGGCGTCGACGCAGGTGGCGAGGTTAACCCTGAATGCCAATGTCGTCTGGTGGCTCAATGCAAGTCCAAAGAAAGGGGGACATTTGCAGCCAGCCCTACACTGGGAGCGCGAGAACTGCTGCTCTCCATGGTAGCCACCGAGGGGATGCAGTAGCCGAGAGGGGGCGTGAGGAAGGGCTCCCATTTGGTTTATCAATGTTAGGCGCGTATATTTTTACGCCGATACCCAGATTGACTATTGCGTGGACTTCGCGAGCGACGTTGGCTTCGACAGCTGGAAGGCGTCGCCGTTCGTGTTCAGACGTGAGGCAATGCGAACCTGGCGAACTATTCTTGGCAACGCTTTTCCTAGCCGTCCTGTGGTGTTGGGTCCTCGTTGTAAAGAGACGGCGCCCCGCGTTCCTCTCCTCTTCTCCTCCTCCCCCTCCCCCTTAACCGTCCGCGTGCATCCCGCGCTCCCAGTGCAGCGTTTTGTGGCCCCATACAGGGGGCCCCGCCGAAGGTCCCATTGCTGCGTCCTGCGCACCCAGTGCAGCGATTCGTGGCCTCCCTCCTCTCTCCTCCTTGCGTTTCACCCACCCAGTGCAGCGTTTCGTGGCCCCGCAGGCAGCCCCGCCGAAGGTCCCGCCGAAGGTCCCGGTGCTACCGCCCGCATGCGTCCCGCACACCCAGTACAGCGTTTCGTGGCCCCTGCGTCCCGCCCACCCAATGCAGCGTTTCGTGGCCCCCTCCCCCCTCCTCTTTGGGTTTCGCCCACCCAGTGCAGGGCTTCGTGACCCCGTAGGGGGCCCCGCCGAAGGTCCCAGTGCTACCGTCCGCATGCGTCCCGCACATCCAGTGCAGTGTTTCGCGGCCCCAGTGGGAGCCACACCGAAGGTCCCAGTGCTACCGTCCGCGCGCGTCCCGCACGCCCAGTGCAACATTTCTTGGCCCCAAAGGGGGCCCCGCCGACGGCCCCAGTGGGACCGTCCGCATGCGCCCCGAAATCCCATTTTGGCTTTTTCGCCAACCCAGTACAGCGCTTCGTGGCCCAATAGGTAGCTACCGAAACCCCCGCTGGGACCGTCCGCGTGCGCACCGAAAAACAAATTTGGCATTTTCGTTCACCCAGTGTAGCGCTTCGTGGCCCAATAGGTAGCTACCGACATCCCCGCTGGGACCGTCTGCGTGCGTCCAGAAAGCGAAATTTGGCATTATCGCCCGCCCACTGCAGCGTTTCGTGGCCCCACAGGGAGCTCCACCGAAGCCTTCAGTGGGACCGTCCGCGTGCGTCCCAACAGCCCAATTTGGCATTGTCACCCACCCAGCACAGCGCTTCGTGGCCCCATAGAGAGCTCCACCGAAGCCCCAAATTGGACCGCCAGCATGCGTCCTAACAGTCCAATTTTGCATTTTCACTCACCCAGTGCAGCGCTTCGTGGCCCCATAGGGAATTCCACCGAAGATCCCAGTGGGGCCGTCGCATGCGTCTCGGACACCCAATTTGGAATTCCCACCCACCCAGTATAGCGTTTCGTGGCCCCATACGGAGCTCCACTGGAACCCCCAGTGGGGCCGCCCGCATGCGCCCCACACGCCTAATTTGGCATTTTTTTCGCTCACCCAAGACAGCGCTTCGTGGCCCCATACGGAGCTCCACCGAAGCCGCCAGTGGGGCCGCCCACATGCGTCCCACACGCGCGCAATTTGGCTTTTCCACCCACCCAGTGCAGCTTTCGTGGCCCCACAGGGAGCTCCACCGACGGCCCCAGTGCTACCGCTCGCATGCGTTCCCCCCCGCCCAGTGCAGCGCTTCGTGGTCCCATGGGGAGCTTCACCGAAGAAAATATTCACACTTGCGTCTCACAGTTGTATACGGTTGGGTCTTTCGCCAGGATAATTTTCGTCATTTGGCATTGCTGTCGATCTTGGCTGGTTCGAAAGTGGAACCAAACGGACCTGCGAAGTGTAATTCTGGGGCAGACGTGGACCTGGGCCAGAAGATTTGGAAACAATCATGTGTACTTATCAGACTGGGCTGGATCCAGGCTGGACTGTGGTACGAGGGGGGGGCAGAAGGTATGTTTCGAAACTTTCCAAGAGTTAGGCCTGGTGCAGTACCAGGTGAGGTGTGAGGTGCCAGGTGGTGTGTGTGTGTGTGTGTGTGTGTGTGTGTGTGTGTGTGTGTGTGTGTGTGTGTGTGTGTGTGTGGTGTGGGGCGGGGGCGGGGCGGGGCGGGGCGGGGCGGGGTGGGGTGGGGTGGGGTGGACTGGGGTGGGGTGGGGTGGGGTGGGGTGGGGTGGTGTGTGTGTGTGTGTGTGTGTGTGGACCGCGCGGGTAAATAAAAGAGGGGCCCCTGTCAAGTCATGAAGTTCATGCGTGCCAGGCTTTAGCGGCCAGGAGAAATTTTCTAGCACTGTACTTTTTGGATATGCAGTTTTCAGTCACGGGGGGTGCGCGCTCTATGTCTGCCCCTGCCCGAGGATCATGCGCAAGTATGGCAGCGTCGGGCACGTGCCTTGAGAACTGCAACAGGTGTTGGTACCAGTAAGTTTATCAAGATAGCCCTGGGAAGTTAGCTGTATGGACAGGCGCCGACAATTGAGGTTGCAAGACAACGCGAAAATCTACAAGTGGAGGTTTAGTGATATGTGGTCACGCCTTATTAAGCCGTGGAGTTCTTTTCAGAGCGTGGTGGAATTATCTTCTGGGGAAGCAGAGTATTGCGGAACAGTAAAAGGTGCCTCAGTAGGGTTAGGACTGCAAGCGGTTCTCAACGACTTTGAAGTTTATCGCGGGATCCCGTTGACGAGTGATGCGATTGCGATTGCAGCCGTGGCCACTGCGATCAGGCGCGGATTGGGGCAAGTCAGACGAAAGCTGCCAGCTTTGGTCACGAGCGAAGGTGAGACGAGGACACATCGAAGTGACCAGCGTAGGAATTCATTAGAGCATTGCATATGCTTGAATCAAAGTTGTGAGCAGGGACAACATGTCCATGCGCATGCGAATCATAAGCCATCACTTTGTTCACGGAGAGCACGAGTTGACACCCGCTACGGAGTCCAAGCTCAACCCGCGTCCAGTTTATCGTCGCGAGCCGCTTTGGTGGTGACTTGGGCTCAAAATCAGTTGTGGTCCAAGCGCGAGACTTATACTACATGCTATGTGAAACGTATTGCCTGACTCGGTACTTTGCAGCGCGTAAATCGTGTACCGCGTGCTAGGAGGCCCTCCTGCAGGTTTTCCTCAGAGCTCCGTGGCCTTATGCTTGCACTACTTATGTTGTTTTTGGTTGTCACCAATCAAAACTTGCATCTCTAGGGGTCCTAGTGTATTCCCCAATCAGAGCTTGCCCTCTGTAGGCGTCCTAGTGGATTCGTATTGTTAGGTTAGGTTTGCCGCCGATTTTCGCCGCGCGCCCGTGTGCCGGGGGGCCCGGGGGTGCCCGGGTGCCCAGGTGCCCGGGTGCCCGGGCGTGCCCGGGGGTGCCCGGGTGCCCGGGTATAGCCCTATAGCCCTGCAGCCTTATAGCCTAATAGACCTACAGGCGCTATAGCCCTATAGCCCTGTAGCTCTATTACCCCATAGCCCATCAGCCCTATAGCCTATATAGCGCTATGGCCCTTCAGGCCTAAAATGATTATGATTCCCCAATCAGAGCTTGCCTCTGTAGGGGTCCTAGCGGATTCAGATGGTTAGGTTAGGTTTGCCGCCGATTTTCGCGGCACGCCCGGGTGCCCGGGTGCCCGGGGGTGCCCGGGTGCCCGGGTGTCCAGGGGGTGCCCGGGGGTGCCCGGGGGTGCTCTGGTGCCCGGGTGCCCGGGTGCCCGGGTGCCCCGGCGTGCCCGGGGGTGCCTGGGGGTGCCCTATAGCCCTATAGCCCTAGAGCCCAATAGCCCAATAGCCCAACAGCCGTATAGCCCAGCAACTCTATCGGAGGTGAGGGGGTGCGATCGAAGTGGAACGGAAAGCCCCCCTACCGGGAAATCGGTTTCGGTTTCGTGTTCGTGCGTGCCGTGCGTGCGGGCGAGGCGAAGCTGCGTGGGCGGGCGAGAAGAAATTCTCCTCCGGCTGAGGCGCGGCCGGACCAAATGATTCCTTTCCAGGGGCCGGTGGCCCGCGGTGCCCCGCCGGTGTCCCGCCTCTGGCTGAGGCGCGGCCAGACCAAGTGATTCCTTTCCGGGGGCCCGTGGCCCGCCAGTGTCCCGCCGGTGTCCCGCCGGTGTCTCGCCGGTGTCCCGTCGGTGTCCCGATGATGATGATGATGATGATGATGATGATGATGATGATGATGATGATGATGATGATGATGATGATGATGATGATGATGATGATGGTGATTGTGATGATAATAATGATGATGTCGATGATGATGATGATGGTGGTGATGATGATGACGATGATGATGCTGTCGATGTTGATGATGATGATGGTGGTGATGATGGTGTCCCGATGACGATGATGTTGATGATGATGTTGCTGATGATGGTGATGATGGTGCCCCGATGATGATGATGGTGTTGATGATCCTGATGATGTTGATGATGATGAGATGATGATGAGACGCTGATGATGATGAAGATGATGATGGTGCCCCGATGATGATGATGTTGATGATGATGCTGTCCCGATGATGATGATGTTGATGATGATGGTGAAGATGATGGTGTCCCGATGATGATGATGTTGATGATGATGATGATGACGATGATGGTGTCCCGATGATGATGATGTTGATGATGAGGATGATGATGAGCTGATGACTATGATTTTGGTGATGATGGCCCGATGATGATGATGCTGATGTTGATGATGATGGTGTCCCGATGATGGTGATGATGATGATGATGATGATAGCGATGGTGATGGTGACGATGCCCAGATGGTGAGGATGATGATGTTGATGATGTTGCTGATGATGATGATGATGGTGTCCCGATGACGATGATGTTAATGATGTTGTTCATGATGGTGATGAGGTGATGATGATTGTGGTGTTGCGATGATGATGATGGTGTCCCGACGATGATGATGTTGATGATGATGATGGTCACGATGATGGTGTCTCGATGATGATGATGATGGTTATGATGATGATGTTGATGATGATGGTGATGAGGTGATGATGATGGTGTCCCAATGATGATGATGATGATATTGATGATGATGCTGATGATGATGATGATGATGATGATGATGATGATGATGATGATGATGTTGATGACGTTGATGACGATGATGTTGATGATGATGATGATGGCGTTGATTGTGAGATCGATTGTGATATCGATAGCGAGATCGATAATGAGATCGAATATGAGATTGATTGTGAAATCGATGGTGAGATCGATAGTGATATCGATTGTGAGATCGATAGTCATATCGATTGTGAGATCGATCGAATGAAATAGATCGAGTGATATCGATTGTGAGATCGACCGAGTGAGATCGATCGAGCGAGACCGATAGTGATATAAATTGCGATATCGATAGTGAGACCGATCGAGTGAGACGTTGGTTCCCCCCCCGAACCTCCTTATCACCCGAAGGGTGGTCGCATAGGTAGCCCTATAGCTCTATAGCCCTATAGCTCAATAGCCCTATAGCCCTATAGCTCCCTAGCCCTATAGCCTTGATTGGGTTTTTTCTCCGGTATCATTGGGTTTTTCTCCAGAATCATTCATATAGTTAGGTGACGTTGGCCACCGATTTTCGCGGCCCGCCCGGGTGCCTGGGTGCCTGGGTGCCCGGGTGCCCTGCAGGTGCCCGGGTGCCCAGGTGCCCGGGTGCCCGGGTGCTCGGGTGCTTATAACCCAGTAGCCTTTTAGCCCTATAGCCCTATAGCCCAATAGCCCCATAGCCCTAAAACCTTATAGCCTTCTAGCTTTATAGCCCTATCGCCTTAGAGCCTTATGCCTCTATGGTCCCATAGCCCATAGCCCTATAGCCCTATAGCCCTATCGCCCAATAACCCAATAGCCCTATAGCCGCATAGCCCTATGGCCCTATAGCCCTATAGCCAAATTGCGCAATAGCCCTATGGCCCTTTTACCCGATATCCCCGTAGCCTCATAGCCCTATAGCTTTATAGGCTTATAGCCTTATGGCCTTCTAGCTCTATAGCCGTATAGCCTTACATCCCTATAACTCTATATTCCTCTAGCCCTACAGCCCTGTAGCCCCATAACCTTATATCCCTGTAGCCCTATATCCCGATGATCCCATAACCCTATAGCCTCAAATCCCTATAGACTCATAGCCCTATGGCGCTGTAGCCCCAGAGCCCCATAGCCCCATAGCCCTATAGCCCTACAACCCTATGTTCCTAACGCCCTGTAGCCCTGTAGCCCTGTAGCCCTACAGAGCTATAGCCCTATGGCCCTATAGCCCTGTAGCCCCATGGCCCTATAACCCCATAGCCCCATCGCCCTATAGCCCAATAGCCCCATAGCCCTGTAGCCCTAATTACCCTGGCTACGTACCCAACCCCTGCGCAATGCGGGGCATGAGTAGCTTGGGAGACGTTATACCGAGGTGATGACGTGACATGGGCGCATATACTTCTGCGAGCGGCATTCGTGAGGCTCGCAGCCCCCCAAGGATTGCGATGTCTCGCTCAGATCTGCCTGGTGCCTTGCTCGCTGAACCCGCCACCAGCCTTTGAAAGTTGCGACGGTTTCGAAGATCGCATCCCCCCGAGGACGGCGAGGCCCCGCTCAGGTCTGCGCGGTGCCTCACTCCGCTGGACCCACCAGCCGCCTTCGAAAGTTGCGACGGTTTCGCAGATCGCAGCCCCCCAGGGACGGCAAGGTCCCGCTCAGATCTGCGCGGCGCCTCACTCCGCTGGACCCACCAGAAGCCCTCGAACGTGGCGACAGTTTCGCAGATCGCAGCCCCCCCAGGCACGGCGAGGTCCCGCTCAAATCTGCGCGGTGCCTCACTCCGCAGGACCCACCAGCAGCCCTCGAACGTGGCGGCAGTTTCGCAGATCACAGCCCCCCCCAGGCACGGCGAGGTCCCGCTCAGATTTGCGCGGTGCCCCACTCCGCAGGACCCACCAGCAGCCCTCGAAAGTGGCGACAGTTTCGCAGATCGCAGCCCCCCAGGGACGGCGAGGTCCCGCTCAGATCCGCGCGGTGCCTCCCTCCGCAGGACCCACCAGCAGCTCTCGAAAGTGGCGACAGTTTCGCAGATCACAGCCCCCCAGGGACGGCGAGGTCCCGCTCAGATCCGCGCGGTGCCTCACTCCGCAGGACCCACCAGCAGCCCTCGAAAGTGGCGGCAGTTTCGCAGATCGCAGCCCCCAGGGACGGCGAGGTCCCGCTCAGATCTGCGCGGTGCCTCACTCCGCTGGACCCACCAGCAGCCTTCGAACGTGGCGACAGTCTCGCAGATCGCAGCCCCCCATCGTCGGCGAAGCGAGGGCAGGAGGAGGCGGGAGGCGGGAGGAGGGACGCGGCCACAATGCTTTATTCAAAACGAATACCCAACCAATGAGGGCTGGGACAAAGACTGTGGCTGGGCTTTTCATCATTATCGTTTGTTCTATAGCATGGCTTGTTAGGATGGAATCCTGCCTGCGTTGCACTGCCTACTTGTTAAGAAGTCATCCGTTTCCCAGTCGCTTTTGTTTTTTTTTTATTCCTTCCGTCTCCACAATCGGCTTATTCGCCGAGAGGGGAGTGTTAGATTGTAGCGCTCCGATTGGGTGAGCAGGATCTGTTGTGGACCTTGTAGAGAACGTTGTTTCGGTGTTCCAGTGGCGCATGACATCGGCACTGTGTACGGCTTTCTGGCTCAAGGTAAGCCTGCTCCCCATGGCAAACACGTGTTCTTTCCATATTCTCTGGAAGGGGGGCGGGGAAGGAGGCGGAGGAGGAGGAGGAGGAGGAGGATGAGGAGGACGAGGAGGATGAGGATGAGGAGGAGGGGGACAAGGGGGGAGATGATGGAGGACTGGTGAGGGAATACGGCAGCTATGATCAGTCCACATAATGCGTATATTTATGTGATGGCGATTCGGATGGTGGTGGTGGTGATGGTGCTGGCGATGGTGATCGTTATGATGATGGTGGTGGTGATGATGATGATGATGATGATGATGATGATGATGATGAGGAGGATAATGAGGGCGACCAGGAGCAGGAGGAGGAGAGGGACGAGGAGAAGGGTGATATGGAGGAGGGATACAGCGGGCCAGGGGAAGGATGGGGGCGGAGGAGGCGAGGGGGCAGAGGAAGGATGGGGGTGATGACCAGCAGCAGGGCACGTTTGAGCATGATGATGAGGAAGACGATGAGGGAGAGGTGGCGGACACAGAGGAGGAGAAAAAGGAGGAGGAGGAAGAGGAGGAGGAGGAGGAGGAGGTCAGATTGGATGACGAGGAGGAGGAGGAGGACGGCTGCCTTCAATTCGTGCATCGGTTGTGCATGTGTTGGAAAGCTTTCGGGCAGTGGAATCAACCGAAGCTTCAAGCGATAGCTCCATTCTGGAAACCATCTGCCCTCCATTCTTGATTTGGTTGTATAGTTCCTCACTTGTGGCAACACGCTGCGAGGATTTCCCAGGCTATATACCCATTCTGAACAAACAAAACCGTCTGCACCCGTGTAGCTGTTGCGAATTGTGAAGACGAGCGTGCGCGCCGCCAGGGCGAAAACCTCAGTTCGAAAACGATTCGCCTCCCATCCGTGTAACTTTGTTCCCTACCTAGGCTCTGCCTAGAAGGGTTCTTACCCTGTTGGCTTGAAGGGCCGGGCAGTGGACCCCGTCCCGGGCGGTTCCCCCAGGATCCGCCCCGCGGTTCCCCCAGGATCCCCCGCTCTGCCTAGCCTAGCTTAGCTTAGCTTAGTTCAGCTCAGCTTAGCTTAGCTTAGCTTAGCTAGGATTAGCTTAGCTTAGCTTAGCCTGGTTTAGCTTAGCTTAGCTTAGCTTGGCTTGGCTTGGCTTGGCTTAACTTAGCTTAGCATAGCTGAGCTTACCTTAGCTTCGCTTTGCGCAGCGCAGCATAGCGCAGCGCAGCATTAGCACATCATATCATAGCATAGCAACACATATCATATCATAGCGCAGCATATCATAGCATAGCTCGGCATAGCATGTCATGGCATATCATAACATATCATAGCATATCATATCGCAGCATATCATAGCATATCATACCATGGCTTAGCATATCACATCGCCGCATATCATACTATAGCATATCATAGCGTAGCGCAGTATATCATATCATAGCATAGCGCATCATACCATATCATATAATAGCCTAGCATAACATAGCATAGCGCAGCATAGCATAGCATAGCACAGCGCAGCATAGCATAGCATAGCGAAGCATAGCTTAGCTTACCTGAGCTTGGTTTAGCTTAGCATAGCGCAGCGCAGTATAGCGCAGCGCAGCATTAGCACAGCATAGCATAGCATCGCATAGCATAGCCAAGCATAGCATAGCATAGCACAGCATATCATACCATAGCATTCAAAGCAAAAGCAACACCAATGCGACATTGTAGATGTAGATGTAGATGTAGATGTAGGTGTAGGTGTAGATGTGGATGTAGGTGTAGATGTAGGTGTGGATGTAGATGTAGATGTGAGTCTCGCTGTTGATGTTGATGTAGATGTAGATGCAGGTGTAGATGTTAATGTAGCTGTCGGTGTAGATGTAGATGTTGCTTTCCTAGATGCTCCAACTCCTAGGTCGGGTCGCACTGGGATATTTTTTTTCAATCCGGGTGCGCGCGGAACCAATGCGAAAACCTCATTTCGAAAACCAGCCGCCCTGCATCACTGAAGCTGCTGGAATTTTTGAGACCAGTGTGCGTGGCTCCATGGTGAGAGCCCCATTGTGAACTCGAGTTCGTCATACGTCCGTATGAATGTTGGAGCTTTCAAGTTTCCAGGTCGTGGACGGGGAGGAAATTTCAGGCGAAGCGCCAGGCCCGTCCTAGCGGGGGGGTCATAGTAGCAGGAGCACGGGGAGGATGACAAACACGGGGAAACGGCCCAGGAAGGGGATAACGAGGAGCAGATATTTTGTCCTTGTTTTTGTCTCTGTCAACCTCTGTCTCATCCTCGCCTCCTCTACCTCCACCTCCGCCACCCCCTCTCCAATCTTGTTTTCCCCACCACCACCAGTCTAGAAGGGAGCCCCGAGAGGATCCCCAGCTGACCATATACAGTCCAAGCCAACAGATATTCTTCAGTGTTTGGGCAGTTCCGTGAATTCACAGCTTTCTTGTCGAAGCATGTTCAAGATGGCCGGAGAAGAGATGATTAGCATCTGCAAAGGCCCTCAGAGGAACCCCAGAGGGTCGCAAGGTGGGGCCTTGAGTGCTCAGCAGGGCCCCAACCGGATCATGCCACGGCCGCATGATGCCCCTAGATGGCCCAAAAGTGCATTGAGATGTTCCAAGTGTGCTCTCAGATTGCCCCACGAGAGGTCAAGGTCTCTAAGGCGGCCCCCAGGGGGCCACCTGAAAGTTGTGGGAGGACTCCCAGTTGGCCAACACCAAACAACAGCTTAAGCAAGTATTGACGCTTTGTGATGCTCCTGCGATGAATGTGTCGTCGAAGATGGCTCCAAGAGAGGCCTTAAGAGCACCTCCTAGCTTCTTCCCTTCTCCTTGCTTTTCTCCCTTTCGCTCCTCGCTCCTCCCTCCTCTGTCCTGCCTCCTTGCTTCTCCGTTCTGCCTTTCTCCTTCCCCTTCCTGCGTTCGTCGCTCCGCCGTTCTCCTGCCTGACTTCTCTCACCCCATGCTCTCACCTGTCTTCTCGCTTCTCCGTCCTCCCTCCTTTTTCCTCCCCCAACGCCTTATCTTGTGCAAGAGACCTCGTGGCGCGTACGACCCCCAGCCCGGGTTCCCCGAGCTCTTTCTCAAAATTCTTTCCCAGGATCCCTAGTTTTCGTGTGTCATGCGATATGCTATTTTCATGATTTCTTCTGGCTCGCTGAGATCCTTGCATCGTTTGCATGGGCATGGTTTCGATTTGCTTGGCCATTCATGAAGCATTTCTTTCGCTCGGTGTTAATATGAATTCAGTTGCCTTTTGTTGCATCTGCTTTGCTTTACATGTGTGTTGCACAGCTTTTCGTTGCTTTTTGCTTCGTTGCATTGCCAGTGTGTCAGTTTTACATGGCAATGCCTTCATTTGCACTCCATTGCAGTGCATTGCATTCATCTTCATCTTACGGTTTCGTACTGCTTGGCATTGCGTCGCATTCAACTTGCATGGGCGTGCCCTCGTTGGTAAACATGTCGTTGCTTGGCCCGCGTTCTTGCTTCTTCTTCATCTGACGTTCACGCCGCGCGAGGGCACATGCGTGCAGCTGTAGGCTTGTGTAGGGTAGAGGCTTGCTATGACCTAGGAGCGCGCGAAGCGCGCGCGTGTGGTTCTGGTTCACATGTTCCCCGGGCTGCTTGCAACTGCGGTTTCTTATTCGGTGGTCTGAAGTAGTTCGTTGGGTGTTTTTCAGGTTTTTGACCGGTGCCCGCCCCTGGGCGCCCGTGGCCGCCTCGTGGGCGCCTCGCGCGTGGGGGGGGTAGGCAAAGGTTTCGCCCGGTGCCCGAACCGTGGGTGCCTCGTGGGCGCCTCGTGGGTGCCCCGTGCTGGAGGGGCGTGTCGAGACCTCCTCTGGTGCCCGCCCGTCGGGCGCCTCGTGGGCGCTCCGCGCTGGGCGGGTCTGCCGAGGTTTCGCCCGGTGCCCGCCCGTGGGCGCGCCCCGCGCTGGGTGGCGGTAAGTGCCGGGGGCTGCGGCCGGGTGCCCGCCCGTGGCCGCCTCGTGGGCGCCTCGCGCTTGGGGGGGATATGCCGAGGTTTCGCCCGGCGCCCAGACCGTGGGCGCGTCGTGGGCGCCCCGCGCTGGGCGGGCATGCCGGGGTTTCGTCTGGTGCCCGCTCCTGGGCGCTTTGTGGGCGCCCTGCGCTGAGAGTGCTGCCGAGGTTTCGCCTGGCCGGGTATGCCGAAGCTCTGCCTGATGCCCGCACGTGGGCGCCTCCCGGACGCCCCGCCCCGATCGGCTGTTCCACGTAGGTTCTCCTAAAGAAGAATGCTTAGCCATCTTCCCGAGGCCAGATTTACGGGTCCACCTGGGCGCATTGCAATTCGCATACGATTCTGTTTCATCGGTCGTTTTACACATAGTCATTATCCATCCCAGCCAGGCCGGTGTCGAGCCCCCCCCCCCCCGCCATCCCTGCCAAGTAACACCTGCGCGCACACTCGTCTATCTCAAAGTGTGTTTGCGTCGAAGATATCTTGCAAAATATACCATTCAACACACATAAGTATTGCAAGCATGTCGACCCCCCCCCCCCGCACCCATTGGTGGTTTTCAATGCTAGCCAGCTTGGGCCCCAAACAATAAGTTATTGGGACGTCGATGTGTCAACTATGTAGTGTGATTCATGTGGTGTGATTCACTTTGCTGAACTTGAACTCGTCAGCTGTCTCACCTTCCCACCCGCAACTTGTTTTGCGCAACTCATGAGGCCGCGATTGCGTTGACTACTTGGCATTTGCTGGCGCATCTCTACGGCTGTGCTAGCGCGCGCGAGCTCGCGCGCAGACCGGCCGCCTGGTTTGGCACGCCCAATGCGGCTGCAATGGCGCTTACCGACGGGAACTTCCCAACTCGTCTTAAAGGCCGCGCTGGCGCGTGGGCACTTCAGTGCGAGTCAGTGGCTTGGGCGGGCCCGGTGTCATGATGACGTCGGCAGCGGTGGCAACGATGATGCTAGTAGTGACGGTGGAGGCGATGATGTCGATGGCGTCGGCAGGCGATTGATTGATTGACGATGATAATAATGGCGGTCATGCGGAGGCGCTAATGATGGTGACGGAGAGAAAGTGTGCGAGCGGAAGTACAATCTACCTGGCAGTCTTCTGTTCAAAACATTTTGTTGCACGCGTATTCCGTATCTCGCAGTCGGCCTCTGCGTGTATTTGATCTCACTTATTTTCTTTTTGTCTCTCTCTCTCTTTCTCTCTCTCTCTCTCTCTCTTTTTGTTTTTTCTCTCTCTCTCTCTCTCTCTCTCTTTTTCTTCTCTCTCCCTCTCTCCTCACTTCCTCCTCTCCCCTGCATCTCTCTCTCTCTCTTTCTCCGCCTCTGTCTCTCTCTCTCTCTCGCCATCTCTCTCTCTCTGTCTCTCTCCCTCTCTCTCTCTCTCTCTCCCCCCTTCCCCTTTTTTTTGTTTCCTCTCTCTCTCTCTCTCTTTCTCCCTCTCTCTTTATCCCTCCCTCCCTCCTTCTCTCCCTCCCCTTCCCGTCTCTCTCTCTCTATTTCTCTCTCTGTCTTTCTGTCTTTCTTGATTTCTCGGGCTGTTTTTCGCTCTAGCTCCAGCTTTTCATGCCGCTGGTCTCCCTTCTGCTCCTCCCCTCAGTGACTCCACTGCCATGGAAGCCTTTCGGCCGTGGTTGCTACGCCACCTCGCTGTCTGCAGTCACGTGTCATCGTCCCTCTCCTTCCCCCTCTTGCCTGCCTTCCTGTACAAGGCTCCTTCCTACCGGAATCCCCGCCCTTTTCCCCTCCCCTGGCTTCCCACCCCCCCTTGCTGCTGCTGCTGCTGCTGCTGCTGCTGCTGCTGCTCCCCCTCATCATCCTCATGACCCTGCCCGTCTCCCTCCCCCTCCCTCTCCCCCTCCTCCTCGTCCTCCTCTTCCTCCTGTTCCTCCTTCTCCTCCTGCTCCTCCTCCTCTTCCTCCTCCTCGCCCCCCTCCTCTTCCTCCTCCTCCTCTTCCTCCTCACCCCCCTCCTCCCCTCTCATCCTCTCTTCTCTTCTCTACTCCTCTATTCTCCTCTCTCCTCCTCCCCCTTGTCCCCCTCCTCCTCTCCGCATCCTCCTCCTCTTCCTCCTCCTCTCCCGTTTCTCGGGCCCTTCTCTATTTCTGTTTCTTTTCCTCGTCTTCGGTCTTGGCCCTCGTCGTCCTCGTCGTCCTTTTCGTCCTTGCCATCGTGCTTGTCGTGCTGCTGCTGCTCCTCCGCTTCCTCCTCCCGCACTTCCACGCCGCGCCGCCCGATCAGCGGCCCGTGCCGGGACGGTCCCCCCCCGCGCGCCGCTGGGCGGTGCGGGGGAGGGCGCAGTTTTGCAGACCAGTAGCCCCGCGCTCGCCTTGAGGAGGAGAAGCGTGAGGAGGAGGAGGGGGATGAAGAGGAGGAGGGAGGCGGGGAGGAAGGTGGGGTTGAGGAGGGACCGGGAGGAGGATGAGGATGTTGAGTTGGCTTCTAGGGGTTCCAGGGCTACCAGAGGACTCCAGGAGGTTCCCGGTGGCCTCGGTAGTTCTGGAGGAGGAAGAGGAGAGGAGGGAAGGGGAGGGGGAAGACGAGTTCAACACATTGCTTGTTTCAGCGATTTCCTGTATATAAGACTTTCTACATGGTCTGTCCGGTCTAGAATTATCCGGGCGAGCGCCCAACCATGTGCAGTTGCGAGTATCGCGAAGCAGATGAGATGGAGGAGGGGGGCTAGCAAAGGACTGCGGCGTCCAACATGCCCCTACCCTGGGCCCTTTGGTGGAATTCCCGATCGGGCCAAGAGATGTGTGAGGGGCGTGCCGAATCAGGTCAGGGTACGCCGTGCTGACTGTGCCGCTGGGGCCTTCGGTGGAGCTCCCTATGTGGCCACGAACCGTGCGAGGGGCGAGCCGACTCGGGTGCGGATACGCCGTGCGGACTGAGCCACTGGGGCCGTCGGCGGAGCTCCCTACGTGGCCACGAACTGTGCGAGGGGTTAGCCGACTCGGGTGCGGATACGCCGTGCGGACTGAGCCACTGGGGCCGTCGGCGGAGCTCCCTACGTGGCCACGAACCGTGTTAAGGATGAGCCGAATCGGGTGCAGGTATGCCGTGCGGACCCCGCCGCTGGGGCCTCCGGTGGAGCTCCATATGGGGCCACGAACCGTGTGAGTGGTGTGCCGAGTCGGGTGCGGGTGCGCGGTGTGGACTTTGCCATCTGGGCCTCTGGTGGAGCTCACTGTGGGGCCACGAAACGTGTGAGGGGTGTGCCGAGTCGGGTGTGGGTACGCCATGCGGACTGTACCGCTGGAGCCTTCGATGGAGCTTCTCATGGGGCCACGAAGTGTGTGTGTGATGGGTGTGCCGAATCGGGAGTGGGTACGCCATGCGGACTGTGCCGCTGGGGCCTTCGATGGAGCTTCTCATTGGGCCATGAAATGTGTGATGGGTGAGTCGACATGGGGCGGTTGCGCCATGCGGACCCTGCCGCTGGGGCCTTCGGTGGAGCTCCCTTCGGGGCCATGGAACGTGTAACGGGTGTGTCGAATCGGGTGCGGGTACGCCACGCGGACTGAGCCGCTGAGGCCTTCAATGGAGCCCTACATCCTCAAGGTAAGCTCGACACGGTGGGCTGGCTGACTGATGGGCTGGCTGGCTGCCAGGTCAAATTATCCAATCCTTGTGAAGGGCCCGACCATGTGAAACTGCGGGCACTGCCAGGCAAGTGCGAAGAAGCATGGGGTGAGGAGTGAGGGGTGAGCCGACATGGGGCGGTTGCGCCATGCGGACCCTGCCACTGGGCCTTCGGTGGAGCTCCCTCCGGGGCCCCGAGACGTGTGATGGGTGTGCCGAAACGGGTCGGGGTACGCCATGGGGACCCTGCCCCTGGGGCCCATGGGGCCTTCGGTGGAGCTCCCTTCGGGGCCACGGAACGTGTAACGAGTGTGCCGAATCGGATGCGGGTGCGCCATGTGGACCCTGTCGTTAGGGCCGTCGATTGAGCTCCCTGGTGCCGAATCGGGTGCGGGTGCGCCATGCGGACCTTGCCGCTGGGGCCTTCGGTGAAGCTCCGTTCGGGACCACGAATCGTGTTAGGGCTGTGCCGAGTCGGGCGCGGGTGCGCCATGCGAGCTCCCTTGGGGCCACGAAGTGTGTGATGGGTGTGCCAAGTCGGGTGCGGGTATGCCATGCGGGCCCCTTCGTGCTTTTCCCCCCCTTCGGCAGGGGACGTTACTTCAGGGTCCGTTGGGGTTGTACCAGTCCACCCGCACGGACCAGCTACCGGGAGCGTGCACACCGCCTTCAACACTTCCGCCCTCGTGCACCTCGTCCCGTTCACTCTTGCAGGAAACGTTACTCGAGGGTCCGTCGGGGCATCCGCCCATCCGCCAAGACCAGTGACCGAGAACGTGCGCAACCAGTACGTCATCAAGGAAAACGAGAGCTGTGGGAAAAGCAAGCAGAGAAGAAACACCCGCCGACTGTGTCGCTGGTGCTGAGCGGGGGCGCGGTGGGGAGTATGGGAACTGCGTTCTCACCCCCCGAGGCAATGTAGTGGACGGAACGACGATTGGGAAACCATCATTCAGAGGCACCACACCTCGGGATCCGACCTTCGCTTTAACTACTAGACCCGCCAGCCGGGCAGGACGAGATTCCGATGCGCACTTCTATAGACGATCTTGCAATTGGCTGTGCTCAGTACAGTGATCACACGACGTACGAAGAGCATTACCGTGATTGTGTCGCGGGATGTTCCGAATATCGTGAGTGCCACAGAGAAACGACATAAGTAGACGCCCAACATGCTGACGAGGAGCACATCCGGGGCAATTGCCTACAGCGACTCATGCAACGCCGCTTGAGGATCCCCGGCCTCCAGCACCTCCTACTACATGTGGAGGCAGCTACACTCTGAATGGAAGGCCATCGGAGTAGGCATGTTCGCCATCGGAAGATGCATCGCCTGCATGGACGCAGGTGGTGGCAGCGGCAACATGCGCCACCTCCGCACCTTTGGGCCCGAGCACCAGGCTCGCGTGCCGTTCCAGGAATGGGCACGCGAGGCGATGATCTGGTCAGTGGCGAACTCAGACCTCGACGAGTTTCGCCAGGCGGCCTACGTCTCGTCGCACCTTACCATCATGGCGCGCGAGTGCGTGGACGAATGGCCGCCACTTGTCTTGACCCAGGGAGGTCTCATCAACGGCCACTCAGTGCCACCGATGACCTTCCTTATGCGCAGTTTGGCAGAACGACGGGGCCAACTGGGCGAGGAGGAGCGCACCTCGGCAGTATCGGCTCTGATGAACTTCGTCCGGCTGCTGAGGGAGCGCATCGAAAACCTCCTATCGAGGATCGAGGGTAGCAAGCTGGTCAACTCAGGATCGGCTATGAAGGACTCAGCTTCCTCCTGTCGCGCGCCTTTGGCGTCGATCACTCAACTCGCCTTGCTCCTGCAGCACTGCAACGTGGCCTACCCCACGAAGGCTCAGCAGCTCACCCATATGACGGGCCAGCTGAGACGATTTGGGCGCATGATAGAGTGATCGCCAGGCAACCTCGCCTCGGTGGTGCTCTCTGCCCCGCGGCGCGCGTTGCCCACGGGCGCGCTCGCGCAGGAGCAGAGCTGGGGCGGCATGGGTCTTGCTGCGCTGGGATCGGCACCGAGCCCCTCTATGCCAGCAGAGGCCGTGTCCGGGGGCTGTGCGTCTCGCGCGGCACCGCCGGCACAGGGGTCGTGCCCATCAGCAGAGATTGATTCAGGCGCCGACACCGACGCCGCCTGTTCACTCGGCGAGGAGATAGCAGCCGACGGCCCCGAGCTACGCGACACTCCTGTGGAACAACGTGGCGCGCACCTCTTCTGGGCTTGTGAGCGCGACAGAGCGCGCTGGCGCAGCTTCAGCGACTGCAAGCCCACGCGCCGCCTCCGAAGGGCCATCGAAAGAATGGCAAGGGCAAAGGCAAGAGCTGCCGCGCTTTCCTAGCTACCCTGTCCGAGAACGACCTCCGCGAGACCTGCGTGGGCTTCGGGGGGGGCAAGTGTCAAGGGGGAGTTGATGGGGGAGTTCATGACCACAGGCGTGGGTTCGGGCCGCCAAGGCGACCCCGTGGGTCCAGACGGGGTAAGCTTCGAATTCCACCATTGCGATCCCAAGGGGCGCCTCGCGCGCGACTGCCCTCGGCGCCGCCTGCGAGGGCGCGCTCTCTTCCTCGGCGCCTGCGCCCCAGTGCCATCATCGGCGCCGTCATCCTCGCCGCTTGCTCTTCTGGGGCCGCCCGGGCCGTCCTGGCAGCGGCCCGTGCCAGGGGCATGCGCGGCCTGGGTGGCCAGGGGCTCTCCCGGGGCTCCTCGCGCCGTGGCCGGGGGCGCCTGGAACGGCGATCCAGCGCAGAGCGCCGACCCCGAGAGCGGCGGACAGCCGGCTCCAGCAGCGCCAGCGCCGCGGCCATCAGCGCCAGCAGTCATTCCAAGTTCTTCGCCGGACGGCTTGTGGTACCCGATTGGCCGCAACCATTGGTCGATTTGGGCGGGGACATCGTCGTCGTCCTCGCCCTCTCCGCGCGAGGCCGAGCTCCAGCGACTGCGACGGGGGATGGCCGACCTCACGTTCCGCCCGCAAGCCCCTGCAGCGCCGACGGTTGGTGACCGCGTCGCCGGGCCGTCTGACAACAGCGGGGGAAGCGCCGCCGCCCGCGCCAGCTTCAGGATCGCCAAGAACGCCAGCAGCTCCAGTAGCCTCGGCGGCGGCACATGCGCCAGCAACGCTACAGTGACGGGTGCATTCCCACTGGGGCAAAGCCGGGGGCGCGACTGGATAGGCGACCTCAAGGCACATGTCGCCGCGCCCCCAACCCAGTCCGCCGACGTGCAGTTGCCGAGCTGGGCTCGCATGCCTTCAGTTTCAGCCCTCGGCATCAGCGCGCCATATGGGTCGAGCTCCACGTGGCCGCCGCAGGCCGCGCCGGCGGCTGCGTCGCCGCCAGGGCCAGAGTCTCCCCGGGACTCGGGACAGCCCCGCCGACGTTAGCCATCCGACCGGGGGAGTGGCAGCGTGGTTCGCCGGCCGCGACGCCTGGATGTCCAGCGGCGGCGGATCCGAGCGCGACGTGCACGCCACCTTCGACCGCGCTCAGCGACGCCGCCTCGACAGCGTACAGCTAGCGCTTGAGCTCGTGCGGCAGCAAGATGAGCAACGGAACCAGGCCGCGCAGAGTTGGACGGGGACACCTGTCACTCCCCCTCCTGTTCCGGCCGATGCGCCGACTGGTCCGCCCCCCCTCAGTAACGACGTTCAGACGCGACGACAGCGAGTGCCCTATCTGCCAAGGGGCCTTCCAGCACGGCGAGTGGGCGGTGCGCTTGCTGCCCCCAGGGCGCCCCGGCCAGACCTCGTGCGGTCGACGGGCAGTGCGATCAGCTGCTCGTCCGCAGCGGACGCGGCGGTGCCTTGTGAGACCCAGCTGGACATGCGCATGCCGCCCTGCAGGCCGACTTTCCCGTGGTGGCCGACCTCGTCGGGCACGGGCTCGAGTCCATCAAACGACTCGCCGTGCTACCCGGCGAGCGCCGACCTGCCGGGTGGCCGCTGAGGCGTCGTCGTCGACACCAGCGCCTGGGCCGACCTTTCGCCGTGAATCTGGCGCAGAAGGCCCAACGAGCCAAACTGCAGCCTTCCGAGGAGAAGCTGGCGTCTCCACTTTTCGTTGCAGGAGTCGGCAACGGGTCACATGTGGCGAACTACGAGGTTCACTGCCCCGTCGCATCGACTTGGCGCGACGGCGTGACCAGTCGGCGCAGGATGATTGCCCCGGTCGTGGAGGGCGCAGGTGCGGACCTCCCTGCCCTGTGAGGCCTGCGCTCCATGCAGTCCAACAAAAGATTGGTGGAGACAGGCGTTGGCCACGGGCGCCTCGCGTTTCCCGGGCCAGCCGGCTGCGAGGTCACATGGGGCCCCGGCACCATTCATTTCGGCTTCGTGCCGGCGCCGGTCGACGACTGTGACGGGCTCGAGCCGCGCTCCGGGGGCCTGCCGCCAAGCAGCTCGCGCTGCTTGCGTTGGGCAACGACGACCAGGATTCAGACGCCACCGGCGGCCGCGAGTTCCAGAATCTGACGGACCCCCCGATCGGGTGAAGCTAGCGGACCCGCTCAAAGGTTTGCCAGGGTATCTGGAACCTTCCGAACCTTCGGCCCGGGTTCGTTTTTCCAGGGTTTCGGGGAACTCCAAAGTCGGGGGCCAGGTTCGGTTTTTCCAGGGTTTCGGGGAATTCTAAAACACGACCAGGAGGAGCCGGCGGACTGGCCTAGAGTGTTGTCAGGGTTTCTTGAAAACTCCGCACCCTGGGCCCGGGTTCGTTTTCCCAGGGTCTCGGGCCACTCCGAGCACCGATCAGGAGAAGCCGTCGGACTCGCGTAGAGCTTCCGCAGGGTTTCTGGAAAACTCGGAAGCCCGGGCGTGGGTTTGTTTTCTTAAGGTTTCGGGCGACTCCAGACCTTGGGCCCTGCTCAGTTTTTTTTTTTTTTTTTTTTTTTTTTTTTTTTTTTTTTTTTTTTTTTTTTTTTTTTTTTTTTTTTTTTTTTTTTTTTTTTTTTTTTTTTTCTCTCCTTCTAAGGTTTCGGGGGCTTCCAAAAACTCGAACCGTTGAGCAGTCGAGGCCTTAGCGAAACAGACTCGATATCAGCGCTTCGAGTCTGAATTCCGAGAGAACAAATTCTGCCATGCTCTTGTTTGCCTGTTCCGGTACTGGGTAGAGAGCGAGCGCGCCGACAGCCATGAGAGATTCGCTTTCTGGAAACCTCCAAGAATGAAGCTCTTTCTTATGCAAATTCGTTTGGTTCGGCAGAGGGTGGGATCCGGGAGAAACTTAACGGCGATGCCCGGGCGGCGAAAGAAACGAACTTCGCAGCAAATGGTCGAGTTTCGCGAGACCAGGTGAAAACGAACCACCCGCGGTGATGTCGAGTTTAAACCTGCTCTAAACAAACGCGCCCACGAGGTTTCTCCACGGGGTGGGGCGCGACGCGAGCGCTCGAGATCGCGGATTCGACGTCGGCCGCGCCGCCGACTCTGAGAGTGCTATCCGGTATCCAAACGTTATCCGACAGCACGTCCCCCAGCACCAACTACAGCATGCTGTGGGTAACGTGCGACGCGAACAGGGGCGAGTCGCGCCGCGTCCTCGATGCCTTCCGTAACTGGTGCGCCCGGGTCAAAGATGCAGGCGCCAGGCCAGTGATTCTCGGCCGGCGTGGTCACCAGTGACGACGACCCGCGGCGCGGCAGATGATCGACACCCGCGTGTTCCACTCCAGCCCGCATTGGGCTTGCCGCGAGCCTTTGGCCCCGGAGGCCAAGCGCGGCAGCGCTGCCTTCGTGGTGCTCACCGGGCCACCCATCGACGACCAGCTGTGCCGGCGAGACGCTGAGCTAGAGGGGCGCGTCGACGATTGGACGACAGCCGACCGACGCGTGCGCTTGGCTCTGATGTGCCGCGAGCTCTTGCGACATGCGATTTACTCCTTGGTCAGTGTACAGCCGGAGGCGTATCTAACTGAGGAGGCGCGCTTCCAACGGAGCGCGACGGCAGTTTGCTCGCCTGGCTCGATGCCCCTTCCAGTCCGCAAGCGCCGCGAGCGCGACGCCCAGGACCGCGTGCGCAACGACGCCTCAGGTGAGGATATCGAGAACCGCAGGGGGCCTCTTGCAACTGCGTCGCCAGCGCCTACCCTGCGGCAGAGCGCGCGCGCCAGGAAACGAAGCTAAAAGAGCGCCACGTGCCCAAAGCACGCAAGCAGGTCTCTGACAACCGCCGCGACGACTGCGGCACCGACCTCGCAGGTCTGGCCCCATATCTTCTGAGCTTTCCCAGCCATTGGCGGGCCCGGTCGAACCGACGAGTGCGACGACGACGACGCCCAGGGCAGCCTCGCCTCCGGCTTGCCAACCTGGTGGTTCCAGGGCTCGTCGGCCCCGGCATCAGATCGCCGTCTGGCGAGTGCTCAGACATCGCGGTCCACCGAGTTCGACGCCGTCCACCAGCCTCTCACTTACCTCACCTCGCCCGACTACGGCGCCGACATAGTGGAGGTATGCGGTTGGGAGGCGCGGGCCAGCAGACTGGCTATCCACCGCCGCCTCAGAATTGGCGAGAACTTCGACTTGGTAATTGGCTGTGACCTCAACGACGAGAACCGGCAGCGAGCCGTGAATCGATGCGTTCGCCAATGTCGGCCTCTAGTGGCCATCGTGGCCTCCGCCTGCCAGCCCTTCGGTCGTTGGGCCACGTTCAGCTTCAAACGCAACCGCAGCATCTGGCTGCGCTTATCACAGGGCGCGGCCCCACGCGGCTGATCCTGCGGCTACTTAGCGCAGCTGCAGATCGAGCTGGGAGGCTACTTCGTCAAGGGCAGCCCGAACCATCGTGGCTGGATGCGAGCCGTCCTGGCCAGAGGTGCTGGCAGTGCCGAGTGTGGACAGGGTCATCTTCGACCAGCGTCAGCTTGGGCATCGGGCTTGCCGCGGAGGCATCTTGAAGAAGACCGCTTGGCTGGTCTTCAACGCCCTGGAGATTCTCGAGCAGTTTCCCGACCTCCTCTGCCCGGGCATGCACGCGCGCGTCCATGTCGAGGGCCGCGACAGCTCCGACGCCCAGATTTGGCCATCGAAGATGGCCGAGCGACTCGTCCAGGGCACAGTGGGCTTGCGTCGCCGTCTGCGGCGCCCGCATCTCGCGAACTGCGTTCGCGAGAGCGGCGTCTGATCGGCAGCCTTCCCAGCTGTGGCTACCGGCGCTACTGTGGGTGAGAGCAGATGCGAAGGTGCAGCCGAGCGTGCGCGCGCTACGCGTGCAAGGCGTGCAAGCGCAATGCGCGGGCGGGCTCGCCCATGCACTGCAGGGGTCCAGTAACGTGCTGCTGCCCTCGCACCGCGCCGATTTACCAGAAGTGCCCCGGCTGCAAAGAGGAAAAGGAACGCGATCACCCCGCGCGCGTGCGCGAGTTTGGCAAGTGCAGGTTCGCGGATCTTAATCTCTTTCTGGCCGCGCCCGCGCGCCGGCCAGCACCCGCGAGCGCTGGCGTGACCTGGGGGGCCACGTCGCTCCAGCGATCAGCGCGTTCAGCTGCCCAGCGGCGCAGGCCATGGAGCAGCAGGCGAGGCTGCCCTACTGCTCGCGCCCGCAGGAGAGTCAGGAGCCAGCTCGTCGTCCCGCGCTGGGGCTCGGGGTATTGTTTCGGGCGACTGCGTCGCTCGACCGGGGGCTCGAGCTAGTCCAGCATCAGGCGCAGTGCGTCGTCGAGCAGCGCCACGAGCTGGCGACTCAGATGCAGGCAACCCAACGCCCTCAGACTGTTCTCGCTTCGACGTCGCTGCCTCCTTACAAGCGCTTCGCAGTGGCTCGCGCGAAACACGGGTGCGGGAGCTGCGCAAGCTGCGCCTCCAGTGGCGGCGCGCCGCCAAGGAGGTGATGGCGCGGGCACTACGAGCAGCCAACATTCCACGGGACATCCTCAACAATTGCAGGGAGTGTCGCAAGTGGCTACCGCCAGCGCGCCAGACTATCCCTGCACCCCGCCTGCCGACCCGAGTTAACCGGCGCGTCGAGTGCGACGTCCTCTTCTACAAGGATCGCATGATTATTTACCTGATCTGTTGCGCCTCACGATGGCATCATGGTCAAGAGTCCAAGCGCGACTCGGCGCTTCTTGCCGCCATCGACAGCTCATGGATCCAGCTGTTCGGCGGCTCGGTGGAGAATCTGATCGTGGACGTCGACGGCGGGATAGCCTCACGTGCGTCGTGGAGGAGATGAAAAAGGGGAGAGGAGTGCAGGTTGACATGCGTGCTCCGCGCCAGCCCTCTCGTTTCGTCGAGCGGCGCGGGTTCATGCTGCGACAATCGCTTCGCGCCGCAGAGGAGCAGCTGGAGCGCGAAGGCATTGCGGCGATCTTTGGCTGCATGCTAGCGCGTGCCAGCCTCGCTCACGTGGGCGGCGTTGCGCCGTGCAGCGTCGTTTTCGGACGGCAGCCGACCGTGCTGCCGCGGCTCGAAGCAGACGGACATGGCGAGGCATCCGGCGACTGCGTCCCCAGTGCAGCCCAGCCGACGGCAGTGGCGCATCCGAAAGGTGGCCTTGCAACGCATGGTCGAAGCTGCGTCGACGGCGCGCGTCAACCGCGCCCCCGCGACCCGCGCGACATGGGCGCCGCAGCCCTGGGGACGCTCGCCAGGACTGTGATGTTGGCGTCTGGGCGCCTACTATCCTTAGCGGCGGCTTGTCGCCCCGACCAGGTGTGCGTCGCCGTTGGGGTCGAGGAGACATTCCTGCAAGGCGTGACCTGTGCTGAGATGCAGCGGCAAGGCGAAGCACCTCGAGAGGCGCACAACATTCTGCCGCCCGGCAGTGCGGTCGTCCTCAGGCAGGAGCCCGGCTGCGAGAGTTTCGACGAGCGGACCGAGTGCCTGGACTGCATCAAGCCAGGTGCAAGCTGCAAGGATTCGCCCAGAGCCTTACCCGCGAAGCTCGCCCTGGTCATGCGCTCGCCCGCGTGCAACATCAAACCTACCAGGTGGGGCCTGGAACTTGAGGTCGAGGACGTGACGTCCGGCAGCTGTGCTGCCGTCGTCTTGGAGTTTTGTGCTCATGTTGTCCAAGCGGGTTGACGATCTGAAGATCGCTGGGCACAAGGAGCGCGTCGACTGGCTGATCAGCCACATCGAGAGCGTCTCCGGCAAGATGACGGGTGACTACGACGACTTCACCGCTTGTGGAGTGCACCAGCGCCGCAGTGCCGATGGCACCGTGACGCTCGACCTGGACGAGTACATCGACTTTCTGATACCGATCGGCCATGTCGACCTAGTCAAGGCCAGCGGTGACAAGCCAGCCGGAGGTCAGCTTCCCAACCTCTCTGTCTCCCGCCTGGGAGCTGTGACCTACGCCCTGCTCACCCAGCGCCGTTTCGCCGTGTGCAACATCGCTCTTCAGAGAGCCTATGACAAGCTGCTCATCCGCCGCTTGATACAGCTCAACTCAATTGTTCTGGCCATGCAACAGATCAAGGCTCGCATCGCATTTCCATCGGGGGAATGCGCCGGTCGACTCGTCGTGCGCAGCGACGTGTCCCTCGAGAGGGATGAGGGGTCATGATGCGGCGTGAGAGGAGCTGCATACATGCGTCTTGGCAAATGCCGCCGCACCGGCAAACAGGTGTGCCACCTGCTGCGCGCTTTGAGCCGCTCTTGCAAGCTTGCGCATCTGCTCATTCGACTCTGAGCTGCTTGCAGCATGCGGCACGGCAGACGGCCTGCAGGCGCGCCTCTTCGCTGCGCAAGATGGTGCCCGGCCCCGCCTCTGCCGAGGAGATCAGGATGCTGAGGGAGTGCGGGGTTTGCGCAATCCCTGCAGACCTCGTCGTAGACGGCGCGTCCGTCCTCGGCGCCCTGTTCATGGACCTGGTCCGGCCGCCGTCCGAAACCAGCATGGCTGGCCATCTGTGGTGGTTCGCCGACCAGCTGCGCCCCGAGCAGATCGACGGTTTACACTGATTCGACGCTCGGGGCATGCGGGCCGACACCATGACCAAGGGCAGCATGGGCCGAGAGCCAATCCTCAGAGTGATGGACGGCCAGATCAGCTGTGACCACGCTGCGGTCAAGTTCAGCGACGAGAAGCTGAAGAAGGCCTCCCCGAGCTCACAGCGTAGCTCATTCACGCAGGAATAAGGAGATGACTCTCGTGATTGTATCACGAGGTCACGCGGATACGGGAAGCGGACGTGCTCTGACATAAACGGGCGAGATCGACGAGCTGGGCGCCCAGGTGAGCGGGCTTGCGAGGACTGTGTCCGGGCAGCTCGCGGATCTTGAGCGGGCTTGCGCGGACTGTGCCCGGTCAGCTCGCGGATGTCAAGCAGGCGCTCCTCTAATTGTCTCGCGCTTTATTGCGTGGGGGAATGAGTGAGCCTGCCTTGGCTAGTCTTGAGCTTTCCACCTGGAGTAGTTTCCAATCTTGTTACTGGCGCAGTGAAAGCTTTTTGCGTTTGGCGCCGCAGGGGGTCAATGTGCCCTTGGGCTGGAACGAAGTCTGGTGACCTTGAGACCGGCCGAAATCAGGTTCACGCGTTCCCCCACGAGGCAGTCTTTTTTTTTATGAAGGGGCAGTTGGTCTAGCCCTCTTTCTGTGCTGTCTTTTTGAAGGCGCGACGGATTTGTCTGAGCACCAGGCTCGAACGGTAGCTCCTTGTCCAGTGCCCTGTTGCCCCACCTATGCCCAGATCGTCTCCCCTTGCCAGTTTGAAGGGTGTGGGTCGGGTCATCCTTTCTGGCTGTTTGGCTAAACGGATCCCTGTCAGTGCCCGCCTTTCACGCGCCTTATACCATCCGCCTCATACACCGCGCCACTGACAAGTACGTTTGTCAACTCAAAACCATCATTTCTAGTCTCCTCCTCCTCTTCCCCCACCTTTTCGGATCATTCCTCAGAATGAAGTTGCGGGGGAGGAAGTGCTGGACAGACAGCGAGGTGCGCTCGCATCCAGCGTGCCATGTCGAGCGAGGATGGAACAAATGACGACGAATATGATGTTGCTGCTGCTGTTGACGATGGTGCTGGCAATGGCGATGGCGAGGGCGATGACGATGAGCATGATGCTGCTCATGATGCTTCTGATGTGATGATGGTAGTGATGTTGGTATTGATTGTGATTATGGTGTTGTTGATGATGTAGTGGGTGATGGTCATGATCAGGATGTCGGCGATGCTGCTGATGATGATGGTGATGATGAAAGTGAATATCAAAATGACTTTGGTGATGCTGTTGAGGATGATTATGTTGCTGCTCATTATGATGGTGAACATGATTTTCACGAAAGAGATGCTGCTGCTGGTGATGATGGTGGTGGTGATGATGATGATGAGGAGGAGGATTCGAAAGAACGGGGGAATGGATAAGGCGTGCACCTGCATACATGATTGGAGAGACGATTTGAGGGGTTGCCGAATCATGCCGAAGAAAAACGGGTAGAGTGGGACGGCGGGAGACGGTGCAGCAACGGGGAGGTTGAATGGAAGACCGCATTCCTTCCGCGGACGCCTTTGTCAGTATCACCGTGTTCGCGGACCCTGCTGCAGAAGACACCGCTGCTGGCATCGACTTGAGCGACACTGCTGCCGAAGACACCGCTGTTGGCGTCGCCGCGTCGAAGCACAGCCACAGCCTGCGTTCAAGTGCAAGCGCGTCGTCAGTTGCGAGGTCTGCAAGGTGGGATTCGGGAATGTTGGCAGGTGTGCAGAATTGGTACTATCTTGACTCGTTGCTCGTTCTTCTCAGCAGTCTGAAGAGGAAGGTTGTGGAAAGCAGCATTGCCCACATACAGGCGACTCAGAGACATGAACCGTTACAGCTGGGAGGAGGATATATCGGATGAGGAGCAGGAGGAGGTAGGCGGTAACACCGCCTCCACCTTCTCCAGGCGCACCTGGCAACCCACGGTCTGTTACACAGCCCATTGTAAGATCGCGTCTGCCCGCCCCAGCTACGTACCGAGTGCTCAGTTGGAGTGCCCGCCTCTGAATCGAGCGAGGCCTCATACACGGGATTTTCTGGTTCGGGTTCGTGTTTTTATGATCGTTTTATGTTCCAGCTGGCTCTGTGTGTTTGTCTGTGCAGAGGATGATGCTTCAAAACCAGAGGCAGTTATGCACATTGACTTTCTTGATGGCACCGTGCTGGCCGAAGTGTCACGTGCCAGAACATTGTCGTGCCCCGTTGTTCGCCAAGATTGGAGGGACGCAGGAACATGAGGAGAGATACGGTCGGGAAGTTTTGGATGGCGTGCCGCCCCGCCGGTTCTGGCTCACGGCGCTTCGACGCGACACGCTATCCACGTCCCATTCAGCAGCCGTCAACGTCCCGAGCCTTCCTGAGCCTCCCGCCCCGGGGTGCGGAGCGACACGCTTTCCGCTCGCGGGCCTTAGCGTGTCGCCAGTGGCCGCTGTGGCGACACGCCAAGCAGAAGTCCCTCACCGTAGTCAAGGCGCTGCAGGGAGCGCTGCTCTGGGCTCAGGTCAGGCCGTTCCTTGGATCTCGGTCGGGGGACCTGTTCGTGGCCGAGGCTCGCCAGGGCCAGAAGGAACCCCTTCGTTCCTCGTTCAGCGCTCCTCATGGCAGCCCGGGGGAGAGGAGGAGGGGGCGAGGGGGAGGGAGTGGGCAAGCGAGGGGAGGCGAGCACCTGGCGGCGACCGGGCGCGTGCCGCCTCGAAACTCAGCGATGCCTCCTTCGACCTGGCCCAGACCGACACCCCCGAGAGCCTGGCCTCGGAGGTGAGGGGCCAGCGCCGACGATCATTAGGCGCCTCTGCCTCTTGCTTCTCCTCCTCCTCGATCCTCCTCCTCGATCCTCCTCCTTCTCCTCCTCCCCCTCCCTACGCTATGTGGGGGGTTGTGGTGTGGAGGCCGCGGGGATACTTCGTGCTAGCCCATATTATCGCGCTTGCCAGGATGCTTGCGAATTTAAGACTCAAAACGTCGAAGTGCAACGCTGTCCCTCTCGATGGACCTCTTGAGTCGGCGTCGTCCTCCCTCCGCTCCGTTCTCTCTGAAGCCGATACTGATTGGGCTGCCTTTAACATCGTCGGCAAGTTGATCTATCTAGGAGTCTGGCTCGGTCCCGCGGCGACTTCTTTGGATCAGAGGAGTGGACCCGCCCAGAAGCTCCTGTCGAGAACCGTTGAAATTGCCAGCTCAGGAGCCCATTTTGGTAGATGCGTAGAGCTTTATGTGCAGCGTGCCTTGCCCGTGCTCTCCTATAAAGCACAACTGTTCTTTATGCCCCGGGCCATGGCTGTACGTGAGAGGATGCTTTTTGCTCGACTTATGCGCGCCCCGTGCACGATAGTCCCGCACCCGGAGTGGTTCGAACTCCACTCCTGGGGGCTACCTCGTTTGCCGAGTATCCTTTCCATGAACGCGGCCGCGTTGATGCGGTGCTCGTTGGCGACACTCTCGACATGGCAGGCTCAGATCGCACGCTTGCGGACGGCCGTGGTCTCCCATGGACCCGCAACATGGTGGCAGTCTCCGCGGCACGCCCCCGAGTTCTGGCAGTCCGAGGCTATCGCTTGCACCCTTGAGTGGGCCCTCCTGGGTTTTCCTCCTCGTCCTCCCGTCCTCCTTCGATTTCTCCGCCCGTCCTCCTTCTCGCCTCCTCCAACGCGCTCTGACTCAGGGCGGAGCGGCTGCCCTGCATGTGTTTCGGGACCCCACGGTTCGAGAAGCGAGAGGGAGACCGCGGTGGGAGGGGAAGTTTAAGAGTTGTTTCCAGGCTGCCCTGTACCCGACCCCCTCCCTCCCCGCTCGCATCCTCGTTCGTGTCCGTCGTCACTTCGCTCCCTCCTTCGACTGGGAAGGGACAGAGGATGCCACGATGGAGCTGCTGCAGTTGGCACCCCCTGCGTGGTCCCACATTGCTTTCAGATCGTGGCTTGGGTCATGGGTCACAAGTCGCAGGATGGCCCAGCTTGATATTCAGTGCATCTTCGGGTGCGATGCTCCAGATAACGTCAATTATTGCCCAAGTGGGACCCTACTTAGAAGTTGGACCCCCTAGGAAAGCAGCATTAGTTGCTATGCTATGCTATGCCATGCTATGCCATGCTATGCTGCGCTATGCTATGCTATGCTATGCTATGCTGCACCATGCTATGCTATGCTAAGCTAAACTATGCTCAGCTATGCTAAGCTATAATATGTCATGCTGCGCTGTGCTATGCTAAGCTATGCTATGCTATGCTAGACTGCGCTATGCGATGCTATGCTATGCTATACTATGCTATGCTATGCTATACTATGTTATGCTAGGCTGCGCTATGCTATGCTATGCTATGCTATGCTTGGCTATGTTATGCTATGCTATGCTATGCTAATGCAGCGCTGCGATATGCTAAGCTAAGCTAAGCCAAGCTAACCCTCTAGGCAGAGCCTGGGTAGGGAATTACACCCATGCGGGCTGTGCAGCACCGCTGAACGCCTCACTCTGCCAACCTCGGGACACGAGCGTGGGCGGCTGTGTGGCAGGGCCTCCGGACTTGAGCCGAAATGGTCACGGACGGCACTGCTTGCGGGGGCTTTGGTCCGGCCATCGAGGCTAGCTCGGCATCTGTCGCACATTGTTTTTGCTTTGCTTTTCCTTTGCTTTGCTTTTGCTTTTGCTTTGCTTTGCTTTGCGTTGCTTGTGCTTTGCTTTGCTGTCGCTGCTGTTGCTTTGCCTCTGCTTTGCTGCTATGCCATGCTATGCTCTGCTATGCTATGCTGCGCTGTGCTGTGCTGTGCTGTGCTGTGCTGTGCTGTGCTGCGCTATCCAATGCTATGCTTTGCTATGCTGCGCTATGCTAAGCTATGCTGGGCTATGCTATGAACTTCTATGCTAACGTTCAGCGAAGCTAAGATGAAGGTAAACTAAGCTAAGATAAACCTGAGCTAAGATGAAGCTAAGCTAAGCTAAGCTAATATGAAACAAGCTAAACTAAAATGAGATAAGCAACGCTAAGCTAAGGGGACATAACTGGGGGAACCGCCCGGGGCGCTTTCCAGTGCCCGGCCCTTTTAAGCCCAGAGAGTAAGAACCTTTCTAGGCAGAGCCTAGGTAGGGAACTATATATGTAGTTGCCGCAGGTTACAGTATATCGTCGCCATGGCTCTGCGCTCAGTTCTCCCAGGGGACCCTCTCTTCCTCCTTGGTCTGCGAGGCGGTTCCCTGGCCTTTGTTGTTGCGTGTTATCACACACATCGTTCAGCGTCCCATCAGAGTTCGCTTCCATTGTCCCTCTCCCAAACCGACCAGTTGATAGACGCCGTGAGTTTGGCCACGCGTCTCCCAACGCGGAGGCGTCAGAGGCATTTGTTGTGCCGAGCCTCCCTCGACTCCATCATGGGGCAGGCGCGGTTGGGAAGGGAGGAAGGGTAGAGTGGCTAGGATCTGGACTCTTTCCTTCACGCTCCGCCTCCTCCCCCTCCCTACGCTATGCTCCTCCTCCGCCTCGACCTCCTCCTCCTCCTCCTCGATCTGCCTCCTCCTCCTCCACAAGATCACCAAGCCACCACCACGACGCGAACATGAAGTAGTACACCGGGGCAATGCACTCAGCAGCCCGCTAGACATCGTCGACGCCAAGGCCGCCGACTTCAACGACATTTGGACCTGCCACGACGTACCACACAGCCACCACACCACACTACTTTCAGACCTACGGCAACGAGCAGAACGGGAGGAACCACCAACGCCCGGGACCATCGACGACCTAGACCACTGCCTCCGCCGGGAGCCAGACAAGGGCAACGGCGTCGACGTCATCAGGTGCAGCGACATCAGACGGCTACCACGAGCTGGACGGCAAGCCCTCGTTGACGTTTTCAACCTCTGCGAACAGCACGTGATGTGGCCATGGCAGCTACTACTCTCCATCGTCATGATCATCCCCAAGCCCCAGAAAAGTGACCGCGCGCTCGCCCTCTTGCTACAACTATTCCGCTGCTGGGAACTACCGCACCGAGACCGAGTCCGACGATGGGCAGTGGACCAGCAACGAGAATGGGACGCCGCCATCGCGGGCAACAGCTGCCTGCGAGAAGCACTACGCCGCCTCATCACAGACGAATGCGCCGACCCCTTCAACATGACCGAGACCATGCTGCTGGCAGACATCGAGAAGTTCTATGACAGCCTCCGCATCGACAAAACCGTGCCAGCCGCGCTACAATTACAGTTCCCAGCCCGACTGCTATACCTCATGATGCTCCAGCACTCAGCCGCGCGAGTACTACGGCGCCAAGGATCCTACTCCATGCCGATCTACGCGGACCGCTCCATCCTCGCAGGCTCCAGGCACGCCAACGACATCGCTCGCACGGTCGTGTGCGCCGCCATGGCGACCCTCACCGACACCAGCATCCTACCGCGACCGCTACCTCGTGCATGGTTTGACGACATCAGCATCCGCATAGTAGGCAGCAGAACGCACACGACAACCGCCACCGTCGCATCAACGCATCGCCTATTCCTAGCACTACAAGAGCAGGGACTACGACTGGCCGACAAAACTACCCTCGTGACCACGCACTACAAAGACACCAAGAAGATCCAGCAGCAGCACCGCGACCTCCACATCGACGTTCAAGCAGCCACAGAAGGACGAGACCTGGGCGCAGATCGTGCAGCACGCGGCACTACCAGACGCTCCACGCACGCGACGCGATGGGCCGCAGCACGCCGACGTCTGCGCGCAGTCCGAGGCAAACTACGACGGCTCCACACCTCCACCAGGGCCAGCCTGGCGAACCAGGGTGCGATGGCCTCCGCGAAGTACGGCGTCGCCTTCCACGGCCTGGCCCATACCGCACTACGAGCAGCACGACGCCAATGCGCCCAAGCCCTTCGACGACCTTGACCTGTACGCTGCCTCGCCACATTCCTAGACCTGGAAGGGACCGACCCCGCCTACACCTTCGCGAGCGCGCAGTTCTCCAACTGGTTTGGATGCTGGACGCACAGCCCTGACCTACGCGCGCAAATCAGACGCGCCTGGCCCAGAATCGACTTCCGACTGCTCAAGGTACCTACCCACCGCCGCTGGCACCAGAAACGCGGCCCCGTCGCAGCCATCATCGCAGCGCTGTGGGAACTCGGCTGGGACTCCCGCGGACCAGACCACTGGGCCGACAGCGCAGGCAACGACTGGAAGTTCCCTCACGACGACGCCCAAGACACCACAGACATCCTAGACGCCATCATGCACGACGTAAGGCAGCAGCTCTGGAGGACCGCAGCGACCAACTACCGCGGCGGAGGCCTCGAGTACAACGGCGCTGACACCACAGAGCTAAAGCGATACCTGCAATGGCTCCGAACACACGACAAACACCGCGAATACGGCGCCCTTCTCACTGCAGCTTGTGCGGGAACGTGGACTCGCACTAGGTAGCAGACGACATTCGGCCATGGCAACCACCTATGCGAATGCGGGCAGCCAGACACCGACTACCACCGCATCTGGGAACGATGCAGCTGCCGAGGCGACGACGTCATCTGCGACAAAACCGACAGGCTGCAAGCCCGCGCCGCCGCAGGACACCAAACCACCCCAGCCTTCTGGCTCAGGGGCATCGCCCCGCGCGATTGGACAGTGCCACCAGACTGCGACGCGGCCGAGTCAGCACCCAACGTGGGCGAGCTGGCCTACGCCGACAAGATCTGCACCAACGACGGGACGCCCCTGGTCATCTACGGCGGCGGCTCAGGTTGCGCGCGCTCCTCCGACTGGCGCGACCGAAGATATGGGCGGGCGTGGCTGCGACTTGGCAGCGCGCACGACGGCGGCTTCAACGTTGCCGCAGCACGATGCGGTCCACTACCCCCCCCCCCCCCCCGACGACAAAGGAACAACCGTG
This sequence comes from Prorocentrum cordatum, assembly GCA_963575745.1. Lineage (NCBI taxonomy): Eukaryota > Dinophyceae > Prorocentrales > Prorocentraceae > Prorocentrum > Prorocentrum cordatum. The sequence goes on from CAUYUJ010020015.1 coordinate 417,589, forward strand.
CAGAACTATGGGCACTACTGGATGCGATCAAGCGCACCACTGGCGCCGTGCACTTCTGGACGGACAGCGAAATCGCATTCGAGGGTTGGCGAGACCGACGGCGCCAACTACAGTCCCACACGGGCAGCAATGACGACCTCTGGGAGACCATTGGCAAGGAGCTAGAGCACCGCGACGAGCAAGGACCAGCTCACATTGCAGCCCGCCGCGTCAACAACCACCTGACCTGGGTGGAAGCGCAAGGCCGAGGATCCCCTTACATCCATGGTTTGGAATCGCACGAGTGGATCGACTCGCAGAGCAAGCCGCCGCAGAGCACCAACTGGACGAGGGCCAGCTCGTATGCTACCAGTGGGTCAACGCCACCGCCGCCCTCATCCGCAAGCGCATGACCGCCGCCACTATCGACGCCCTCGACCGACGCCCATCAAAAGCGCACGAAGTACGCGCCGCACGACGAGCACAGCAGCAAGAGTACCGCAAGCAACTCAGACGAAGACGAGATTATTTCGCCGGCGGACCACCTCAACCAGACGGCAGACGCCCACCTACTACCCACAACCTGGCCAGGCCACGACGGGGAAAGGGTTGGGTGTGCACCTGCTGCACTCAGCGCGTCGGACGAGACACCAGCTTTGCAGCAGGACGAGACTGGTTCCAGCAACAATGCCCAGGGCCACCACCGCGACAAGGACGAGCCACAACCCAGCACGGACGCACTGCACACGACAGTCACCAGCTGGTATTCATCCGAGCAGAGTCCCGCTGGGTATGCCGCCACTGCGGTGCCTCCACCACCGAGTACGTTTCGGAGAAGATGCGCTCGGAATGCACGCGCCGCACAGGATACCGCTGCTCGCTCTACTAGCTCCTGAAATGGACAGAGCTCGCCGACAACGACCATGACGGGTACGACGACACCAGCACCGCCACCAGCCAAGGACGACGCGATCCAGCACCCGACAGCGACCAAACCAGCACAACGCCCAGCGACGGCAGCCACGAACCACCAGCGACGCAGACCATCGAACCACCACAGACACCACCAAGGACGCAAGCCGTTTACTGCAACGGTGTGGAGGGGGAGGGCGAGCACTCCCCGCGTCCACCAGAAGGGGCGGTCAGGGGACGCCAGCGAGAAGATGCATTTGAACGCCCTCGCCCGCGCTCCCCGACCGCTCCACAGCAGCCCGACCACCACCAGGACAAGCAGAACGAGCAGCCACCACTCCAGCACCGATGCCAGCACGACGAAGCACCACGACTCCAGCGCGACGAACAGCAAGCCTGTGAGCAACAACCTCAACGACCCTCGACAGCCGCAGCGATTGTAACGAGCATCGACGAGGAACGCCGCAGGCAACGGGTCCGCAGGCTCCTCCAAGCTGCCAGCCGACCGATCGACGCGCGTGGGGAGGAGGGCGGCCCTCAGGGGCGCGGCCCCCCAGAGCGGTTGGCCCCGTGCGCGGCGCGCGCCGCGCGGCGGGGAGCCGCGACGGGGCGGGAGAGACTGCCTGCGGCAGAGGGGGAACTCGCGGGAAACAAACTCCTCCTCCTCCTCTTCCTCCTCCTCCTCCTCCTCCTCCTTCTTATCATTCTTGATTCCCCCCTAAGTGCCCCCCCGCGATCCTTAACGCTTCGTCGTCGTCGTCGCCCGCGAGGCTTCGCCGGCTACCTTCTGCTGTGCCTTCTGGCGGCGGTGTCCTGCTCTACCGCGACGGTGCTGTTGTGGCCCCAAGTGGGGCCCAACGGCGCATGCCTTCCGCATCCAGGCGGAGGCGGAGAGATGAGGAGGAGGGATTCAGTCAAGACGCTGAAATAAGGACCGCTTCGGGTTCAGGAGGGGCTCGGGTTTTCGGGCCTTTTCTTTGAGCTATGCCGTAGAACCTGTTTGTGGCCCGAGCCCGCTGTGGCCAGGAAACCCCTTCGTTTTAACTTACGCGTTGAGGGTGCATGAGAACGAGGAAGAGTTGATTTGATGATGGTGGGGGCGAGGAGGATGTGTTGGCGGAGGATGCGGATATGTGCTGTTGAGTGTGAGGGAGTATAGTGGGATCCAGAGGCTCATGCACCCACCCTTCTTCAGGATAGTGAGTTGGTGATGCTGATGATGATGATGCTGATGATGATGGTGAGGATGATGGTGAGGATGATGCTGCTGCTGATGCTGCTGATGATGCTGAGGATGCTGCTGCTGCTGATGATGATAAGGGGTGATGATGGTGCAAACGACAATGACGATGATGATGCTGCTGATGATGTTGATGATGACGATGATTCTGATGATGATGCTGATGATGACGCTGGTGCTGATGATGATGCTGATGATGATGGGTGCTGATGATGATAATGCTGAGGATGCTGATGATGATAAGTGCTGATGATGGTGCCAACGACAATGACGATGATGTTTCTGATTGTGACGAGGATTTTGATGATGATGTAAGTTGATGATGATGATGCTGATGACCAATGATGCTGACGATGATAGTGATGGTGATGCTGATGCTGCTGATGCTGATGATGATGATGAAGATGATGATAATGCTTCTGATGATGACGATGATGATGATAATCATGACTATCGTGGTAATGATGATAACGATGATGCTGATTATGGTGATGCTGATGATGACGCAGATGATGATGCTAATGATTATGATTATGATTATGATGATGATGATGATGATGATGCTGATGACGATTATGATGATGATGATGATGATGATGATGATGATGATGATGATGATGATGATGATGATGATGATGATGGTGGTGGTGGTGGTGGTGGTGGTGGTGGTAGTGATGATGACGATGATGATGCGGATGCGGATGCGGATGCTGATGATTCTGCTGCCGATGATGACGACGATGACGATATGTATGGTGGCGACGATGGCGATTTCGACGACGACGATGATGCTCCTGATGCACATTCTAATGATGATAATACAAGCAGAGATGGTGCTGATGACGATGCAGGGGGGAGGTGAGGGGGATGGGGGAGGGGGGAAAGGGAGGAGGAGGCGTCTTTTGGTGCTGGGTCGCGCCCACCCCTGCGTTTTCTGTTGGTTCACAGCTTTGGTAGTCAGGCCCCGTGTGAAGGTGGTCTTCTGGTTTTGGTGTGGTCTTTTCTCGTCTTGTCAGGGGGGAGGACACGGACAGGACTGCTCACCATTCGATCGGGTCGGTTATGCATACCGGTACCTGCGCGATCGATTCGACTACGCACCCTCAAAGGCGACCCCCTTCTCAACATATTCAGTTTCCTTCTACTAGTTGGACTATGCGAGCGAAATTGTTGATATCAGAAAATGAGTTGTCTAGAAAGAACAGAGATGGACGAGGAGGATGATGATGAGGAGGAGGAAGAGGAGGATAAGGAGGAGCATGAGGACAATGAGGAGGGCGACGATCATGATGATGATGATGATGATGATGATGCTTATGCTAAGGATGATGATGATGCTGAGATGATGATAATGACGATGATGAGGATGAGGATGATGATTCCAATGATGATGATGATGATGATGATGATGATGATGATGATGATGATGATGATGATGATGATGATGATGATGGCGATGATGATGAGGATGATGATGCTGATGCTGATGCTAATGATGATGCTGCTGCTGATGAAGATGATGCTGATGCTGATGCTGATGCTGATGCCGATGATGATGATGATGGTGGTGGTGATGATGATGATGATGATGATGATGATGATGATGATGACGTGATGATGCTGATGATGCTGATGATGCTGCTGCTGATGGTGATGATGATGGTGATGATGAATATTATGGTGATGGTGATGATGATGATGATGATGATGAGGAGGAGGAGGAGGAGGAGGAGGAGGAGGAGGAGGAGGAGGAGGAGGGAGAGCAACGACACTTGGAATAATAGGGAGGAGGGAGAGGGTAGGAGGAGGATGAAGAGCAGGAGGAGGAGGAAGAGGAGGAGGAGGAGGAGGAGGAGAAGGAGGAGGAGGAGGAGGAGGAGGAGGTGCGTAGCCATTTTGGCTCGAGTCATTTTGGCTCAAATCATCCATTTCTCAAGGTTGGTCTAGGTTGACCCTTCCTTGAGGAGCCCCGGAGATGCCCCCGGACAGGGGCTCCCGCTTTCATTTCTGTCTGGCGCGTGCGCGCCCTTCCATATCCATACATCTGTGTACTGTTGGTGTTCTGTCTGTGACGTCACCAGGAGACCTGTGCAATCATTCTTCCTCTTCGGCAATGGATTGGCGGAGCTTCCCTTGGCGGCAGGAAGAGGCGTGGGGAGAGAAAGGCAGTGGGCAAGGTGGTAAAGGTGGTCGTGGGCGAGGGCGCAAAGGAGGGTGACTCCAGCAGGGCCAGCCGTGGACGCCTCGCACGGGGTCACGACCGCGAGTGCCTGGGACAGGCGCCGAGGACCCAGGTAAGCGATGGCAGTGCGCTCTCTGCGGTTGCAAGAAGAACTTCGCCTCGTACACCTACTGTAAGCACTGCCAGGAATGGAAGGCTGAAGCTCCCACAGATGTTGCGTCTCTTGCTCTTCCCACTCATGCTGGTAGCCATGACCGCAAGGGGGTCCAGATGGGGCAGCCCGCAGAGCCCTCTCGGCCCAAGGAGGCGGAGTCCCACCCCTCCCGCTGGTCGGGCCGAGCGGTCACGCTCTGGGAGTCTCAGGACCCTCTGCAGAAGAGATCGAGCCCTTCATCCACATGGCCGAACGGCTGGGCGATGTGGCGACGTGGACCCAAACTCTCGGCCCAAGAGCGTGCTCAGCGTTGTCACGAGAGGATCCATAAGCTCGAGGAGATGCTAGGTTCCGAGGTGGACAAGCTGGAGCAGTACCAGAGCTGGGGGGCCATCCAGATGTCGTGCGTGCAGAAGCTCGAGGCCACGCTCCAAGAGGCAGACACCGAGTATGCCAATATTGTGTCGGAGCTCGCGGGGACGGTTGCCAAGGGCGAGGGCGCGCAGGCCCGACAGGATGCCGCGGCCAAGGAGGCTACGGCGATCAAGGTAGCCCTCGCTGAAGTGGTGGACGACAGCAAAGATGCCACTAGCCTCATGGACTTCGATCGTTTCTTCAAGGTTGGCGAGGAGCTGGAGCTCCGACCAGACGACCTACGCTATATGGAGTCTCGGAAAGAGTTGCTTCGGCAGCAGATGCAAGCAGCTACGAAGGGCCTGATCCACATCGGAAATGGACAAGGTCGAGAGCATCAAAGCTGAACGCGAAGCACATGTACTACGGCTCGGACGCAAGGAGTACGACGTGAAGAGCCTACAGAGGGTGCGGCTGGGGCTGAGACCAGTCATTTGGCCCCCGCGACAGCGGCCGCAGAGCAACCCCGCGACCGCGCAGCAGCCGCCGCCCCCGCGCCTGAGGCACCTGGTGGACCGCGTGAAGAGCCAGGTGCCACGTCGGGGGCGTCGCAGGGGGGGGGGGGGGCTGAGGCTAAGGCGGGCGCTGCCGAGCCCAACGTCTCCTTCGCGGCTGACGCGCGTGCGCGGTCAGCGCGGGCCCTCGGCAGCAAGGGCGCGCAGCCAGGCGGGGCTGGCGCAGGCGGCGGCGAGGATTGGTGCCCCCCCGTGGGCCGGGACGGAGTCCGACGGCCTGGGCTTCAAGGATGTCGACGGGGGGCGGCTTCTACATGGACTTTGACGACCTGCTCTGCTTCTTCGAGGATGGCGGCGTCGACGACATGAGCGACGCTGACTGCGCGGCTGCGCTGGCCGCCGGCGCCTCTGCGCCCACCTCCCCTGCGGTTGCGATCCCAGGAGTCGATCGGCCAGGGCAGGCAGAGCTGGGGGGCGAGAACGACGGCCTCAGTAGGTTGAGCCAGGCGGTACTTTCTGCTCGTTTTTTTTTTTTTTTTTTTTTTTTTTTTTTTTTTTTTTTTTTTTTTTTTTTTTTTTATATAAAAAAAAAAATAATTACCCCAGTGCGACCCTACCGAGGAGTTGGAGCCCTTAGGAAAGCAGCATTAGTAGTAACACTAAAGCTAAGCTAAAGCTAAGCTAAAGCAAAGCTACAGCTAAGCTAAAGCTAAGCGAAAGCCCAGCTAAAGCTTGGCTAAAGCTAAACTAAAGCTAAACTGAAGCTAAGCTAAAACGAAGCTAAAACTATGCTAAAGCTAAGCTGCAGCTAAGCTAAAACTAAGCTAAAGCTAAGCTGAAGCTACACTAAAACTAAGCTGAAGCGAAGCTAAAGCTAAACTGAAGCTAAAGCTACAGCTAAAGCTAAGGTAAAGCTAAGCTGAAGCTAAGGTAAAGGTAAGCTAAAGCTAAGGTAAAGCTTGGCTAAAGCTGAGCTAAAGCTAAGGTAAGCTAAAGCTAAGCTGAAGCTAAGCTAAAGCTAAGCTAACGCTAAACTAAAGTTAAGCTAAATCTAAATTAACGCTAAGCTAAAGCTAAGCTGAAGCTAAGCTAAAGCTAAGCCAAAGCTAAAGCTACAGCTAAAGCTAAAGCTAAAGCTCCCAGGGGGCTGCGGGAAATCGCGGGGCGGGCCCCGGGGGAACCGCCCGGAGCGATTTGCACTGCCCGGCCCCTTTAAGCTGAGAGGGCAGGGGCCCTTCTAGGCAGAGCCTAGGTAGGGGATATATTACAAGCGGGCCAAGGGAACCCAGACACGCCCCTCGTCGCGCGTTGTCGGGCGCGGCTCCTGGATCGGCATTTTTCGACCCGCAGTGGGGCAGGCGCAACTTTCCGCGACGCCCCGAGCAGCAGCGAGCTCGCGCTGAGCGGGGCGCTTGCCAGAACTAGTGACGACCCCGCGGGGGAATTTCAAGCCTTCTTGGGTCCCAAGGTCCGCCAGCTAGGGCCCGTGAAAACCCGTATCTCTGCGCCGCGTGTGGGGCGCGGCTGCGAGACAGGAACCCCGGGAAGCCAGGGGCCAATTCTTTTAACTCCAAGGTTGGAGCGCTGCCACCCGTGGGCAGGCTGGGCCGCGGCGAACCCAGCGCCCCAATTAATTCACAAGGCCAGCTCTCCGCCATTTTCCAGCTTGGCGCCCCGTCCCAGCCCCCAGTGGCGGCGAGTGGTGTGTGTGTGTGTGTGTGTGTGTGTGTGTGTGTGTGTGTGTGTGTGTGTGTGTGTGTGTGTGTGTGTGTGTGTGTGTGTGTGTGTGTGTGTGGAACAGCTCGCTCCGTGCCGAAACTTGTAACTGCTCCGCGCTCGGTTCACTGGGGCGATATCTGGATGCGGAGACGGAGGCGTCGATAGTGTGCCTCCACGAGCTGGCCCTCAAGCAGTCCGAGAGGGCAGAGGTGGGGGTCGCGCTCAGGAGGAACGGGTGGTCGGCGTGCCTGCGCCCGTCCATCATGGCGGACGCTGGAGGACTGGCTTGTGGGATTGTAATAGCGGGGCGAAGCCATATAGGGATGGGCCCCCCCCCACCTCCAGGTCCCTCCCTGCCCCGCGTCGGTGTGTCTTGACCTGGGCCAATGCGTTTGTGCCAGGAGGGTTCATTGTTGGCAGCCTCTACCTTCCCCGGGGGGGCCCGCTCGGGGAGGGCGGTTCGTTCGCCCTTTGCAGGTTAGGGGAGTTGCTCTACTCGCTTGGCCCCCCCTTCCTGATTGGTGGGGACTGGAACTGCGGGCCTCGCACCCTGCGAGAGACGGGCTGGGTGGAGAGGCTTGGGGGGCAGATCGTTGCCCCGTCCGTCTCCGCGCGTTGCTCAGTGGCCAAGCGTTGGGAGACCATCGGCTATTTTGTTTGTTCGGCTGCGTTGGCGCCGGTGCCTAGAGACAGAGTAAGGAATGACGGCGCGGCGACGAGCCAGCATTGGCAGGTCGAAGTCTCTCTCCACGGGAACCCTCGCATCGACCAAGTCTGGGTCCTTCCGCGACCGCGGCCCTTCCCCATGGAGGTCCCCGCGGGGCCCAGGCCCACGCCACCTGACTATTCGGTTATTCAGGACATGGCTGAAGATCAGGGCGACGCGCGCTCCCTCGGTACCTGTTTCGCTCGTTTTCTCTTGTCCCTTGAACAAGAGCTCGGAGGTATTTACCAGGTCCAGGAATCCACCTTCCTTGGGCGGGGGAAGCCGAAGCGTCTCAAGAGGGTCCCAGCGCTCCGAACGTCTGGGGGCGCGTACCCCGTGGGGTCTCCTGCGTCTCGGGGCTGGGGGAAGGTGGTCATCTGGCTCCGCGAACCCGGCCACCTGAGGGCCAAGGAGGAAGTTGGGGTTCTCTTGATCTGCAGCGCATTGACAGTATTTTTTGCACAGGACTTAGCAGCCTTGGGAACAAGTGACGAATGGCTGAGCTGGAAGCCGCTGTTCGAAGGCGTCCTTCTCGCCTGCGCGGAGCAGGGCTTTGCCGACCTCCGAGGAGAGGCGAGAAAGACGGCCGAGCGCCACGAGCAGAAGCATGCAAGTGCCCGATGGAACAGGCGGCGTGACTGGGTCCAGGATGCCGGCAGAAATGGGGGAGGGGCCGCCCGCAAATACAGCGAGGCCCCGGTTGGCTGGCAACCCGTCCCTACGAAGCTTGGGGCCCCCCCTCCTGGGCCAGGGGCTCTCATGAACCAGCCGCAAGCTGCTGGGGAAGAAGTTGGGGCCCCACCAGCTGGCGCGGCCTGCCTCCCCGGTGCCATTCCCTTCCTGGGCGCCAAGATCCAAGAACTCCGTCGGGATGGCGACCCGTGTGCCGCGGCGCCAGCTCGGCGCGCTCCTGCGGAGGTGCTCGCCGCGGCCAGCAAGTTTAAAACGCGCGCGGCGCTTGGTTCCGACGCCGTCCACCCGCGGGGCCTTTCCAGAGTTTCGGGTGAGTGCCTTGAAGCCTTGCGTGCGATCTGGTAGTGGTGCGAATCCTTGGTGCGCATGCCAATCCAGCTTGCGCTTATGTTCACGGCGCTCCTTCCCGCAACTGACGGTGGGTTCAGACTTATCGGACTCTTGCCAGTAATATGCAGGGTGTTTGGGAAGGTCACCAGGCAGGAAGCGGTCGCCTGGGAGGCCGAGCAAGGCCGAGGGTACCACTACGGAACTGCTGGCAAAAGCTGCGAGCGTGCGGTCTGGGAGCAAGCGCAAGCCACCGAGGTTGGCAGTCTGGTCGGGATTGGCACTGGGGCCGTCGTGCTCGATCTCACCAATTCCTAAAAAGGTGCTCCATACGATGCTGTCCCACGCGGCTTTGAGACATGGGTTCCTTTTGGTTAGGCTGAGGCTTCTGCTCGATATGCACCAGGCCCCCGAGCTGCTCCAGACGGGCCAGATGTTCTCAGGGGTCATAGACGCTGGACAGGGAGTCGTAGCTGGGTATGCCTTCGCGACCAGTCTCATGAAACTTATATTCCTCGCCCCTGTCGACGCCATGATTATCCACTGGCCGAGCAACGACGAGTTTTTCACGTCGTTGACGACATCGCTCTCTTTGCGGCAGGAGCGGTGGTGTATCTCGAACGACGGGAACCGCCGCGCAGTACCCCCTCTCCCAGCTCCAGGAACTCTTCCCGATTATCTCCAGGGACAAGGGTTTGGTCATGGCCACGGACAGGACGGTTGGCACCGACATTTTGGAGCAGGTCAAGCCCTGGGGTTTTCGGGTAGCGTCGGCGACGAAAAACGCGGGTTGATTTCTCGCTTGCAAAGCGTCGGAGGGCCGCGGGAGTCCAGAAAGAGGTTAGCGGGGCTCAGGCCAAGAGTGACACGTTTCAGAGGTCTGCGTTCCTCATTTCGAGGGGCCACCCGCGTGGTCAAGACGGCCCCCCCCCCGCCGCGACCTACGGTAGCGGAGTTGTTGGCATCGCGGATGCCCGCCTGAAGGAGCTCAGATCCGTGTTGGGCCAATCGGTGTTTGGCACGCCCAGAGGGCGCTCGAGGGCGCTAGAATTCCAGCCGGCAGGGGGCCTCACAGCCGACCTCGCCTTCGCGGCTAACACCGCCCCCGTCTTGATGTGGAGTTTGGCCCTGCGTGGGGGCTGGGCGCCCATCGCTCGGATGAAGAAGAGCTTCGACGCCTTTGTCCGCGCTGCTGGATTCGGCTGGGGGCATGTGACGGGGCCCGCTGGTGCTGTTTTGTGCGCCCTTCGTCGCCTCTGCTGGACGCCTCGGGGTTTTCGGGGCTGGGTCGCCTGCCGTGGAATCCCCGTGGATCCTGGCACCCTGGGCAAGAGGGCCCTCGAGCGTCTGATCGAGCAAGACACTCAGAGAGGGGTGGCCCCGAGCATCGCGAGTAAGGTTGCAGGGCTTTCGGAGGGTCACTTGCGCCAGCCGACTATAAAGAAGCCCCAGTCCCTCAGAGTGTCTGGCCGAGGGATGGAGGCCGCGATGGTGGCTGGATTGGTCTTAGGACGATGTGCCACCCAGCGCTCTCTTTTTGAGGGCCGCCGAGTTCTCAGCCCGTTGTGCAGGTGGTGCGGCGCGCTCACTGGCACTCCGAAGCACAGGTTCTCTGGCTGCGATGGCAGCGAGCTCGTGCGTGAAGATTTGGACCTGGGCGAGTTTTTGGCCCTGGGCAGGGCTAGAGGCGACTGCGACCTTTGGGCCACGAAGGCCCTCCTCCCCAGCCCCGAATGGATTTGGCCGGCCCCGCGCGTTGATGCTGGGTTTGTCTGGATGGCCCACCCCCCGTCTGGCGCCCTCGACTTTGGCAAGATCTGTTTGGAAGGTTCGGCCGTGGAACCCGACAGTGATAGTTTTTAGTTTTGCCCGGGCTGGTTTGGGGATGTTGCTTTGGATGAAGGGGGTGGCGTCGTTGGGTCTCTGTGCGGTCACCTGCCCCGCCCGCTCCAGTGGGCGGGTGGGGTGGGGGGAGTTATATGTTTTCCTCGTGGGCCTTGGGCAGCTGGGCCCAGGTGGAACCGAGTTCATCGCGGACTGTAAGATGGCCCTGGACGCGTGGGCCCTCGGGCCCGACCAGGACCTCGCGAACGTTGCCTTTGCCGAAATCTGGTGCGACATTTGTGCCGGGGCCAGGGATGTGGGGCTGGACGACATAACCTTGAGTATGGTCAACAGTCGCATGTCTCGGAGCTGCGCCCTGGAGCGTGGTGTTCGTTTTTGGGTTTGGGCTGGAAACCGAGAAGCTGACAGGTTGGCCTGACTCGGAGCGTTGTTGCAACCCCACAACCCTGATGTTCGTCGGCGGTATGCCGAACAGGAGCGGCTGGAGGCCCAGGGTGTGTGCCTCATTCACCAGACGATGAGGGATTTGTCGGCGTTTGGGACTTCCAGATGTCGAACGTGTCCGTGCGCGGATCGAAAAACCGTGCCGCTTCGAACTCGCCCCTGATGCGTTTGGCCACCGACTGAACCGCCTCGGGCCTAAAGGTAGGTGCATCTGTGTGTTATGCGGAGAGCCTGGCAGTAGGATTGGTATCTGCAGATCGCTGTGTTCTGGGCTCCCGCGAATCGCGAAGATGGCCCACCGTGCCCGCAACCTGTACATAGGTGGGGGCAGGGGCCCTGTTCTGGAGGCCCCAGGAACAAAGACGCCGCGGTCAGCTTGGGGAAGCTGAAGCGCGGGGTCGATCCTAGTTCTGGGGCCCACTTCGGTCGGAGCTAGGCCCTTGAACTTGTAGGCTGCTGACGCAGCCTGGCGGATGCCGTCTGTCTGTCTGTCCGTCGTCGTCGTCCGTCGTCGGTCGTCGGCGTCGCTCGGCACTTGCGGCATCGCCGCCAGGCTCGCCCAGCCTTCTTTCTTTCTTTCCTGCGTGCTGTCTGTTGCACAGCAGGAGACACCACCTGATCGCAAAAGGATCGCAGAAAGATGAGGAGGAGGAGCAGGGGCAGGAATCCGGAGCAGGAGCAGGACCAAAAGCAGGAGCAGGAGCACTAACAGGAGCAGGCGGAGGAAGAGAAGGCGGAGGAGGAGGAGAACGAGGAGGAGGAATACTACGAGTAGTAACGATATGAGTAATACTAAGAAGAATATACGGAATAAGGAGAAGAAGGCGGATATTACGAATAACAATTAGACAACACATAACATCAACACTAATGATGCCAATCAAAATGCGAAGACGAAAGCTATTCATAGTCATAAAAAAGGCGACTACGAATACGAACACGAGTACTATGACAAACGTAAGAATGATACTGCTATAGTAGTGCCAACAATACTAATAGTTCGAAGAGTATTCAGACATCTCATACTGGGAAGAAGACCCATCATACTACTAGTACTTAGCGTGACAATACCAAGACGAATCGAATGCACATAATATTAGTAAAACGCTTAATAGTACTAGTAGCACTAATACGAATACTATTAAGGCTACTCCGAATAAGAATGGCACTGCCAACAATAAGAAATGATACTGCGAATATTACGAATACTCGCAGTGATACCAATGCTAATAATACTTTTACGACTGACAATACTAATGCAATAGCATGGTTAATACGAATAATACTCATGTTTAGAACAACGATGTTATTGCTACTATTCAGAATAACCAGAAGAAGACACATACTACGAATACTAATAAGATAATGATGATGCGGAGGGCGAGGAGCAGGAACAGGAACAGGGGCAGGAGCAGGATCAGGAGGAGGAGGAGGAGGTAGAAGAGGAAGAGGAGGCAGAGGAGGATGAGGAGGAGGTAGAAGAGGAGGAGGAGGTGGATGATGATGATGATGATGATGATGATGATGATGATGATGATGATGATGAGGAGGAGGAGGAGGAGGAGGAGGAGGAGGAGGAGGAGGAGGAGGAGGAGGAGGAGGGGGAGGGGGAGGAGGAGGAGGAGGAGGAGGAGGAGGAGGAGGAGGAGGAGGAGAAGGAGGAGGAAGAGGCGGAGGGGGATCATCGCGCGCGCGCCCTCCGCGTGCCTTCCGCGCCCTCCGCAGGCTTCTGCCCGCCCCGCCTCCAGCTTGATAGCCTGAGGAGGCCTTGGACGGACGTCAAAGACATGATGGGCGACGTTCAGGAGTTGACGACCGGGCAAAACGACCTCGACATCCGAGTGAAGGCTTCGGAGAAGGGGTGGCCCGCAGACAAATGGTTGCCAACCTACATCGTCATGCATATATTCTGCGACTTCCACGCCGCCGACACAGAGGGCAGCGCGCGCGCGCGGAAAGTGCGGAGATGATCACCAAGTTGAAGGCTGGCGTCAACCCAGACGTTCAACCCCACATTCGGGCATTTCAGCTCAGGGGTCCCCGAAACTACTCTGTCAAAGTACACGTGGCCCCCGAGTGCACTGTTGGAGTGATATCCTGAAGAATGGACGAGAACAAGTACGAGGGAGAGAGTTGTTTATCCGTGCTCAGCGCCATCCTGATACCGAAGCCGGTTACAGTATGCTTGGGAAGGCTTTGGGGGCCTGTTACAGCATGCTGTGGGGGGCCCCAGAGAAGGGGTCCCTAAAGCGAAGTGGACTCCGGATGGTGGCCATCATTGCGGAGGGGGACATGAGAGTGTGGGAGTACGGGAATTCATGCAAGGTGGAGTAGAGGGGTATTGTGCCTTGGCACCATATTGGCCTGGACGCCGTGGGGATCAGTCAACAGGATGCTGGCATATCCCTACGCACTTCCAGGTGCCCTCGGCGCCAGTAGGGGTGCCCGCCATCAAATTCGAGCGTGGGAGGACGCTCTGTAATTAGTTGCAGCGTGCACAAGAAGAAGCTGTGCAAGGCTTCTCGAATTACCCGGGGCCTGCTGAGGATTGGTTGTGGGCGAGCTGTGCTTTAATTGCAAGAGTTTCCGCTATGGACCACTGGGCGAGCAATTCAAGATACCATTTCATTGGTGCGTTCTAGCCGGTCTCGTAACGATGAGCGTGCTCGATGGGATGGATTCGATGGTGTTTTTTTTCGTGCTGGTTCGTCTGAGTCCGCATGTGCGTGACGAGCGTCTTGGTAAGTGCTGGAGTGGGTCTGTAATAGGTATGGGGCCCTCCGAATACGTTATTCTTTAGTGTTCAGTTCATCCACAAGGCCAAGCGGGGTGGGGAACCATTGGGATCCAGTATCACTGGCGACATAAGGGAAGAAACATTGCAGTGCTTCCGGGAATGTGAAAACAACTATGGGCGACGCATATATGTTGTTACTGGATGCGAATGTGACTTCGCCTTCGGATGTGCTGGGCACCGCAGGAAGTCTCGTATTGGAGACGCTGGAATCTCACACGGCTGTCACGCGGCAGCGCGTGTTTGGGTGGTCGGGGGCTTTTGGGCTGCAAGCTTCGAACATTTATTCTACGACGAGTGCTTATGACGTGTGCGCTGCTGATTCGTGGACACCGTTCTCACATCGATTTTGTTGCATCATCGCCTTGCCTCGAGGGCCCTGCGCGTCCGCTGAACTTCCGCGACGTCCGATCAGTAACCGCCCAGAGCGAGGGCATGGGCCGCCGGTCTGTTCGAGCGGACCCGTTTGGGGATATTCGCCCGAGGGCGGCGACCGCACATTCAACATTGCTTCCGAAACTGCCAAGGCGATTCCTCCAGGATCCCGTCGTCGCGGAACAATTCAGAGAGCATATGGAAACCCAAGCTTGGGAGGAACTCAACCTTAGCACCTACGAGCGAGCCTTGGTCGAACTGGCAGGTACTTACTACAGTGGATATGGCGACAGGGAGAGGCGATGCACGTGCAACGCTCCGTAACTACGCGCAGCAAATCTGGACTCAACGACATATGGCTATCCAGCCAGGTCATATCAAATCTTTGGGACCTCCATGACTGATTTTTTTGAAATGGATGAAGCGGCAGAAACTCCAGAAGCATATCCAAACCTTCAAACATAGCAGTCGCCAGGAGCCGACTGCAATCGCGAGTGCAATCGGGAGCGGCACGGGGAGTTTCGATCGGCGGGCTTGGTTGGCGGGTGCAGAGGAATTTGGCACGCGCAAATTCAGCGACCCAGACATGAATCAACAGGTGCAGGCTCATGGGTTGCAGCGCATCTGGATGCTGGAAGGGCGCGGGCAGGTGGTGCTAGAATTTTAGGAGACTTTGCAGGCGAGGGCACACTGTAAACCAGGGTCTGCCCCTGGAGTCGATGGAGTCACCCCGGATGTGTACATGCAGCTCCTTTGTTTTTAGCAGTGGCATCGGTTCGCGAGATGTTGTCCAACTACTCTTCGAGAGGCTCTGCCGCTCCAGGCTCGCCATGCTGGGAGGTTTTTCAGTTTGTGGGGTCGTTGAAGGGTAGCAGTTTTCGGACATATAGTGATTTACGGTGGACCTGCCAATCGGCTGTTCTACAGAAGTGGTACTTGCGAGCCTTGCGACCGAAGCTACGGGCGCAGCTCCGCCCCACCGGCGTGATGTCTTACGGCTTCCGACCCAGAGCGTCTGTTTCAGATTTGCTCGGGCTCTCGCGGGGGGCATGCCGTTGTTTTTTTTTGGGGGGGGCGCCATTGGTGATCGCAGATCAAAATATCGAAGCAGTATGTGGCGACATGTCCCATTTGTTGGTCCATGGTCCTATGGCATCGCACGGTGTTGACTCTCAGGATGCATGGTTGCCTGCGCGGGAGCTTACGCATGTGCAGACTCCGCGGGTTGGCACAAGTGGTTTTCTCGATTACATGAGAAGGGCAAACAAGGACGCGTCGAGGGTCCAGATGAATTCAGCACCACCGTCAATTATTTGTTGGAGCCTTTAGTGAACTCGTGTTTTTGGTTGTTTTTAGTTCCCAACCATCCTGTGGTGTTGGGTCCTCGTTTTGAAGAGACGGTGCCCCGCGTCTCCTTCTCCTCCCGCTGCCCCTCCCTCCTCCCTCCTCCCTCTCCTTGCCTCTGCTCTCGGCGCGCCCCTCGCGCGTTTCGTAGCCCCATAGGGAGCCCCACCGAAGGTCCCAGTGGCACAGCCCGCATGCGGTTCCCCCACCCAAGGTAGCGTTTCGCAACCCCATAGGGAGCTCCACCGAAGGTCCCAGTGGCACAGTCCGCATGCGCTTCCCCCACACAGGGCAGCGTTTCGTGGCCCCATAGGGAGCTCCGCCGAAAGTCCCAGTGGCGCAGCCCGCATGCGTTTCCCCCACCCAGGGCAGCGTTTCGTGGCCCCATCGGGAGCTCCACCGAAGGTCCCAGTGACACAGCCCGCATGCGGTTCCCCCACCCAGGGCAGCGTTTCGTAGCCCCATAGGGAGCTCCACCGAAGGCCACAGTGGCACAGTCCGCATGCGGTTCCCCCACCCAGGGTAGCGCTTCGTAACCCCACCGGGAGCTCCACCGAAGGTCCCAGTGCCACAGCCCGCATGCGGGTCCCCCGCCCAGGGCAGCGTTTCGTGGCCCCACAGGGAGCTCCACCGAAGGTTCCAGTGGCACAGCCCGCATGCGGTTCCCCCGCCCAGGGCAGCGTTTCGTAGCCCCATAGGGAGCTCCACCGAAGGTCCCAGTGGCACAGCCCGCATGCGGTTCCCCCACCCAGGGCAGCGTTTCGTGGCCCCATCGGGAGCTCCACCGAAGGTCCCAGTGGCACAGCCCGCATGCGGTTCCCCTACCCAGGGCAGCGTTTCGTGGCCCCATAGGGAGCTCCACCGAAGGTCCCAGTGGCACAGCCCGCATGCGGTTCCCCCGCCAAGGGTAGCGTTTCGTAGCTCCATAGGGAGCTCCACCGAAGGTCCCAGTGGCACAGTCCGCATGCGGTTTCCCCACCCAGGGCAGCGTTTCGTGGCCCCATAGGGAGGTCCACCGAAGGTCCCAGTGGCGCAGCCCGCATGCGGTTCCTCCACCCAGGGCAGCGTTTCGTACCCCCATAGGGAGCTCCACCGAAGGTCCCAGTGGCACAGCCCGCATGCGGTTCTCCTGCCCAGGGCAGCGTTTCGTAGCCCCATAGGGAGCTCCACCGAAGGTCCCAGTGGTGCAGCCCGCATGCGGTTTCCCAACCCAGGGCAGCGTTTCGTGGCCCCATAGGGAGCTCCACCGAAGGTCCCAGTGGCACAGCCCGCATGCGGTTCCCCCACCCAGGGCTGCGCTTCGTGGCCCCATAGGGAGCTCCACCGAAGGCCCCAGTGGCGCAGTTCGCATGCGCTGCCCCCACCCAGGGCAGCGTTTCGTAGCCCCATAGGTAGCTCCCCCGAAGGTCCCAGTGGCGCAGTTCGCAGCGTCTCCCCAACCCAGTACAGCGCTTCGTGGCTTCATAAGGAGCTCCACCGAAGGTCCCAGTGGCGCAGTTCGCATGCGTCCCCCCCACCCAGTACAGCGTTTCGTTGCCCCATAGGGAGCTCCACCGAAGGTCCCAGTGGCGCAGTTCGCATGCGTCCCCCCACCCTTTACTACAGCGTTTCCGTGGCCTCATACGGGGCTCCACCGAATGCGATACCCACAACCGCATATGGTTGGGTCCTTCGCCGAGCTAAGTTATGTGTTTTTTCGGAAGAACTTGGTATGAAACAAATGACGCAGGGTACGGGGCAGAGGAATCACGCTGCATATCCCACGCATTGTGGGCTGACAACATTATCGTTTTCGCCACTCGTATGCATCTGTTACAGCACATGGTTAATTAATGGTTTTACCCAATGAATGCAGCAAGGAACGCAGTTGTCAACTCAATCGCCTTTTTTCCCTTGGTAGCCATAATAGTTGGAATATAATGTTACGGGTTCCCTTGCAGGGAAGCCGACGGAGGGCATCAAAACGCACACTGGGCGAAGCACGGCGGAATATTGTGAAAACGCAGTAATTGAAGCACTGTGTTCCTGGATGCATTGTTGCGGAAGTACCTGGAGCAGCATGCAATGCAACGTCGCTCGCGCAGGGAAGCAGTGTTTCGCCCACCCACATCTATTCTGGAACAAGGTGTTGCCTATGTGTGCACGCTTGCGGGCTTGGCATGACACGGCCGTCGCCGTTGCAGCAATGGTCACGGAATCGTGGCACTTCACACACGCAATGCTCCAGCACCTGAGGATTGGGAGCTGCAGGAGTTCCGACGTGCGTTACGCTTTGTGCGAAGAGGCACAGAGAGGCCTGCCGAGTATTACGCCCGGACCGCTCGACAGCTGGAGGCTTGACTTGAAAGGCATTCTGTAGCATCCTTAGCAGTCCGTGCGCTGAAGGCTGTATTCAAAGAGGCTTTGAAGGAGACTTGTTTCCAATTTGGGGAAGCGCGGAATCCGACCCAGAGAGTGCGGGAGTGCCGCGGTGCGGCGTGGTGGGAGACGTGCCGCGATCTTCTGCCGGAGCGGAAGAGGCGCAAAATGGGGGTCACACGTCGAAGAGGCGGACAACAATTGCCACATTGGGACCATCCATTGGTTGCAGTATGTGGAGCAAGATGGCGGTCTGAACGCCGGAATGGGTGCAGGAGTGTGGGAGACTGGATGCGGAAGTTCGACTCGTTCACAAAGCTACTATCTGAAGTATAGGCGCTGCCCTGGTTATCAACGGATCCCAAGGACACGCGTGTGAATCCTTGGGTCACGGTTCGATTGGAGGGGGCTGCGAATTTTTTCCCTCCTTTGCTACAAGACCCTTGGGACTTCCAATGGGGACAATCTGGAAAAAAAGCTATGGGTACAAACTGATAGTCAGCAGATGCAAAATCTGTTCTGTGGTCAGTCTGTGTGCGGAGCGGCCGCGGTGAGGCCGATATGTTTTCGTATTGCCTGGAGTCTGCGTTGGCTTCTTGAGCAGGGGATGCGGCCCCTGGTGGACAGATTATTGCGCCAATATCGGCACGAGTGGGAGGAGGGCGTCGGGCTGGCCCCCGCTTTGGATCACACTTCGCATATCAGGTTGTGCGTTGACGGAGGAGTGCGCAGGCAAGGTGTCGCAGCAGCTGGTATTATTACACATCCTCGTTGGGATGTGGTCTTTTTCGGAGAGCCAGTCGTTATTTGGAGACCACCGAGGATTCTTTCGTCGCCGAGCTCATCTCTCTCGATTGGGGATTGGGCGAAGTGATCGCGTGCATAGGGCATAGGGTAGATTGCAGGGCAACCAGAGTAGTGTAGCACAGCTTTTAACAGTGAGTAGCAGCGTGGGCAGATGATTGCACCTGGGCCCAATGGGACACAAACTGGAAGATGAGGAGGAGGACGAGGAGAGGAGGAGGAGGAGGAGAAGGAGGAGGAAGAGGAGGAGGGGGAGAAGGAGGAGGCGGAGGAGCAGGAGGAGCAGGAGGAGCTGGAGGAGGAGGAGGAGGAGGAGGAGGAGAAGGAGGAGGAGGAGGCGGGAGGGGGAGGGGTAGGATAGGGAGGAGGACAAGGAGGAGGAGAAAGAGAAACAGGAGGAGGAGGACGATGACGACGGCGACGATGGTGATGATGAGTATGCTCAGGATGCTGCTGATGATGATGACGATGCTGATGATGATGCTGCTGATGATGGTGATGCTGATGCTGCTGACAGATGATAATGCTGATGCTGATGATGTTGCTGATGGTGATGAGGATGTCGATGGTTGAGGCAGTGCTAACGGTGGTTCTGATGATGCTGCTGCTGATGATGATGACGATGCTGGTGCTGCTGCTGATACCGATGATGGTGATGATGGTGCTGATGATGCTGATGATGCTGATGCTGATGATGATGACGATGATGACGATGCGGATGAGGACGAGGATGGTTATGACGATGTTGCGGATGATTGATGCTGATGATGTTGATGACGATGCTGATGATGAGGCTGATGATGCTGACGATGGTGATGATGAGGAGGATGATGCTGATGATAGGGATGCTGATGATGTTGATCATGATGATGCTGCTGACGATGCTGACGATGCTGATGATGCTGATGATGAGGATGCTGTTGATGATGATGATGATGATGATGATGATCATCATGAGGATGATGCTGACGATGATGATGCGGATGATGATACTGATGATGCTGATGATGCTGCTGATGATGATGACGATGCTGATTATGATGATGCTGCTGCTGATGATGATGATGCTAATGCTGATGCTGATGATGATGACGTCGATGATGATGCTGATTATGGTGATGGTGATGATGATGCTGATGATGATGATGATGCTGATGATGATGATGATGATGATGATGATGATGATGATGATGACGACGACGATCAGGAGGGGGAAGAGGAAGAGGATGAGGAGGAGGAGGAGGAGAACGAGAAGGAGCATGAGGTCAGGGCTGGTCCAGTCGGGCCAGGTCAGACCAGGCAAGGTCAGCTTAGGGCAGGCCAGTCTGTCCGCGAAAGCTTCTCGATGAGAAGACAAACCGAGAGGTGAAGCCCAGACCGCTCCAGCCCGAGGAGGAAGAGGAGCAGGAGGAGGAGGAGGAGGATAAGGGAGAGAGAGAGAGAGAGAGAGAGAGAGAGCGAGAGAGAGAGAGAGAGAGAGAGAGAGAGAGAAAGAAAGAAAGGGAGACAGATAGACAGAGAGAGGGAGGGAGAGATTGGGAGAGAAAGGGAGGAGGCACGAGGAGGATGAGGAGAAGGACGATGATGATGGTGATGATGATGATGATGTGATGATGATGATGATGATGATGGTGATGGTGCTGATGCTGCTGATGATCATGATGCTGATGATGGTGCTGACAATGATGCTGATGATGACGACGATGATGATGCTGATGATGCTGATGCTGATGATGCTGGTGATGGTGATGGTGATGGTGATGGTGATGGTGATGGTGATGGTGATGGTGATGGTGATGGTGCTGATGATGCTGATGACGATGCTGATGATGCTGTTGATGCTGATCTATATGAATATGATGCTGGCGATCATCTTGCTGATGATGATTCTGATGGTTGTGATGATGATGGTGATGATGATCATCGTGACGATGATGATGGTGATGCTGATGATGAGGACGAGGATGAGGGTGATGATGATGGTGATGATGATGATTGATGATGATGCTGGTGATGATGATGATGATGGTGATGATGATGATGTCGGTGGTGGTCGTGATGATGATGATGCTGATGATGATGATATTGATGATGATACTGATGATGCTGATGCTGATGATGATGATGATGATGGTGGTGGTGGTGGTGATGATGATGATGGTGATGCTGATGATGATGCTGATGATGATGATACTGATGGTGATGATGCTGGTGGTGATGATTATGATGATGATGATGATGATGATGATGATGATGATGATGATGATGATGATGATGCTGATGATGATGATGATGCTGATGATGATGATGATGTTAATGCTGGTAGATATCATGATGCTGCTGCTGATGGTGATGCTGAGGAGGAGGATCAGACATACGGTCAGAAACTTTGTTTAGCGTGTCGCGCCGTCGCTTCCGGCCCACCACGCTTCGGCGCTACACGCTATACACTTTCCAGTCCCCAAGCGTCAACGTCTCGAGTTTTTCCCAGTCTCCCGCCCCGTGGAGCGGAGCGACACGCTATCCAGTCGCAAGGCCTAGCGCGTCGCCAGGGCCGCCGCCGCGACCTTCTAAGCAAATGTTCCCGACCGTAAGACGTCTCCCCAGGTCCGACTGGGGCTGCGGTTCGCGGTGCCTCGAGTTCTTGCCGGGGCCTCGGCATGAACGGGCCGCGCTGGCTGCGCGCTCCGTGTTGTCGCCACCGCCGCCGTCGGTCGCCGTCGGTCGCCGTCGGTCGCCGTCGGTCGCCGTCGTCGTCGTCGTCTTCGTCGTCGTCATTGTCGTCGTCATGCTAATAGTCAGGAACGTTTGCGCGTGTCGCGCCGCTGGTTCTGGCTTACCATGCTTCGGTGTGATACGCTACGCACGTCCCAGCTACAAAGCATCAACTTTCCGATCTTTCTCCAGACTCCTGTCCCGTGAACCAGATCGACACGCCATCAGCTTGCAAGGCATAGTGTGTTGCAGGGGTCGCCGCCGCGACACGCCAAGCAACAATTGCTGACAGTATCCCCCTCGTCCTGCTTTGATTGCTCCTCCTTCCTCCTCCTCCTCCTGCCTTCGCCCTCCTTCTCCTCCTCCCTGCTCCTCCCTCCTCCGTCCTTTCCCATCTCCCTCTTGGTGGACGTCTGTGGTCAAATATGCGGCTGCTGCAGAACACGCGCCTGCGGATTTCGGCGCGCGCGACGCCTGTCTGGAGGACTCAAGCGAACTCGTAGCAGAGGCAACCAGGTTTAAAGGCACAGGGCGGATCGCTATTGTCTGCAGCATGTCGTTCAACACGCTGTGACCTGCAGCATAGAGGTCAACGCTCTCTACGTCTGAGGCCCCCCCCGTTTCCTCCTCTGCGGCCACCCTTCTCTTTTCCATGTGTCTCAGTGTGCCCACAGCGCGGCGCGGCTCGCTGGCTAGTCGAACGAGTCAGCGGCCGCTAGCGCCGCGGACCAAACGCTAGTTCAACACATTTTCCTGACTGCGACGCGTGCCACGAAGCACGGCTAATCCGCTTGTTGGATCAGCCCCAGGCTGCTGCACTAATCAGAACGACAAATGTTTGCTCAGAGTTTTGCCAGCGCCACTTCGGAACCAGGCGGCCTCATTGGCCTTGAGCCCCAGCAGCTTACGCAGTTCCCTGCGTGCCGGGATAGAACTCTCTTTGGGCCTTCAACCTGTATAGCTGGCCTGCCTGTGGCCGCCGATGGCGCCTCGGGGCCCGGGCCGTCGTGCGGTGGGGCCCCGTCGGACCCTCCCGGGCCTCTGGCGCGGAGCTCTGGGGAGCGGCCACCCTGCCGAGTGGGACCTGTTCCACGACCTCGGCCGTCGGATGGCCGAGGTCAACGGCGTCGCCTTCATCGAGCGCTGTGCTTGTCACGTCGGGGAGTCGGGTAGCACCCCCCGACCCTCGGTGCGCAGAAGAACCGCATCAAGAGAATGCGGGAGGGCAGGCCGCCGCGATAGCGGCTCGGTGTTTGGGACCCTCCTCTCCATTTTTTTACTTAGCGTTTGCGTTTGGGCAACTTGGACGCACTCATGCTTGTGCTTCTCTTACCCCCTCTCCCCTATGGTGAGTTCCAGGGGGGGTCGATGCAGCTCCTTTCCATGCCTAGGTGGCCATACGGCCAGGGCTCGTTTATGCAACATCTTAACTGCTGCTTTGCAACAGTTCGCCTCAGCCACGCCACCCTAGGTCCAATCCCTAGACAAGTGCACTTGGACAGCGCAGCTATTCGCCAGGTTCACTGCTCCGTTTCGATCCTCATGCCAGCTGCTTCAGTTTGAAGCGCTGAACCCAGTGCCCGCGTTACCGCAGACTGTAATATTTCGCTCCTGCTTATACCAGGAGCAGGCCTCTTACACGGGCCGTGCATTGCTCCGAGCACTTCTGGTCGTTTGCCTTTTCGCCCTTGCGCCGTATCCAGCGTGCATAGCAGAGACCTTGTGCTTCTTGGCTTTGTGCCGTAGCCGCCCGACCCGTAAGACCAGTTTATAGGACGGTCTTCGTAGCGTCACCAGAATACATTTTCGCGTCTCGCCTCGTCTCCTCCGTCGTCGTCGTCGTCGTCGTCGTCGTCGTCGTCGTCATCGTCGTTCGTTGTTGTTTCTTCGCATCAGTGCGTTTTGTCACAATCAAGTATCCAGCTGCCAGCGGCAAGTCACCCAACCGTGTCGGCCCGGCATTCTGGGTGGCGACTGTTCGATGGGGCACGGGAGGCCGTCACGCGCGACACTTTGCGTCTCCAGGCTTGGGGGAACCGTGATGGTGTTGCTGCTGCTGCTGCTGCTGCTGCTGCTGCTGCTGATGATGATGATGATGATGATGATGATGATAATGACGAGGAGGGGGGTGACGTTGATGACGATGATGCCGATGATATTGTTGACGATGGTGAAGATCAAGACGATGATGCTGATGATGGTGATGATGTTAATGATGATAAAGGTGCTGATGAAGCTGCTGCTGCTGCTGATTATGTTTTTCATGCTGATGACGGTGATGCTAATGCTGTTGCTGCTGATGGTGCTGAGGTTGCTGGTGCTGCTGATGATGATGATGATGCTGATGATGATGATGATTTCGATGATGGTGCTGATGATGGCGATGGTGGTGCTGATGATGATGATGATGATGATGCTGATGCTGATGGTGATGATGCTGATGCTGTTGATGATGGTGATAATGCTGATACTGATGATGTTCGTTGATGCCGCTGCTGATGATGATGAGTCTGATGGCGGTATGGATGATGCTGATGATTATGATGCTGATGGTGCTGATGATGATGCGGATGATTCTGCTTATGGTAACGATGATGGTGATGGTGATAGTGGTGATGATGATGGTGGCGATGAACTAATGATGATGACGATGATGCTGATGATGGTGATGATTCTGGTGCTGATGCTGTTGATGATGATGGTGCTGACGCTGCTGATAATGTTGATGATTATTGATCTGATTATGATCCTGATCATCATGATGATGCTGACTATGATGATGGTGATGATGATTATCGTCATGACGATGCTGATGATGATGTCGATGACGATGCTGATGTTGATGGCAATGATGCTGGTGGTGATGATGCTGATGCTGATGATGATGCTGATGATGTTTGATACGAAAATGGTGATCATCATGATGATGTTGATTGCGACTGTGGTGATGGTTGATATCGTCATAACGATGGTGCTGATGATGATAATGATGCTGGTGAGGATGATGATGTTGCTGATGGTGCTGATGCTGCCGATGATGCTGATTTCGATGATGACGATGATAGTGATAAGGATGATGGTGATGACGATGATGATGATGAGGTTGTCGATGCTGATGATGCTGCTATTGATTATGATGGATCTAATTATATAGATGATCATCATGATGATGCTGATGATGGTGCTGGTGATGATGATGACGATGATGATGCTGCTGATGATGATGATGGTGATGCTGCTGCTGCTGATGATGATGATGATGAAAGGTGGTGGTGATGATGCTGCTGATGATGCTGTTGCTGATGATGATGATTATGGCAAGGATGCTGTTGCTGATTATGATGATGCGGATGCTGATTATGATTATGATGATGATGATGTTGCTGCTGTTGATGCTGATGATGATGCTGATGCTGATACTAATGATGTTGATGCTGATGCTGATGATGATGCTGCTGCTGCTGATGATCATGAGGATGTTGATGGTGGTGGTGGTGGTGATGGTGGTGGTGGTCATGATGAGGATGATGACGCTGAGGATGGTCAGGACGGAGGAGGGGGATGAGGAGGAAGAGGAGGAGCCGGAGGCGGAGAAGGAGGAGGAGGAGGAGGATAGGGATGATGATGATGATGATGATGATGATGATGAGGAGGAGGAGGAGGAGGAGGAGGAGGAGGAGGAGGAGGAGGAGGAGGAGGAGGAGGAGGAGGAGGAGGAGGACGACAGGAGAAGGACATCCCCATAAAAGGGGGTAGAACATCAGAGCACCTACTCAGGCGACCCACGCGCTAGTGCCCAAATCCCCTGCGATTTGTTGTGCTACAGCCCTGCCTTCTCACTAGGGCCGGCAGGGGGCATACCCCGTAGTTCAAGGACCGAGCTCCGAGGTGGCCCCGTAAGAGAGGCTCGGTACCTTACATCGCGAGTCCCTTCGGGTCAGTGCGGGGGGAGCGGCTGCTGGCCCTTCCGCTTTCCCAAGTGGAGGGGACGCGCTGGCTTAACAGGGCGCCCAAGCCAAGGGGGGGAGGAGACGACGACACGGCTTCAAAAGGAGGAGAGGGGGGAGAGACGGAAGGCCCGAGACCCCAAATTGTTTTTGTGGGGGCTGCTACGTCTACAGTTTGGATTCCGTGCTCCTCTCTCTCGCTCAGCTCACTTTTCGTTCGTACCGAGAGCTGTTCCAAGTAGTGTCACATCGGTACCCTGGTACCCTGTTGAAGTAGCCCAAGGTTCCCCCTCGGAGAGTAAGTCAGGTTGAGCATACTGGAAGTCACGGTCATAGGTAGGGCTAATGCGGAGCACACTGGTGGGCTTCCTTGTGATCATTTTTTCCCCTTCGACTAGTGTACCTGATGGTACTCCAAAAGTACTTCCCATTGCGATGGTGATGCAGGCGCATTGTTGTGCCCAGGTTGTCTGTCATGAATTGCACTCCGAGGTACCTCGCTGATGCTCCTCCTGCCTGTCTGCGGGAACGGCCAGCTCGCATCTGTCCTAGATTAGCATTCCGAGAAACCTCGCCAATGATTCCTTTTGGCGTATCAGCAGGCTCCAGTGGGTGCACGCACTGGTGGCCGCTGGATGAGCTGGCCTCAGCCGTCTCCTCCGACTTGGGGTCGCCGAATGTTTCCGCGAAGATCTCGGTGCCATCCAGCATGGTCTGGATGCTGTCTCGTAGTTTCTGGTGCTCCTTCAGTCTCTTCACTTCCTCTGGGTCCATGTTGTCCTCGTTGTTCATCCCCTTGATGACAACCTTCCTTACTTTGTGGAGGTTCTCTTCGTCGTTCTTCGCGATCTTCAGCGTCAGCTCGCACCAGCTCTGGACAGTGAAGGCCCTCTTCCCTGACCTCTTCCATTGGTCCCTGGGTACCTTGCGAGAAGGTCGCAACCCTCGATATTGTGCGCCATCGGGAAGGAAATGGTGGTCAATTCGGATAGCTCCTCTGGGCTCATCTTCCTGGCCGCGCCGAACAATTCGTAATGGCACTCCTTGATGGCGTCGTCGAGTTGCTGCGGTAGCCTGTTCGCAATGAACGCATGCCACGCGGTTCCCACCTTGAGCTCCACCACCATCGATGGCCCGCTCTTGAACGGGAAGAACTTGCTCCCGCACCCGATCATTGGCCATGCTTCGCAGTCTGCCCCGAACGTTTCCTTCATGTTGTTCACCCGTTCCTTCACGAGCACGTCCTCTGGGTGACTCCCCTGCGCTTCCACCAACTGCATCCAGTACACCTTGCACCAGAACTGCCACTTGTCATTCCTCGAGTTGGGACGGGGGCCTCTCCACCACAGCTTGTTCGGGAAGGCGAGTCCGTGCGAGCACGCCCCCCCTCTGTTCGCCCCGTCCAGTGCCCCTTCCTGCATGCGTTGGACAGCTGCATGTTGTCGCTCCACTTGTCCACGACGTCCAGCGCCTTGAGATACCCTGGCTGCTTCTCACCCTTGTCCTTCGCCGTCTTGTGGTCGCCCATATCGTGCACCTCTCGCTGTGTATCTTCCACCTCTTGTTTTGCCACCTTCAGCGCAGGTTCGCCATTGACGTCCATGGCCATGTACCTGTTGAGCAGGATGTCGTATTCGTCTGCGCAGCGAAGGGCCTCCGTGATACTCTGTCCTGCTGTGCTGAAGGCTGTGCGTATTCTTCCGTTCAATTTTATACCATCCAGTAGCACGTTTGCCATCTCCTTTGGTTTCTCTATGGTGATCTTGTTTCTTTGTGTGCGAGATTTCTTATTTTGGCCTCCTTCTTCTGCCAATTGTATTTGAGCAGCTTTAATCTGTCCTAGTGCCTGGGCTGCCACGCTGCTCCTTTCGCCTCCCTCTTTTGTTCTCGGCAGACCTGCTCTCTCGTAATATACTTTTCTCTTCAATGCAGTCCTTTCTTCGTCGTTCCAATCTTCCCACTCCTCCCCCCTCAGCTCCAGCTCGCAATCGACGCGCACTCTTCTCCATTCACTGCCTTTGCCGCCTTGATCCTTTTCGTGACCTGGCTCGTTTCTCCTGCAGGTTCCGATCATCTGGTAGCACTGGAATCCCTTATTGCACCGCCCGCAGGGCCGTAGTTGGCTGCTGACCGTGAGCGCGCCGAGGCCAGCGCTGAACCAGATCAGCTGTGGCGACCGAAGTTGGGCGATGGAGATCGTGGCGTATTCCCAACAGCCAAAGCAGCTGTGTTCAGCACGTAGTACCTCATATATGCTGATCCCATCCCCCTTCCACTGGTCCCATCCCCCCCGCTGAGTTAGTGCCGAATTCCCAAGTGCCCTGTGACCTCGTAGTGCCTCGTACTCTGTACCCATCTCCCCCACTGACCGTGACCCGTCTTGCATTGTGCGTATGCTGTGCTGTATGCGAAGTACC
This sequence comes from Prorocentrum cordatum, assembly GCA_963575745.1. Taxonomy (NCBI): domain Eukaryota; class Dinophyceae; order Prorocentrales; family Prorocentraceae; genus Prorocentrum; species Prorocentrum cordatum. The sequence goes on from CAUYUJ010020015.1 coordinate 445,413, forward strand.
CCGCCCACCATCTCACCGTATTTGTATGGGAACGAGGGAGGGGGAATCGTATCGTGTCGTCATTGTAGATGACGCCTTCTACTGACTGGGTCGGGTAGGCTGGATGTTGCCAGGCTGGCCTTTCACCAGAGCGTTTCTCTGTAACTCAGCTTCCCGTTCTGCTCGGAACGTCAGGGCCCGTATATCCTACCATTTGGGGCAACACTTCTGAGTTTGGTGAGGCGTTCAACGTCCATGCTGATCGATTCTGCGATTCTTCAACTGGAAGCTCTCTCTTCCTCTTCTGTGCGCTGTTGGGCACGCCAGCTATGCCCAACTGCTCCAGGGGGGGCTCTCCTGAGGCGGCGCCCTCATTGCATGATGCTGACGCCGACGTCGGTGCAGTGTACGTGCTTGTCCGCATCAGCCGCGGCCTGGCACTCTGCCCTGGGGCCTTTGCACTCCGAGAAACCTCGCTAATGCAACCACCCCTTCGGACCTCTGTGGTGCAGCACTCCGAGAAAACCTCGCTAATGCCACCACTTCCTCTGTTTTCAGCGACGCCGACGCTGTAGCTCCCGCTCCACCATCCTCTCCAGCTCCGGCTTGGGTGCCGCCGACTGGGACTTCTTGCCTCCCACGCAGACGATCAGCATACCCATCGCCATCTTCAGGTTGTGGCCTGCGAACTGGTCCAGCTTCGCCATGGTGTCTTTCCTCATGTTATTCGGAAGCACATCTCTGAAGTTTGGGGACTCGTTGATGCCGATCTGGATCTTGCCCGAACCCTCTTCCCAGAACTCCTGCTCGTCCTCGTTCGGGTTCCTGTTCTTGCTGTTGCGCGCCTTGTTGCTCTCGCTGACCTTGCACATATTGATCGTCTCTGTGATCATTGCCTGGCTGTGCTCGCTGTTGTCCTCCATCAGCTTCAGGAGATCGTTCAGGGTGTCCATTGCTCTGTCTATCGATGCTGGTACTGTCGTTTCGCCCTCCTTCTTCCATTCCGACACCATCTCCTGGATGCCTTCCATGAGCGCCATTCCCGTGTGTATGCTTGGCGGCCCCAACTTGTGCCCCTTGCCCCTCTCCCTGACCTGGTTCCCGTAGCTCTGCCCCGCTGCCGGCGACTTCCGAAGCGCCAAATTGTTGACTTGTATGAGGAAGAAGTCCGACGTCACGTGGTTGATATCTCTGATCTCTGCTGCCGAGCGGAGGGCCAATCTCTGCAGCCGATTGATGTGCCCCCTTAGGTCGCACTCCCCGTAGTCGTCCGCCGCGCATGACTGGCGGGGGGGTGGTCTGCGCCCTCCTCCTCCGCCTTTGCCGTTTCCTCCCATCGCCGCGGCCGCTGTCTTTGGCGGGCTGCCCGCTGCTTTGGCGCTGGTCCCTTCTGCGTGCCACCTGTCCTTTCCTTGTCCCTTGCCGCCCTTGTGGTGCTTCGGCTCTCCTTCCATCTCCGCGCTTGCTCCTCGTTTGGGTTGTGGCAAGCTCCGCGGTGCAATCGCCAATTTTTTGCGCAGTGCGGTCCAGGATGGCGGCAGCGCGCGTGCATCTGAAAGCCTTCAAGGATGAGTCTGAAAGCCACAGAGGATGCAGGTGATGGAAGGGACTCGCGGACGGGGTGATTCCAGCAGATTCTGTTTTTGTAACATATCCCGTGACTCTCCGCCGATCTCATTCCATGGTCCGTTGTTTTTTTTTGACGCGACAGAGCTCATGCACTCAGAGATTAAACGATGACTGTGGCCAATCCCGAAGGGAGCCGAGCCAATGAGGAAGCTGGACATAAGGATCAAACTCCAGTCCTTGCCAAAGAAATCTATGAAGAAGCCTGGGGATGAGGATCGAACTCCAGTCCTTGCCAGAGAAATGCATGATGAAAGCTGGAGATGAGGATCAAACTCCAGTCCTTGCCAGAGAACTATATGAAGAAAACTGAAGATGAGGATCAAACTCCAGTCCTTGCCAGGTAGATCTATGAAGAAAGCTGAAGATGAGGATCAAACTCCAGTCCTTGCGAAAGAGCTCATGCGCCAAGGACATTGATTCGTGATCGCCAGGCGTGGGACCAGAGGAAGACAGTTGTGCGCCGCTCTCCTGTGTCCTGCCAGCGCCGCCGCCGTAGTAAATTGTGCTCCGCGCACCTGTCCCTCTGTTCCAGTTTCTCAGTCGCACCAAAGCTGAGCCACCACCTCTCCGCCCGCCGTAATCTCAGGTAGCGTTGTGTCCCATGCTTCTCCAGCGTGGCGTGAGATACTGGAGCCCGTCCCCACCCGAGCTTCCCAATCCTTCGTGCCTCTCTTGAACATTGAGATGTCTGACTGCATCTTCGGGCACCGGCTCCATGCGTCCACGCTGACCTCCGCCATCGCCTGGAAGTCACTGACTACTTGCTTGGCCCAAGGTGTAGATGCTTCGCATGTTCATCCATTTTCCAATCTTCTGACCCCGCATAGTCTGTCCAACTTCGACGCGCCAAAAACAGCCGCCAGCACGCTGCCAAAATCTTTTGGATATTTCGCCCATTGTCAGCACCACCGTAGCCTTCGCATCCTCAGTGCTGTCGAGCAGCGCGGTGTCCTCCATCTCCTGAAAACCTTTGTTGTTGGCGTAGCACCTGGTCGTGCCACCCGCTTCTCCTCTGTTCATCCTGCCTCCTGTCATCCTTCTCAAAATAAGTGCCATCGTACTGTCGAGTGCCCTCAAGTGGCGCTCTCCCAGTGCAAGTGCCGTCAAACCGCTTAGGCCCGCTCCCGAAACAAACGCCTGAAACATCTCCTTCCTTATTTTGTCGGTTGTATCTGATGACCAGAAGCGCCCGCGCTGTCTGTAAACCAGCTGCATGGCCTCGCACCTCCTCTTTACCTCCCCTGCGTATCCTTGATCCCCTGGTAGGTGTGGCCCCAGTGCTCTCATCTCCCTCAGCGGCGTGCCCTTGATCTTCTTCTCTCTCTCTCTCTACAGCTGCCTTGTGGTCCCATCTCGCCCTGGTCCTCGAAGAGCCACCAGGTGGTTGGTCTTGGCTGGGTTCAGGCTCCATCCCCCACTCTCAAGCTTGCTCTCTAGGCGCTGTGTGGTGGCGTTGATCTGTTCTGCAATTCTTGTCGCGTGGGCTCTTGGGCAATCCGAGATAACCCCGCCTCCACCTAGAGCCGATTGGGGCTGGGGGCCTGGGCGATCCGAGAGATCCTTGCTTTCGCCGAGCCCCGCCTGGTGCTCCGAGATTGCCCCGCTAATTCCAGTTACTAGAGGGATCGGACCCGACGCGACCACAGTGTGGATCTGGGCGATGTCGTCCATGAGCGAGTTGAGCGAGAGGTAGTGCTCTTGTTCGTCGACGGGGCCCACTGTGCCATGTATTGTCTGCATAGCGTCCCCCTCTCTTTCTTCCTGGTGCCATTGCCCCGCGCGCGGGTTGTAAGTATCATTGAACTGTCTTGGGCACAAGGTAAATCCCATGTACGCCCCTCTCGTAGTCCTTGTGTGCAGCCAGTCGTCTGCGCATTCCGTGCTCACCGACGTGTAGCGTAGCGCCTCGACCGCACATGGTAAGTCCTCCTCTTTTGACGCGGCGAAGACTGATGCCAGCAGGAGGTTGCGTTTCGTACTCGCGAAGGCTTTTGTGCAGTCGTAGTTGCTGGTGATAGTGCTCGCTCCTGCTTGCGTTGCTCTCCACCGTGTAGCTTCGACGCAGGTGATCGCATGCTCCCTCGATCTGTTTCTAAGCCCTCCCTGTGCCCGGCAGGGATGCTTCGGTGTTTATCCTCTGTAGCGGATACCTATGTGGAAAACCGTTTCCATTGAGCAACATGCGTGCGTGGCTCTTTTCCCTTGCAACACTTTTTTTGCTTGCCCTTCTCCGCTGAGAAGGAAATAGACCTGTGCCAATCCAGTGGTGTAGCTTGTGATTGGCGGCGCTTGATGAGGATGTCCTCCAGCTTGTTCCTGCGTGCCATGCTTGCTTCTTTCCCCAGCGCCGAAGATTCCAGCCCAGCTGTCGCGTATTTCCTCAGGTGGTGCCCTTTCTTTTCGGTCGCCCTTAGTGCTTCGCCGTCGTCAACTCTGTCTTTCCTGCCCAGCGCCATGCCCGACGTCCAGCCCATCGTCTGTAGAATTGGCCTTCCCACTCAGTACTTGTAGAGCGTGTTGTGCTTGTCCAAGTCTTCCTCGTCATCTCGCTTCTCCGCCGCTCGTGCGTTTTGCTCCTCCAGCTTCTTGCTCAGCTCCTCAGGGTATTCCAGGCTGACTGTGGATTCTAGTATCATCCATGTTAGTTCTACTGGTACTCCCCACGGGGGGGAGCTCGCCTTTTTGCCGCTTTCTTGCAGTACTTCAACATGTCTCTCTTGTCCCTTTCCGCTTGTGCTTTCAAGTCCACATCCAGTGGGTTCGGCATTTTGTCTGCTATCATCTCGTCATGCTCTTTCTCGTATTCTTCCAGGCCCATCGGCTCGGCTGCCAGCCCCCCATCGTGGGGGTGTTTGCCCAGTTATGTGGACAATCTCTATGTGCCCCACCAGGTCTGCGATGAGAAATCATGTCTCTTCTTTGGTTCTCTCCTATTCCTTTGATATTCCACCGTGAGCCTGTGCATCTCGCTGAAGTTGTTGTTCTTGAATGCTCTCCACATTTCCCCTGCCAGCTTATTTTTTCCATGTTGTTTCCAATCTGTCCTGCGTTTGCGTGGCGCATTTTGTATCTGCGCCACCTCTTTCTTGATCTCATCTACTCTCTCCCGCGTGTCAAATCTAACATGTCCGCTCTTAACTTCATCCTTTCTGCCAGTAGGGGGCGACGTAGTAGTTGGAAAGCGGCCACGCCCTTGTCCTCTTGCTTCTTCTTGATCGGGGATACCTCTTTCATGGTGTTCCTGCCCGCCTCACTCGACTTCTTCCGCATCTGATCGGCCGTAGGGCGCTCCTGCAGCTCTCTCCATTATTCTTGTGCCTCATGCCCCCCCATGAGTTGCATTCCGAGAAAACCTCGCTAATGCTTCCCCTGGGGGGTCGGCAGGGACCTCCTGGGTTGCACTCCCGGGGGGGGGGAGGGGGGCTCGGTAATGCACCACCGCGGAGTACTGAAGGGACTGCCTGGGTCGCCCTCCGAGAGAACCTCGCTAATGCTCCTCCTGGCTGCTGCGTCTGGGCGGCCTGCAGGTGGCGGTTGAACGCGCTCAGGAACTCCGCCCTCAGGCGGCCTTTCCTCAGGCGCTCCATCAGCATGCTGCGGTCAACTTCTTTGTCTGCTCTCTGCTGCCTGTGTTTGCCCGAGAAATGAAGTTGATGCTCCAGTCCAATATCCAAGCCCAAAGGGATTTGATCTCTGTGCCCTCTCGTTTTGATCTCCCGCAGTTTTTTTGTAACTCCTCTCGATGCTGCGCACCTCCGCGCATGAGGTAGGGCTCCCGACGGTATCGCTACGTGGTCTATCTTGCTCGTCATCATTCTCGTTTTTTGACGCAGTAGTGCGTAGGTCCACAATCAATGCAAGTCGTGACCACTGATGGTGAGCCGTGAACGCAAAATTCCTTGAATGTTGTAGCAGAGTCGTTCTCCACTTCCTTGGCCACTGGTCCCAATGCTGCTACATGTTTGCTCGAACTGTGTCTGCTGACCACCACATCCCTGGCAGTCTGACCTGTGCAATCCCAACTGGCTGCTGATGTCCCCTCCCACAATGATAGTAGATCTGCCACCCGTGTCGTCGAATTTCTCCTCTACCCGCTTCATACTTCTTTTGGGATCCTTCCATGGTTTGTGTGCCCTCTGTCTGACGGTAAATATGTTGCAAATATTGTGACGTCGTTTGCTCTCGTCCGCAGTCGGACCCCTGCCGTTCTACCTTGCAGTTGGGCAGGAGGTGAATGCTGCGTGTGGAAGGCCTTGTCTGTCACCATCTCGTTGGAAACCAGGAGCGTCGCACCACAAGATCTATTGATCCATTTTCCCCTTGTTGTCCCGAGCTGCAATGTCGTATGATATCTGTGGTTCGTCTTCTTCATCGGTTCTGGCCCAGCCCACTGGTGAGTCCCTGTCAGTACAATCGCATCCCACTTTCGTAGTGCACTGCTTATTTCTTCCAGCCTGTCCGTGGTATTCGCCACAAGTGGATTGTACAGCAACAGCTTCATCAGTGCGCATAACGAGAACACTGTAATCGCCATCCATCTGCCATGCTCCTTTAGCTCCCTCTCTGGCTCGTGCGATTGCGGGGCGGTCGTCGTGTGAGAGAGTTTCAGCAACTCCTCTCCCCGTCGGTTCTCAAAGTGCCTGAGCCTCCAACGCCGACTATGAGGAGGAGGAGGAGGGGGAGGAGGAGGAGGAGGAGGAGGAGGAGGAGGAGGAGGAGGAGGAGGAGGAGGAGGAGGTGGAGTAGGAGGAGGAGGAGGAGGGAGAGGAGGAGGAGGAGGAAGAGGAGGAGGAGGAGGAGGAGGAGAGGAGGATGGGGGAGGAGGAGGAGGAGGAGGACAAGCTAGGTGCGCTCGCGTCATATCTGACATCCTACCCCTCCCTCCCATCCCTTACCATGGCGCAGATCCCCTCTCTAGTCGCACAGTCTGATGTCGAGCAGGGCAATGATCCCGAAAGGGTACGCGATGCATTGTAGAGCATGACATGGCGTAGAAGAGCACCGCGAAGCGCAGCATCAACCTAGCATTGCATTGCATGCCGTGGCATGGCACGGGAAATGACGCCAGCGCTGCAGCGGGAGCACGAGTCGAAACGAGCGGAAGCGCGGAAATGAGGCCAGCGCTGCAGCGGGAGCACGATTCGGAACGAGCGGAAGCACGCTGGAATCGGCCCGGGAGGCCTCCCGGGCGCCGGAAGCAGAAATTGAGCATTTTCAAAAGAAAAATGTGTATTAGAATGGCCTTTTTTCGGCGCCGCCTCGGAACTCGATTTTCCGGCGGCGGCCGGAACCGGCTCTGGACCTGGCCCGAGCGCCGGCCTGGGCGCCGGCTCGGGCGTGCAGCCCGGGCGCCGGCGGAAATGATGCCAGCGCTGCAGCGGGAGCACGATTCGGAACGAGCGGGGCCCGAAAATGAGGCCGGCGCCTCAGCGAGAGCAGCATTTTGAAAAAATGCAGGCGAAAACCCAACTCCGGGGAAACCTGTGTGTAAAAAAACAATACGCGGGGGGGGGTCGGACACTTTCAAGCCGTCATCAGGGGAAGAGGGAGAGTAGTATTCATATTGAGTAATTGTAGAGGGGGAGGAGGAGGAGGAGGAGGAGGAGGAGGAGGAGGAGGAGGAGGAGGAGGAGGAGGAGGAGGAGGAGGAGGAGGAGGAGGAGGAGGAGGAGGAGGAGGAGTCTGTCACATGTAGGTCGTTTTGGGGCTCCCTTTTGCCCTCGCGGGGCCCTCTTGGTAGTGTGGTGGGCCCTGTGGGGCCGTCTTGACGCCGTCTCAGGCAGTTGAATGGCCTTCTGCCTTCTGAGACCGTCCTGGGTCCCACGCGAGGCCCTGTTTGGCCCTTTTGGGGCAGGCGTGGGTGCCTCCTAGGCCATCTTTGGACCCTCGTGGGAGCGTCTTGGGCCGTCTTGGGGCCACCGTGGATGCTTCTTGGGTCGTCTTGGGCTGATGGAAGCCAGAAGCGGTGAGACTGTGAACATCATTCAATAGCCCTATGGAAATCTATGGTTGTGGTTTCTTCGGGCCCTATTTGAGGTCCTCTTGTAGTCCTTTTGTGCCCTCTTGGAGCATGTTGGACCGTCTTGAGGCCATATTCGGGTGCCTCGGGGCCATCTTTGCCATACTTCGAGGCATCTTGTGCCAAGTTGGTGTCGGTGGTTGCCTACATGGGCCATCTTGGGAGCCCGGGGCGCGGAACCATCTGTTGCCTCGGGAGCGCGGCTTCATAGTTTTGGCGATGGACCGTGGCCTCGGGAATGGGGTGTGCACACGGCTCCTGGTACGGAGGGGTCTTTTTATTATAGTCCAGAAATCTTGCAGAGCCGCACCTGGCATTCTAACGCCGACGTCGTGCAGGCACGGTGGCGGATCAGGAAGCCATTGCCTCACTGCGTGCAGCTTGTGGAGGTCAAGTTAGCCCCGCCGTGGAGGAGTCACTTGCATCCCACCTAGACCCGCTATTGAAAGGCTACACGCGGCGACCTTATCCACTCCGACGAAACGATGCATCGCCGACGTTGCCGATGCATCGTCGATGCATCGGCAATGCGGTGCGATCGTCGGACCCCATCACTTCAGACCTCACGTGGGAGGCCTCCAGAACAGGATGTTGCAATGTTTTGGGCGGTTATCGGGGTTGCAGAGAGAGTGTGAGAGTGAGAGGGAGAGAGAAATAGAGAAACAGACAAAGAGACAGATAGAGAAAAAGGGAGAGAGAGAGAGAGAGAGAGAGACAGAGAAGAAGAGAAAGAGAGATAAACACAGAGAGAGAGAGAGAGAGAGAGCGAGAGGGAGAGACGCACAGAGGCATAAAGCAATTAAGACAGGCAGGCACACAGAGCGAGTGAGCGAGCGAGCGAGCGAGAGAGAGAGAGAGAGAGAGAGTCGGAGGCTTTCAAGAGGCTTCGCAAACTCCCCGAACATTTGTTGTCATAATTGGGGCGCAGGGGGAGGATGAGGAAGTTTGCAGTAGTGGTAGTTGTAGCTATGGTCTGTAGTGGAAGTTGCAGTCGTGGTAGTGGCAGGGGTTGTGACGCGGTAGTGGTAGTGCAGTTCTAGTTGTAGTGGTAGCGGTATTGGCAGGAGGAAAGGGAAGAGGACTTGGCGCCAGCATAGCCCCCCCCCCCACCCATTCCAAAGCTTCCTGAAACCGTCAAGCTGTGGCGGGCCATTCCTCTCACGGGGGAAGTCTTGAACGATTTCCAGTCCGTTCGTCGATGGGGTGTGTGTGGGTGCATATGCGGGTGTCTGCGCCTCGATGCTTCTCGGCGGGTGGTGCAATGCCCTCAGAGACTGGTTCGATTTCGTAAACCCAACTCCATCCACAATGGGCAAATTATCATGTGTCTGATAGAACACTCAATCACCAGAGCTGTGTGTTAAACCCTCTTCCGTATCCCACGGAGCTTGGCTTTGCCTTTTGGGCCTTTTCTAGGGTTTTTTTTTTATTTTTTTTTTTTTTGTATATTTTATTTTTTTTTTTTTTTTTTTTTATTTTTTGTTTTTTTTTTTTTTTTAGTTTTTTTATTTTTTTTTTTTTATTTTTTTTTTTTTTATTTTTTTTTTTTTTTTTTTTTTTTTTTTTTTTTTATTCTTGGGCCGTCGTTGGGAAAACAAGTTCGGATATGTTTGAAGAGAAAATCTTGCCGCAAGTTTTCAGTGTCAGTGTACACGCACATATCAGCTCTAGAATGAAGTTGTGAACTCCCGTGTAGCCGGGCTGCACTCGCGGCCAGTCGAGGTACACATACTTTGCTCCTACAGCGAGGGGTTAGGCTTTTCTCGAGTCCTAAGCGGATTGACACCCTGTGCAGCAAGACGGATCTACCGTCCTTGCATGTGGTCCATGGAGATATTCTGATATTAGTCGCAGTGTTCCATTCTTAAGCGCACTGCAGCGTGCGAATGGTGCGTGGCAGACAGGTGAATTAGACGGCACAGCACGATGGTGCATTTCGCAGGGCAGCGTTAAGGGTCTTACCTATGGACAAACATCCCGTGATGGCCCAAGCCGTGCTGGCTCAAGGTGACTTCTCGTGGCCGGCAGCGTTATTCGCGCGCGCGCTGTGCGCCTGTTTGCTTGCCGCGGATGTGTCGCCTGGACAAGGACGCCCTGCCGAAAGAGGCCGCCATGGTGCCCGCGGCTGCGGAGCCTGCTTGCCGAAGCTTCCACGTCGTGCTGGTGGACGAGGCGGCCCCGCCTTGGCCGCTGGGCGGATGGCCTTTCGGCAGCCCCGCCGACTGGCGGCGGAACCTGGAGCTCCCCGCCGACGCCACTGTGGGCCAGGCAAGGCTATGCTTCGGCCGGCCCTTGACAGGACGGGCGCACGCGCTGGTGTTGCAAGGCACGGACGGCGTAGCCCCCGCTCCAGCAGGGCGCCGAGAGGTGGCGGACGACACGCCGCTGTCGGTGGTGTCCAGCCGCTGCCGAGCCGAGCTGCACTTCGAGCGCGCCGTGGTCCTTGAGCGCGCAGACGGCCCGCTGTCGGTGCCTGGCAAGCTCTGGAGTGCCATGCGGCGCACATTCGGCTCCTACCTCGCGCTGGGCCCGCTCTTCGGGTGAGGCCTCCGCCCCCTCTTACTCGCCCTGGTCTCTGCCTTTGCCCTCGTCTCTGCCCTCATTGTCGTCGTCGTAGTCGTCGTCGGCGTCCTCCTCTTCCTCCTGACAGAGGGCCTCGGGCGAACAGTCTTGGCCCCCTGCAGTGTTCTTGGCCTCGGCGAGTGCGGGCGCGCGCTCAACAGTATGGGCAGGTCGCGCGGTGCGACTTTAGAGGGCTGCCCGCTCTCTTCCTCTCCCTCTCCCGCTTCCACTTCCGCTTGCTCTTACCCCGCTCCCGCTCCCGGTCCCGCTCGCCCTTCCCGCTCCCGCTCGCCCTTCCCGCTCCCGCTCCCCCTTCCCACTCTCACTTCCACCTTCACTCCCGATGCCACTCGCCACTCCTGCTCCCGCTGCCTTTCCTGCTCCCCTCCCACTCTCGCTCCGCTGAAGCTGCTGCTCTCGCTCCAGCTTCCACTTCAATCCTTATTCCCCATTGGTATGCAGTGTGTGTGTGTGCACATATATATATATATATATATACACATATTTATTTATTTATTTATTTATTTACATATATATATATATATATATATATATATCTCGGAGTAGGGCCCGGGAGCGGCCCGGGGCGCTGCCAGTAATCTCCATGGGGGGCGCAGAGCGCCCCCGGGAGCGTCCGAAGCGTCCCGGAGGGCCCCTGGGACCGCCAGGAACAGTTCGAGACCGCCCAAGACGGCCCGCGAGCGCTCCAAGCCGCGCATAGATAGCCTCAGGAATGGCCAGGAAGGCCCGAAGACGTTCCAAGAGAGCTCCATGAGGCCCCGAAGGCATCCCAAGAGGCCTCCCAAGAGAGCCCCGACAAGCCACAATCGTTGATTTTTTTTTTTTTTTTTTTTTTAGGTTTTTGGGCTTCCCGTTTTTTCGGGGTTCCGACGCTCCCAGACCGTCCAAGAGTCTCCCAAAACCGCTCCAAGACGGCCGAAGAGGCCCCCAAGACCGCCCCAAGACGGCCCAAGAGACCCCCAAAATCGTCCCAAGACGGCCCAGGAGAGCCCCAAGATGGCCCAGAAGCCGCGCAAAACGGTTCCAGGAGAGCCCCGACAGGGCTTCAAAACTGCCTAAGCGAGCCCAGCGGGCCCCAAGAGGGCCCCGCGAGGCCCCAAGAGGCCCCAAACAGGCCCCCAAGAGCCTCCCTGGAGGCTCCCAAGAGGCCCCCAAGATGCCCAAAAATGGCCCTGAGCGCGCCCCAAGACGCCTCCAGGAGAGCCCAACAGGCCTCCGAGAGGCCCCCAAGAGGCCCACTGGAGGCCCTCAGGAGGTCGTCCCCATCATGTTCCCGCAAGGGGGTCTGGGAACATGATTCCGCGCCTTGGAGGAGTATTCTGCGCCTTCCGAGGCGCCTTGGACGACGTACGTATGTTTCTATAGATTGTCCTTCTCCTGTTTACACAATCCTACATGTTTTACGTCTGTTTCTATATATATATATATGTATATTTATACATATATATACATATACACATACATGTATGTATGTATGTATGTATGTATGTATGTATGTATGTATGTATGTATGTATGTATGTATGTATGTATGTATGTATGTATTAATGTATGTAGTGTATGTAGTGTATGTAATGTATGTAATGTATGTAATGTATGTATGTATGTATGTATGTATGCATGCATGCATGCATGCACGCATGCATGCATGTATGTATGTATGTATGTCTGTCTGTCTGTCTGTCTGTCTGTCTGTCTGTCTGTCTGTCTGTCTGTATGTATGTATGTATGTATGTATGGATGTATGTATGTATGTATGTATGTATGTATGTATGTATTTATGTATGTATGTATGTATGTATGTATGTATGTATGTATGTATGTATGTATGTAGGAATGTATGTATGTATGTATGCATGCATGTATGTATGTATGTATGTATGTATGTATGTATGTACGTGTGTATGTATGTATGTAGGTATGTATGTATGTATGTATGTATGTATGTATGTATGTATGTATGTATATATATATACACATACAATGGGGAGGGGGTCCTGGACCAGGGGGGGCCTCACTTTGCCCAGTGGCTGTGGTCACCCCCCCACGGGGACGCTCCCAGGACCCTCTAAAATGGCTCCAGGACGCCCTCAGGACAGCCCAAGAGAGGTCCGAAGCGGCCCGGGAGCACTCCAAGACGGTTAAAAAGCTGCCAAAGCGTCCCAGCAGGTCTCCGACAGCACTCCCGGGAGGGGCCCGATGGGAAATTGTCACTGATTTTTAGTGGGTTTTGAAGGGTTTTGACGTTCTCCCCAGTTCGGCTTCCAGACGCTCCAAGGCGGCCCAAGAGGCCCGAAAGATCGCCTCAAGACAAGCCCAGAGGCCCCCAAGAGACCACCGAGACAGCCCAAGAGGGCCCCAAGACGGCCCAGGAAGCTTCCAAGACGGCCCAAAAGAGCTCCCAGAACACTCCAAGAGGAGCCCCAGATGGGGAACACGAACTGAAATTTCGAGCCCTCGCCCACCAGAAGCTCCCAAGAGGCCCCCAGGAGTCCGCAAGAGGCCTCGAGAGGCCCCCAGGAAGCTCCAAGAGGCCTCCAAAAGGCGCCGAAAGGGACCCGCAAGGCTTCCAGACGCTGGTGATAATGACAATGATGATTATGCAGGGCGGCCTCAGGCCCACAACCTAAATCCCCAATACTGCTCACGCGGCATGCAAGACGCTGCGGAGATATCCTCGAGTTCGGCGGGGGAGCTTCGGAGACGACGGTGACGAAAATAATGACGATGATGACAACTATTATGAAGTTGACGACGGCGATGATGATGATGATGATGATGATGATGATGATGATGATGATGATGATGATGATGATGATGATGATGATGATGATGATGAGGAAGGAGATTATGATGATGATGTTGACAGTGGGAATGATGATGCTGATGATGATGACGATGATGCTGATGATGGTGATGGTGATCGTGATGTGAGTGATGGTGATGATGATGATGATGGTGGTGATGCTGACGATCATGATGACGATGACGGTGATGCCGTTGAGGATGGTGTTGCTGACGATCATTATGATGATGCTGCTGATGGTCAGGATGATAACGCCGATGCTGATAATAATGGTGGCGATGCTGTTTATGGTGCTTGTGATGCAGGAGTGGGCGGATGATGAAGATGATGACGATGATGATGACGATAACGATGACGACGATCACGACGACGACGATAATGATGACGATGGCGATGATGAGGATGATTATGTTGATAATTCAAGTGACGATATTGACGATGATGACGACGATGGCGATGATGACGATGGTGATGACGATGTTGCTGCTGATGGTGGTGATGGTGACGATTTTGATGATGGTGATGGTCATGATGATGATGACGATGCCGCTGACGATGACACGCCGGATATGAGGGTGATGAGGATGGCGATGATGACGATGACGATTATCCTAGCTAGAACTTGAGCGCGCGCGAAGCGCGCGCGATGGTTCTAGTATATATACACGTACACGTATATATAGGCATACTCATATGTATACGTGTAGGCACGTATAATTTCACACGCGTATTTACATCCATATATCTGAATATATGGATACATGTGTATATATACATATATATACACATGTATGTATGTGTATATATATGTATAGGTATATGCATATGTATATGCATATGTATGTGTGTATGTATATGTATATGTATATGTATTGTGTATATGTTTGTGTATATGCATATGTATATGTATATGTATATGTATATGTATATGCATATGTATATGTTTACGTATATGTATATACATATGTATATGTACATGTAGTTGTTTATGTATGTGTATGCATATGTGTATGTATGTATACATGTATATGTTTATACATCGACATATGTATATGTACATGTATGAGTATATGTATTTGTATACGTACATGTATATTATATGTATATGTATATTTATATGTAGTGTATATGTATGTGTATATGTACATGTATGTACATGTGTATGTATATGTATATGTATATGTATATGTATAGGTATATGTGTATATATATATGCATATGTATATATAGATATATGTGTATATGTATATTCGTATGTGTATGTATATATATATGTATATGCATATGCATTTGAATATGTATATGTTTATGTGTATATAACTGTATATGTTTATGTATATGTATATGTATATGTACATGTATATGTGTATGTATATATTTATGTATGTGTATATGTATATGTATATGACTATGCATAGCATATGTGTGTACATATGTATATGTATGTGTGTGTCTATATTTATGACTATGTATAGGTATATGTGTTTATATATATATATATATATGTATATGTATGTGTATATGTTCATGTTTATGTATATGTAAGTTTAGATGTAAATGTATGTGTGTGTGTGTATCTGAATGTTTGTATGTCCCTTCCTGTATGTTTGCTTGTATGTATGTATGTATATATATGTATGTATATATATATATGTATATGTGTATATATATATATGTGTATATGTATGTATGTATGTATGTATCTATGTATGTATGTATGTATGTATGTATGTATGTATGTATGTATGTATGTATATATATACACATATATATATATATATATATATATATATATACCCTGGATGGAGGCGGGGGGGGGGCCGACGCGCCATGGGGGTGTCGGGGCGCCAGGGACGCTTCCAGACCGCTCAAGACAGCCCCAGCACAGACGAAAAAGGCCGCGAGAGGCCTCAAGGAGGCCTACAATGCGAGAGGCCTCAATGAGGCGTACTATCGCGGACTTATCGTTCTAACACTAGATGGCCTCTGGATGGCCCGCATTCTCGAAAGGGCCCCAAGAAGCCAACATCACGGATTTTCTTTTGTTTTTTGGTGCATTTTAGCGTTTCAGCCTTTTGGCATCCCGACGCTCCAAGACGGCCCAAAAGGCCCCCAAGACTGCTCCACGATAGCCGAAGAGGCCTCCAAGAGGGCCCCAAGACGGCCCACGAGGCCACAAGACGGTGCCTGAGGCGCCCAAGACGGCCCGAGAGGGCCCCAAGACGGACCCAAGAGAGGCCCAAGAACGGGAACGCGAATCCAACAGCAGAGTCTTCCGCCCTAAGAGGCCCAGAGAAGGCCCCAAGAGTCCCCAAGTGGTCCGACGAGGCCCCCATAAGCCTCCCAAGTGGCCCCAAAAGGCCCCAAGGAGACGTACAAGGGGCCCCAAGATTGCCCAACAGTGCCCTCGATGGATCAAAGCTGTCTGCAGGAGGCCCCCGGGAGGCTTCCTGATTGCCTCAGTGTGGCCCCAGGCGCCCTCAAGTCGGGCCTCCACGCAGCCAAGACGGCCAATGACGGCTTCATATTGCAGAGCATCGCCTTCCGATTGCCCAGAGAACCCCGACGATGCTCCCAAGGGCCCCCAAGAAGCCCCAAGATGCCCCCCTAGAAGCACCTAAGAGGTGCCTCCAACAGCTAATTATTATCATTGAGGAAGCACGGAGAACCCCCCAGAAGCCCTTCAGATGCCCCCACGAAGACCCAAGAGGTTCCCCAAGAGGCCTTCAGGAGGCACGACTATGTCACGCGCCTGAGCTTGATAGCGCTGTCCAAGATCTTCCAGCGCCCGCGAGAACTTGAGCGCGCGCGAAGCGCGCGATCGATGGTTCTAGTATATATATATATAGAGAGAGAGAGAGAGAGAGAGAGAGAGAGAGAAAGAGAGAGAGAGAGAGAGAGAAAGAGAGAGAGATGAATGCATAAATGAGTAGTGGGTCCCGGGCCCCCCAAAGTGCACTGATTTATCGTCCGGCCGTTTCGGGCCTGGCGGGGGGCGCCCAAAAACGTCAAAGGGGTCGAGAGACGTCCAAGAGGGCGCCAAGATGGCCCAAGAGCGCTCCAAGGGAGCCCAAGACCGCACAAAAGCGTTTCAAAATTGGTCCAACATGGCTTGAAGACAGCCCAAGAGGGCTTCAAGACGGCCAAGATGAAATCAGCTCAACACTGCCCAAGAGGCACCCAAAGAGGGCGCCACGACGGCGCAAGAGAGCCCCAAGACGGCTCAAGAGCGCCCCAAGACGGCCCGCGAGACTTCCAAGATCGCCCAAGAGGGCCCCAAGACGGCCCCAAGAGGGGCCCAAGAGGGGGAACACGAACCGACGATTCGAGCCTTCCGCCCCAAAAGGCCTCCAGGAGGCCTCAAGAGGCCCCCAACAGAGCCCAAGAGGCCTCCCAGAGGCCCCCTAGATGCCCCACGAGGCCTCAAAGAGGCCCCCCAAAGAGGCCCCAAGAGCACCCCAAACGGCCCCGAAGAGACCTCCACAACATATGGACCGCCTAGCCTATCGTGGCATCGCAGCGTTGCATGACATGACATTACACGGCACAGCACGACAGAGCTAACCGTGCCAGTGCGTATCACAGTATGGTCCATCATACCATAGCATTGCATTCTACAGCAGTGTCTAGCTGAGCCTAGCACTGAACGTCACGACGTAACATTGCCTAGCATGGCATTGCGTCTCATGACACATCGAGACGTACTATGGCATTTCAATGCGCACGCATTGATCGATCAGCACCATACTGCCCTGCGCGACAGTAAACAGACATGCAAATCTCACATCCCCGCTGTTGTTCTTACTGTCGTCCTGTTTATTCCAGCCTAGCAGCTAATAATATGGCATAGCATTGCATTGCATTGCATTGCATTGCATTGCATTTCATTGCAGTGCATTGCATTGCATAGCACGGTATGCCGTGTCTGTGCATACCATGTAACGCGGTAGCATCGCTTTTTTATTAGGGAACATAGTATGATATGACTCAGCGTATCATCTCATATATTACCATAGCATTTCGCAGCATGGCATGGCATGCAATGCACACCGTATAATGTTATTGCATTGCACTCTGCATACTGGCATTGCGCTTTATAGCGTAGCATGGTGTATCATGGCATTCCATAGCAACGTGCAACATGGTGCTGTGGCGCTGTACAATTCCTGGTCCCTAGCTTGGCGACAGCTCACCGGTCGACCGGTCGATGAGAGCGGAGGGGGAATGAGGATTGTGCAGGAGAAAACAGAGAATGTTGACCTGCATCTGCATCTAAGGGGTAAATCGACCAGCAGTGCCCAAGCCACGCCAGTGGGGATAGTTAGGGATAGGTTAAACGATGCTCTGTTTGCCTCCTCCTGCTTCTCCTCGAGCCGACGGTCGGGGAGCGCGTTGTCGGCGCGCGCCCCGCGGGCTCGGAGGAGCAATGCTTTGTGGTGCAGAGTGCCGCGAGGGTCGATCCTAGCCGCAGGGGAACATTACTGCTGTTTTTCGCTTCATTTTTCGTGGGGTTCTGGTTTTCCTCCCTGTCGCGCCGCACCCGCGTCTCACCTCCCTCTCATCTTCTTTCTTTTTCCCCTCATCCGCGCGCAACACATGCACGGCACGTGCATGAGACGCGTCTACATACCGCCTCACATGTTTCGTGGGGTTCTGGATTTCTTCCCTGTCGCGTCGCACCCGCGTCTCCCCCCCCCTCCCCTTCTCCTTCTCGCTTGCACACGGACATGCAAGGACGTTTTGCGCCACATACTGGCATGCACATGATACGCACGTCCACATACAGCAGCACACGCATCATACATCACCCTCATTGAGACACACGCCGTCGCACCCTCACCCACGCGCAACACATGCAAGGCACGCACATGGGACACGCGCATACGTGCGGCCTCGATGCGTTGCAGGCGCACACGGCACGGCGGGCGCAGCACTTTCTCGACGCCAGCACATGTGCGCAGGGGTGCGGTCTTTCTGCGTTGCAGGCGCTCAGGGCGCGGCAGGCGTGGCAATGCCTCTGTAACCGAGGGGGTGGGCGGGGGGTGCGGTCTCTATCCCTTGCAGGCTCGCACGGCGCAGCAAGCGTGTCATTTTCTCGGCACCAGACGGGGTGGACTTGGGGTGCGGTCTCTATGCGTTGCAGGCGCACAGGGCACGGCAAGCGCGGCACTTTCTCGACACCAGGAGGGTGCGCAGGGGGTGCGGTCTCTACGCGTTGCAGGCGCGCAGGGCACGGCAACGACACCAGAGGGGTGTATTGGGGGTGCGGTCTCTATGCGTTGCACGCGCGCAGGGCACGGCAGGCGCGGCACTTTCTTGACGCCAGGTGGGTGCGCAGGGGGTGCGGCCTCTATGCGTTGCAGGCGCGCAGCGCAGGGCAGGCGTGGGAATTCTCGGCACCAGAGGAGGTGCACAGGGGGTGCGGTCCCTATACGTTGCAGGCGCGCCAGGCACGGCGGGCGTAGCACTTTCTCGACGCCAGAGGGTGTGCGCAGAGGGTGCGGCCTCTATGCGTTTCAGTCGTGCAGGGCGCGGCAGGCGTGGCAATGTCTCGATACAAAAGGGGGTGCGCGGGGGGTTCGGTCTCTATCCGTTGCAGGCTCGCACGGCGCAGCAGGCGTGCTATTCCCCACATGTTTCGTGGGGTTCTGGTTTTCTTCCTTGCCGCGTCGCACCCGCGTTTCCCCTTCTCTTCCCCACCTTTTTGCTTCTCCGTCTCGCTCGCACTTACACAACCGTCGTGGCAGGTGTGGCACTTTCTCGGCACCGTAGAGGGTGCGCAGGCTGTTGTCCCTCACTGTGGTCTCTATCCGTGTCAGAGTCGCACGGTGTGGCAGGCGTGGCACTCTCTCGAAACCACAGGAGGTGCGCAGCGGGTGGTCCCTCACCGTGGTCTCTACCAGTCTCAGGGTCGCAAGGCGTGGCAGGCGTAGCACTTTCTCGAAACCACAGGAGGTGCGCAGCGGGTGGTCCGTCACCGTGGTCGCTATCCGTCTCAGAGTCGCACGGCGTGGCAGGCGTGGCATTTTCTCGACACCATAGGAGGCGCGCAGCGGGTGGTCCGTCACCGTGGTCGCTATCCGTCTCAGAGTCGCAAGGCGTGGCAGGCGTGGCATTTTCTCGGCACCATAGGGGGTGCGCAGCGGGTGGTCCGTCACTGTGGTTTCTATCCGTCTCAGGGTCGCACGGCGTGGCAGGCGTGGCATTTTCTCGGCACCATAGGGGGGTGCGCAGCGGGTGGTCCGCCACCGTGGTTTCTATCCGTCTCAGGGTCGCAAGACGTGGCAGGCGTGGCCGTTTCTCGACAGCACAAGAGGTGCGCAGCGGGTGGTCCCTCACCGTGGTCGCTATCCGTCTCAGGGTCGCAATGCGTGGCAGGCGTGGCAGTTTCTCGGCGGCAGGGGGTGCGCAGGGGCTGGTCTCTCCCCGCGGTTTCCATACGCGCCAATGTCGCAGGGCCTAGCAGGCGTGGCAATTTCTCGACGTCACAAGGGGTGCGCAGGGGCTGGTCTCTCACCGCGGTTTCTGTACGCGCCAATGTCGCAGGGCCTAGCAGGCGTGGCATGTCCTCGACGTCAGAAGGGGTGCACAGGGGCTGGTCCCTCACCGCGGTCTCTACACGCGCCAATTTCGCATGGCCTAACAGGCGTGGCACTTTCTCGACTTCACAGGGGGTGCGCATGGGGTGGTCCCTCACCGCGGTCTCTATACGCGCCAATGCCGCAGGGCCCAGCAGGCGCGGCACTTTCTTGACACCAGAGGGACTGCGCAGAGGGTGGTCTCTGACCGCGGTCTCTGCACGGTCCAGGCTCGGAAAACGTGGCAGGAGTGGCAGATTCTCGACGCCCTCAGGGTACTGAGGCTCCCAAGGCTTGAATGGCGTCACCAACGATATCGGCGGGGCAACGGCCACCAGCATCATTCTCGCATGTTCCACTTCAGCTATTATCACTCCTGACATAATATACGTATGTGGAATTGTTCGGTAGCGTGATTCTGCAGATTAGCGCGTGCGGGCTCCCCGACACGAGATTCATTGATCGCCCCAAGTGTTCCGCAGCCGCGTTCCTCCATGTGCTACAAGTATGCGTTTCGGTCAAAACGGCCTCAAGAAAGGGCCCAAACTGGGTTCCCCCCCCCCTCTCCCTGGGGTCTCCTGAGCCGCTCCCCGGCCGCTCCCTTGGCGTCACCAGAGCTGGTCGCTTGTGCCCTCCTCCTCCTCCTCCTCCTCCTCCCCCTCCTCCTCCTCCTCCTCTTCCTCCTCCCCCCCTCCTTCTCCTCCTCCTCTTCTCCTCCCCCTCCTCGTCCTCGTCCTCGTCCTTGTCATCATTTTTCTCCACCTCGGGGGTGTCGGGGCGTGCGCAGGGGCCTGGACTCCACGCCGAGCGCCCGCGCGGGCCGGTCTCCTTGCCACTATTTAAAAATTGTTCAGCGGCGGGGAGTCTTCAGCGGGTCACTCGGTACGCCGCTCGCTGCCGGGCCGACCCGCAGGCGAGCTCCGCTCGCGGGCATCGTCGCTTCTGTTTGCGACAACCGTTTTGCTCTGGGACGGTCCGAAGGGATTCGCCAGTGACGTTTGCCTGTTGTCAGGGCAGCGATTTCCGCAATCTTCAAGCAGGGATGGGGCGTTCAATCGGGCGGGCGGTCGAGACATTAGATGTAATGTCCCATCAGTGATGGGACCTGGCGGGGGGAAATGTAGCACAACCGCCGAGGATTCGTGTCGGGCGGGCGGGGCATTGAATCAAATCTTCAATCAGTCATGGGACAAGGTTGGGGAGGCATGTATCACAACCATCGAAGACGCCGGTCGGGCGGGCGGGACAGTAGATGCTCTTTTCACTCAGTGGTGGGGCGTTCGGTCGGCTTGGGCTGGGGGCATATGAAACGTAACGCTCCTTATTGTGATGGTGCAAGGTTGGGGGGAACATATAGCGCAATCACCGAAGGCGCCAGTCGGGCGGGCGGGGCATTAAAATCAAGCTTCACTCAGGGATGGGGAGTTCAGTTGGGCAGGCGGGCAGGACATGAAATGCAACTTCCACTCAGCGATAGAACAAAGGGGGGGAAATTAATCACAACCGCTGAGTACTCGTGTCGGGCGGGCGGGGCACTAAGTGACACCGTCACTCAGTCATGGGATTTTCGAGCGGGCGGGCGGGCCATTAAATGTAATCTTCATTCGGTGAGGGCACTCGGGTGGGGGCAAAATCGACCACAACCTCCGACGGCGCCAGTCTGGCGGGCGGGGCACTAAGTGAAACCATTACTCCGGGCTGGGCGTTGGTGGTGGTTGTCATGAGGAAGATATGTATGTGTTATATATATATACATATGTATTTATGAAAAACACACAACAAGAAAAGCAACGAGGAGGGAAGAGTAGCAAGAGGAAGGGGGGGATAATCATATCAAGGAGACATAGAAGGGATGACGAAGGCGAGGACGTCAGGGGGAGGGAGGAGGAGGAGGCGAATATGGAAGACAAGGATGATGAAGAGGAGGGGAAGAAGGAAAGGAATAAGAGGAGGAGAGGAAAAGGAGAAAGAGGAGGAGGAGGAGAGGAAAAGGAGGAAGGGACAGGACGAGAAGAGATGGGAATCAGAAGGGGGAGAGGATGATGATGAGGAGGAGGAAGCAGGATGAGGATGATCATGAAGATCAGAGGTTCGTGTGTGAAATCGCAGTGGAACGGAGACCCCCAACCGGGAAATCGTTTCGTTTCGTTCGTGTCGTGCGTGCAGGCGGGGCGAAGCTGCGTGGGCGCGCGAGAGGAATGAACCCGCCGTCGCTAGGGCGAAGTCAAGACACATGATTCTCCTCCGCCCGCCCGTCTGGCGGTGGCTCGCGGTGTCCCGCGGTGTCCCGTGGTGTCCCGTGGTGTCCCGTGGTGTCTCGTGGTGTCCCGTGGTGTCCCGTTGAATGAGATCGATAGTGAGATCGATAGTGAGATCGATAGGGAGATCGACAGGGAGATCGATACTGAGATCGATGCTGGGATCGATGTGGTGCCCCGAGGTGTCCCGTGGTGTCCCAAAAAGTGAGATAGATAGTGAGATCGATAGCGAGATCGACAGGTGTCCTGTGGTGTCCCGTGGTGTCCCGTTGAGTGAGATCGATAGTGAGATCGATAGTGAAATCGATACTGAGATCGATCTAGTGTTCCGAGGGATCGATAGTGAGATCGATAGTGAGATCGATGTGGTGTCCCGAGGTGTCCCGTGGTGTTCTATGGCGTCCCGTTGAGTGAGATCGATAGTGAGATCGATAGTGAGACCGATAGTGAGATCGAGAGGTGTCCCGCGGTGTCCCGTGGTGTCCCGTGGTGTCCCGTGGTGTCCCGTGGTGTCCCGTTGAGTGAGATCGATAGTGAGATCCATAGTGAGATCGACAAGTGTCCCGTGGTGTCCCGTGGTGTCCCGTGGTGTCCCATTTGGTGAGATCGATAGTGAGATCGATTGAGTCAGATGTTGCTTACCCCCCTCTCCCCACCCCACAACCTCCTTATCACCCGAAGGGTGGTCGTATGGGAAATGATTATCCTCGTGATGCTGTTGCTGGTGGTGGTCACGTGGAGGAGGAAGTTTATGATATGAGTGTTGATGATAGAAGTGTCAGGCATGCCTGGGGTGTCTGGGGTGTACGGGGTGTCCAGGGTGTCCGGGGTGTCTGGGGTGTCCGGGGTGTCCGGGGTGTCCGCGGTGTCCGGGGTGTCCGGGGTGTTTGGCGTGTCCGGATGTCCAGGGAGTCCGGGGTGTCCGGGGGGTGTCCGCGGATTGTCCAGGGCGTCCAGGGTGTCCGGGGTGTCCAGCTGTCCAGGGTGTCCTGGGGATTGTCGGGGGAGCTTTGGGGGTTTCTAATGCCTCGCAAATTCGCGGCGGTGCCAATTTCCCGAATCGAAAATGACGAAGGATACGAGCATGTTCCGGAACGCTCTCCCCGGAACAAGCTCGCTGCACGAATTGGCGAAAGTTCGTTCGTCCTCTACTCCCTTGGCATGTTCCGTGCATTTCGAAGATCCGCCCACTTTCAGCCTTTTTCGTCCTTTTTTTGTTTTTGTTTTTTTTTTTATTTTTTTTTTTTTTTTTTTTTTCTTTTTTTTATTTGTTTTTGTTTTTTTTTTTTTTTTTTTTGTGTGTTTTTTTTATTTTTTTTTTTTTTTTTTTTTTTTTTTTTTTTTTTTTTTTCTTTTTTTTTTTTTTTTTTTTCTTTTTTTTTTTTTTTTTTTTTTGCGCGTGAGAAGTGCCTGATTTGCACCGATTCTGCGCTACATGGACGCCCACGCATGAGTGTGGCATGATGTCGCCGATTGGATTGCGCTCTGATTCGCCGAGGAGACGGTCAGCTAGGTGCGGCACTCACTAGCTGCTGGCAGGAACACGCGGTATCTGGCAGCACGGGCGCCAAGGTTTGGTGAATCTCCCCGCCCCCGTCACATAATCCGAACCACCCCCATATCGTCGGAAAGCGCTCAAGGCGCATCGCAACGGAACAGGAGTAGGGGAAAGGCAAGAGGATGCAGTTCAAAGAGGGGAGCAGGTGAGATAACCTGCAAGAGGCCGAATGGGCAGCTAAGTGGGCGTGTGCTAGGCAGGGGCCAGCGGGAGTGCACGATTTTCGCACGCTCGACCTGTGTCCCATGCCTGCCTCATCGCCGCAGTGCGAATTACGCCCCCGTCAACAAACTTATATTTAGGGGAAGTGGGGGAGGTGAGACTGCCTGGCTTGTCCGATGCGCGGGCAGGGCCTGCGCGCGTGTCTGACCGCCCCGAGGGAGGTTCGCCGTACCTGGTACGGCACCCGAAACCTCACGAGCTGGGGCGGTAGCTAGACATCGAACGAAAAGAGAAGCCCAAGAGGCAAGAGGAGGCTGACGAAAAGGCAGCTGGGTGGGGGGCGGGTACGAGGCAGTGGCCAGCGGGAGTGCACGCTTTTCGTGCGCTCGACCTGTGGCCAATGCCTGCTCCAACGCCGCAGAAGAACCACGTCCCCGTCAACGTGCCAATCCCGCCCCCGTTCCCGACCATAGTAAGCTGAAAGCTAGGAAGGGAAGTGGGGAAGTTGAGATGGCCTGGCGCGCCCGATGCGCGGGCGCGGGCCAGCGCGCGCGTCTGCCCGCCCCGAAAGAGGTTCGCCGTGCAAGGTACGGCGCCCGAAACCTCTTGGACTAGGGCGGCAGCTGGAGACAGAACTGGGGGAACAGCGCCGTGATCGTAACCGAGGCAAAGAAGGCAGCAACAGCATGGTCCTGAGTCATCATGCAGCAGGTCCCCTTGTGTTGCATGCCGCCAGAGAGCGGGCATACAGAGAGAGGTGGCTGAAAGAGGAGGCGCAGAAGACGACGGCAACATGCCGTTCTGCACCTCCGCTTCTCCGCGCCGAGCTGAACAGCCAACGTGTCGTGATCAGTCACAGGCAGCAACTTATCCAAACAAGCCTCTGCCAAAATTAGGGTCCAGGGTCCACGGGGCTACTTCGCGAAAGCGAGCCTGTCTCTCTTCCTGGAACTTCACGGCTCTTCTGTTGCGTGCCTGCGCACGGTTCTGCGCCATGCGCTCCGAGACCTCAGGCGCTAGCGGCGCAGGGGCGGGCGGGGGGGGGGATCTTTTTTCCTTGTGCGAGTCGCCAAGGAGAGCGCGTGCCTCTACATACTCCTGCTCCTCATCAGCCTCGGGCGGGCCTGTGTGTCTGACCTCCGCCATGTCATCGCGAACCTGTGAGGTGGCAGAGGTGGCCCGTTCTGATGTCGGGGGGGGGGGGGATAGCGGTCGAAAGCGATCGAGCTCGGGGTCGTGTCGGACACGGCGCGTGCGCCGAGAAACAAAGTCAGGGGCCCATCCCTCGTCCGTGCCAGAATAGGGATCCCAGGAGACAAGGAAGCGTAGCAGTCCGTCACGTACTCTACCATCCCCCCCATATCGTCCGGAACAATGGGCTCAATATTGTCCACATCAACTTCCCACATGGCACGCGCTGCATCAGCGGTGGCAGCAGCGATGCACTTGCACAGGCCGGCGGGGTGCGTCTTCTTTTTGGCTGTGCGCCACTCCCTCCTATCCCTATCGTACCCAAGAAGCGTTTCGTGTCCGCCCCCGCCGTGCGAACGTCTGCCGTTTCCAGGGGTCGCAAGCAGGGTGGCGCGCAGCCCTGGCAGTCTAAGTGCAACGATCCTAGTGGGGGCCCTTGACGTCTGACCATGTTCACGCAGATCAAAATCGGTCGTCGTGACTGCTGGGGACGACTGGAGAGCGCGCGACGGATGGCAGCTAAACGAGCTGACGGCTTGAAGCCTCCACGCGGCTGGGGGTACTCAAGCCAACATGACGTCCCAGTTTGCAAACGTGCAGCGAATAGCTCCAGCGTGGAATGGTCTAGCGCATTGCCCACCTACAGCTGTTCCATCTGACGCTCAGTAACTGCCGTCCTACCCCAAAATTGGTCATGCGTGCGCAGTGGCGGTGCGCCTTGGCCTTCTGCCCATCGAGAGGCAGACCAGGTCTCGCGCGGCGGCCCGCCACCCGACGCCACCGCCCGTCGTGCAAGGATGCGGGGCCTCCATTCTGCAAGTGTGTCACGGTTCATGAGATTCCCGTCCACTGCATGTGTGGCTATATCCACAGACAGGACATATATCGCATAGTCTGAGCTCTAGTGCTCCCATTCAACTTGTGCATGTACATCCCCCGCCCTCGTCCGTCCGCAAAACAGATTCATCACGAAGTATTCAACTCGTCTGGCGGCCCTCGGCATGCGCGGGCTACAGCAGCAGCACGTAGTCACGAGCAATCATCCATGACCGTTCCCAGCCATGTCCTGGCACGGCAACCGTTCTGAGTTGTGCCGTGCCACTCGGCCCGTAGCGAGGCAAACAGCAGTTTGGGCCCTGTGTGCAATAGTGAACCCAACAGTCGCAAACGTCCAGCTCAGTTCAGAATGTCGGGCGGTGGTCATCTGAGTCTGGCCAGCACTTGAACATCACTTATGCGCGATTCGGCTTCCACGCAACGAACCTTCGCCGCAGCTCGGTAGACTTTCATGGCATCAGCGTCGGCCATTTCGGCCTCCGCCGTTGCTAGTATAGTCCAGGCGCCCGAGTTGTAGAGACGCCCCGATAACACCAGACTGTCGGCGAACGTCATACATGTCGGATCGGCAAGAGCCGTGGTGGAGAAAACACCAAGTGCGCAGCACCCGTAAAGTAGCTGTGGTACTGCTGGCTCGATATCGGTCCTCGGGCCCCATGTTGCCTTGGGAATCAATGACTGAACCGAGATGTACATAGTGCTTGACAATCGGTGCCTGCGCGGTCCCAAGTGGCTGTGTCTGCGCAACCACATGCCCACCGCGCCCGTGCCATGCGTGCTGCTTCGCCTTCTTCGATCCTTTTCCTCGGTCGGCTATAGGGGCGGCCTATTTTTGCAACGCCGAGGTTGAGTAGGTGTCCTCTGCTAGCGAACACATCGGCACCCACGGTAAGCGCACGGCACGTGGCAGGATACAGGTCGGAAGCAGGGACAATCATAATGATGCTGCTGTCGTCCGCAAAGGTAGCGTCCAAAAGCGGCGCGGTGGTAGCAGTGTCGGCATCGGTTACTATACTCTGCACACGATTGCGCTCATCTGTAGGAAAGTGCAGGGCGAGTCCTTCAGCGTCCAATTGAGCTCGTGCAGCGTGCATGCATTGACCCATGAGCATCTCGTAGAATATATCGGCGAGAGGTTGCCCGGGGGAGACCGAACGTTGTGGCCAGGAAATCTGGTTGGAACCCTCGCATAGGAACCAGGGGGTATGGTAGCAGTGTGAAATCTGAGCCGCTGTGTGTGCATGTAGTGTACCGTTCACCACTTGCTGTTCAACAGTACGTGTCAGCTCGCGTATACGCCTTACGAGCTCATGCATGGCACTCGTCGGTCGGCCTGCTGCCCTGACAACGCAAGCAACGGCGTCATCGTCGAGCGGCGATCGAAGTAGTAGTTCCCGCAAGGTGCGGTAAAATGCCTGCGCCACATCCAGGAATAGCACGCCAAAAGACAGGGTGCGGGGAGCTGCCACAGCTTGCGCAAGAAGAAAAATGATTGACGCATGGCCAGTTCCTCTGTTTGGTATTTCCCCAAACTGAGTATCCCCTGCCGTGGCATGCAGTGCCGGCATCGACCCAGTCCGCAAGCATCTTCGCGATGCCTTGCCAAGCTGTGAGGACGCCAAAATAGAGCGGGAGCTGGCGCAGGCAATGGGGTCGGCTGTGATGGACTTCAGCGAATCGTGATAGAAATCTCCTTTCCATTGAACAGGCTCAATTAGGGTGACGGCGGTCTTGAGTTGGAACGCGTAGTACAGGGCAGCGAGCTCAGTAGCGAAAGCATTCACCAAAGCTCCCGCGAAACCGTCATAGCCAGGGGCAGCGCGCCTGGTCTGGCGGCATGCATGCTCAAACACAGACAGGGCCGGCAGTGTATCACTAGGCACCAGGTCGGAAGACATCCGATCGTACGGCGCCCGTGTGAAGTGACCCGCAAGCCTAGCCACGTATGCAAGCTCGAAGGTAGTTGCCAGCTCTAGCGTGCCAAAATGCTGCTGCCAACGACGGGCTGCCTGAAACTACGAAGTTACCGGCTGAGCATGCATATCCTTGAGGATGGGCAGCTTTTTGAGCATGCGCTTGCGTCGGGACTCTGCACCGACACGGCGCAAGGCCGCGAGGGCCTCCGCTGCCTGCCCCCGGGACCATGCATCCTGAATGCTGGTCGCAATGTCATCGCAGTGCTTGGCGGCGTCCAGCGTGGTAGATTTGTTGATCACGAACGCCGTACCACGCATGAGTGCGTATGTGAAGGCCCACAAGAGACCCTGCAACCTCCAGAAAGTGGGAATAATAATGTAATTGATACATGGCACGTGGAATACTTACCAGGGGACAGACATTGGGCAGCAGGTGACCTATGTGGCTCCCAGGTGTCGGTACACGACACAGTCTCCACGAGGCCTCCAGAGATACGATATGGAAGGGAGGGGAAAATAACCTACCTCTTACTTCCTGCAAGGGTTGCGCAAACTCCACTACAGCCTCGAAAACCTGTGACCCGACACGTGCAATTGCGTCGCGTGCATCAATGAGCAACGCGCGAGAAGGACCCTCTCGCACTGACCGCCTCCATCTGCGCTGTCGGTAGTCCAACCACTCCTCCACTTCCATCCCATCTGTGGCCCACGCACAAGGCAACTGCGCGCAGTGATGAGTTGACTCGTCTTCGCAACGTGCGTAGGTCTCGCCGTCCAGAGGAGCGACGGTCCATGGGCGTGAGCGAGCGAGCCGAGAGCCATGACTGACGCGGCAAACGTCTCGTGGGTGACCTCTGTGCGGGGAAGCACTCGGTGACCGCCCTAACTAGCTCGTCGTTCACATGTTGTGCGTGATCATCTGGGTGCGACTGGAAAGCTCGCTGCTGGATATTTCTGACCATGGTAGCAAACTTTGCCGCGCACTCAGTGTCCTGTTTTTTTCTTATCGCGGGGGATTTGGGCCCAGGAAGAAGTTGCCCGCACGGGGCCCGTGCTGCTGACTTGCGCGTCGGCCATCACGACGAAGTGATCATCGGAGCGCATAGACAGATCCATTGTCGGATCGACCCCTTGTCGACTGATCGTATTGAGAGAGGCTTGAGGTATTGTCACGTAGTCAATGCGGCGTCTCGGGTCCTGGGGGTCCGCGCCGGGCGGCGTCCACGTGCCGTGTATGCCGTGGAAGGGTTCCGAAAACGTGGGCGCTGCGCCCTGTCCGGTAGCCCGTTTGAAATCGTTAAACAAGTGTCCAGTATCGTTTTCCTGCTCGGCTTCGACGGGACTCGCGTGGCTGGACTGAACCCTCCCGACAATGGCGTTTGCGTTCTGTAGACAAAACAGCGGGACCTGACTAGGCCGCGTGGGTGCGACATCACGCATGCGTGTCCACCACTGTGCTACCATGTTGAGCTCCCCCGTCGCACGTGCATGTGGCGCGCGTGCAACAAGAACATCGATGCGAAGCGAGGGGGCCCGCGCAGCTACAAGCAAATGCCGTGAATCATGTGAGAGTGCCGGAAAATGTCGTCTGTTTAGCGTGCATCCAGGAAGGTATTCCAATCCTGTGTTGACCCACATCGCAACCACATGACATCCATTTGCTTCGGCTGCTGACGTTGGCGAGATGCGGATCCGCTTCGCGCCAAGTGTTGTCCTTCAGTCGTGTCTCAAGCGTGCCTGCGAATAGATATTGGCAACGTGCAAACTGCTGCGCAAGGGCCAGCATGCGGCCGGGGATAGCAATGCCAGCTGCATCCTGGTACGTGCATCGTATACGTATTCCCTGAGAGCGTGTAGGTCGCCTCCGTGGTCGCAGTGTAAGTACGTTAGCGACTGCGAACCTGAGTTTACAGAAAGACGATGGCGTGGTACCCTGTGGACTGTCCGGGTCTGGGTGCTGACTATCTCGCACCGTCGATCCAGCAGCGGGCGACGAGAGCTCGCAGAGGGGACACCTCCGCAGGAGCAATCTTGTCGAGGCGGGCTGGGGTTAGCTTTGGGAACTCCCTCGCACCACGGTGAGTGTCGGCTGTCAACCATAACCGTGGAACCTTGTCCATCTGAGAAAGTAGTATGGACCAAGGCATCCCGTCTTCTGGACGATCCGATAGATCCTTGACCGACACTCGGCGAGCAAGTGTATCTACAAGTTCGTTCAGTGGATGTGCAGTGTGTCCTGGGACATGCAACCATGTTATCACAGTGCGTACTCGCGCGAGCTTTACGAGTGAATCTAACAGGATGGGCAACGCACCGCACGACCTGTACATCACATGTCGTGCAGCCGCTTCTACCACCATCATGTTTTCTGAACGAACAATAATGCGCCTCGAGCGATGCATCGAAGGCGCCTGCAGGAGCCAACACACAAACCAAAGCGCAGCACGAAACTCGGCGGGACTCGACGGGCTCACATACTCCTCTTTAAGTGATGGGGCGGATCCGGCCATGTCACCATCCATCCGATGTTTGCCGTACTGCGTCACACCGCACACAGCAAACGCCCGTGATGGTGGCCCCCTGCGTGTCCGTGCTGTCTGACCCTCCCGATCCGTCTGTGTACACTACAAAATGAGCAATGTCATCGTCGTGAACATCATTATCCGACGAAGGCATCTATACACCACCACCGCGCCAGGCCAGGGCCATCCTGGGGCCCAGGATGGTGTATAGACCCTCCTGGCCGAGGCCAGGGGGGCGCATGCACCATCCTAGGGCCCAGGATGGCCCTGGCCTGGCACGGTGGTGATGTATAGATGCCTTCTGCGTATCATTTGAGCAAGCATACTGTGTCATGAAGTCAACGGTACTAGAATGAAGACGATGGCGAAAGAGGCAAGGCACAGGATGTCGTGTGGATGGCGGCGCCACGAAAATTGGAAAGAGCACTGCGTCTTGCCACTGGGCCGCAAGCATTGCCGCTAAGTTGCAGCAGTCGGGAACTGGACTGACGGGAGGCACGTCCAAAAAGAGAAACGGGGCTGGGTGCCCCGGCAAAGCCGCGGCGCTCGGAACCCCCACGGGCTGATCCCCACTGGCGCCTAGCGGCTCTGCAGCCTGGCTCACCCCTTCTGCGACGGGCTCGCCTGCTCGATATCGCCCTCAGAATTTTGGCGAGCGCGAGCCTCCTCCGCGTTCGTGCGGCGCGGGCTGCCCGCTGGTTCGGGGCGCTCTTCGCCCGGCACCGCGCGTGGAAGCACGCCTCCTGGAATCGTCATAGAACTCGACGCTGCGATGACTGTATTCAGGGTGGGCTGCGCAGCCGCCGCCAAGTCCCGGGCCTGCAGGGCTGCCTTCTCGTCCGCTGCTGCCTTCGCGCGAGCCTCGCAGCAGCGCGAGCCCGCGCCTGCCGAGCCGCCTTGCGCTCATCCGACGCCGCCTGACTGGCGTCGGCTGTGGCGTTCTCATCCTCGTCTGCGTGCGCCGCGTCAATCGCTGCCTGCGCCTGGAGCTGAGCTGCCGTCATCGCAGGACATGCCGCGGCGTGGGGGCTGTGTGGCAGCGGCCTGTGGCACGGCGGCGGCGCGCTGCGTGGGCTGCGCAGCCTGGGCTGGATTGGCATCGGCAGCTGGCTGTGCAAATGGAGTCGCCGTAGCAGTAGTCGCCGCCATGCTCGCTACCGCTGTGATCTGAGTCAGTGCCGACTGCAGTCCGCCGGGTACCGTGGCCAGCCCCGGGATCTGCAGTGCCGTGATCACCGGATGGCTGCGACCGAGGCACCTGACATCTGGCTGGGTGCGTTCGCCACGGGCGTGGTGGGCGCCGTTTCCTCGACGACAGGCGCTGGGGTGCCCTGCATCTCGACGTCATCGGCTGGAGTTGGCAGCGGGGAGAGGGTCTCAAGCTGCTGAAGCAAGACCTGTGCACGAGTCAGTTTATTGGCGCGATGCTGCTGGACCAGCTGGCAAGCCCTGTGCTCGGTCATGGCCTCGCGCGCAGCCTTCTCTGCGCGGTAGGAGCGGCGCTGGGCCCCATCGACGAGCGCCCGCTGCCTCGCGAGGCGCACCTCTGGAGTCCTGGCCACGATGATCATTGTCATCAGGACTGAGCTCCTGCGCCTCCAGGATGCTGGTCGGCAGGCCGAGCTCGCGGGGCGCGCGAAGCATCTTTGCCGACGCCACTGCCATGCGGCGGAGGTTGCGCCTGTGGTTGACCAAGGCGGCAGGATCCGTCGGTGGCTGCGCCCAGGCTGGGTGCCCACGCGCCTGCTCTGGCATAGCAGGCAGCACACTGAGGGCCTCCTGTGGGCCTGCTGGACGATCCGCCGTCTCCTCGGTCGACTCCGGCTTACCCTCGTCGAACGTGACGTCGGTGGCTGGCGATCGTCGACGGGGTGACCTGCGTCGGGAGGGCATCTCCGAGGCTGGCTCCTCCGCAGGCTCACCATCTCGCTGCTGGGGTTGGGCGGGCGGAGGAGCGCGGCTTGGGCTGCGCTGGCGACTTTGCTGAGCGCTGCTATGCGCTGGCCTTGAAGTGCGCCTCCTTCCGCCGCTGGTCACGTCCATTTCCTCCGTGCTGATCTCTCCCGCTGCCCGCTGGTGCATGCTGCTGCTGTTGCTGCTGCTGCTGCTGTTGCTGCTGTTGCTGGTGCTGCGGCTGATCGCGGAACACGCTGAACGCCGCGGGACTCTGCTGCGGCAGCGGGTAGCAGGTCCTGCACATCAGGTCGCTGGCAGCATTCGCATGCCCGCATGCAGGACACCACCGCGGCGGAGGTGGCGGGGACGGTGGGGACTGCTGACCACCCTTTCCTCCGCCGCCTTTGCCTTTGGCCTGCCGCGCCATGGCGCTGTGGTGAGTTCCGAGACACTTCGCGGCGCTGACCAGCCGCGGCACCAGACGTGCCTGTGCGCGCTGTTGTCGAGCCCGTCTGTGCCACGCTGGCTCGCTGCCCTGCTGTCGCGGCGTGGCCCGCGCGCCCTAGGCGCGCGCGGCAGCGCGGCGGGGCCCACGCGCCCGAGGCGCGCACGGCGCCGCAGCGGCGGCGCGGCGAGGCCCGCGCGCCCGTGGCGCGGGCGCGGGCCGGCGCGCGTGGCTGCCCGCCCCAAGAAAGGTTCGCTGTACCTGGTTCAGCGCCCGATACCTCTCGAACTGGGGCGGTGGCTTGATGTCGCCGAGGGAGAGTGGACCCGATGGCCGCACAACGTGGAGTAACAGTCACTACAATCGAAGCGCGCGCGAAGCGCATGCGTGGTTCTAGACATCGTCCAAGACGGCCCGAGAGGCCCTCGAGATCGCCCCAAAACGGCCCAAGAGGCCCCCAAGAGGGCCCACTGACGGCCCACGAGGACCCCAGACAGCCCGAGGATCGCCCAAAACAAGCCAACAGCGCCCTAAGAGGGGTCCTTGGCTCACGCCATTATGGCTCGAACTGTTCTGGCTCGGGCCCCGTGCTTTACAGGGTGCACCGCCACAGGGTGCACCGCCCGCGCGCTGCCCCAGGGTCGATGCCGGCCTTGCCGTCCGAGCGACCAGGCATCCTCACAACGAAGAACACTTTCCTCGACTGTCAGTCGCCCTGGATCGACTACGTCGCCGTGTGCGAGCGGCGCGCAAAGTCAGAACCTGCTCATGAGCATTTTTCCTCCGTGGCCGCCAGCTCCACGCCAGATCTCTCCCGCACATCAGGTCACCCGGTGAGGACGGCGATGCAGCGGATCGAGCGACGATGGGGAAGCCCGGCGCGATGCGGCGAGCAGGCGGAGACGGAGGGGAACGGCAGCTCGGAGCGCTCGGGCAAGGTCGAGCATGGCCCGATCACGAGGACGCAGCGGCGGCGCCAGCAGCGCAAGCAGACCAGGGCGCAGGGCTCCGCCGCCCGCCCCGAGAGGCACGCCGCGGCGGGAGGCCCGAGCGCCACGCAGTGAGTCGACATCAGGGTCTGCCTGTGATTTCCGAGGGGGAGGGAGCAGTCAGAGGAGCAGGAGGTCGAGATACTGTCAGGTCGTTGAAAGTGCGCATCGCTGTATATACATATATCCCGCGACCGTGTATGTATGTATATATATATATACACATCAATACAAGGCTGCATTGGCGCTGCGCGCCATGCACCTTGGGCTTCTGAGTTTCGCACTCAAGCGGGGTGTGTGCGTGCGTACATGCGCGCTTGCATGTATACACGCGCACGCGCATGCACCCTCTGCACATATATCTATGTATATACCACACATGTATACTGCTGTATAATGCTGTATACGTGTATACAGATTATAGATAAACAGGTGTATGTATATGTGTATGTCAATCGCAGGTGTTTGTGGGTGCACGCACCTATATGTAATTATGGGTGCGCGTACACATGCGTATCTCAGGCGGTGATGGCCTGACCGCTTGCTCAGGGCATCTCGCAACTCAGAGGTGCGAGGGTCTCAGGCGAAAGTAGCCAGACTACTACGGGGCAATGCATATCTGATGTCAGCGTTGCGAGGATGTTTCAAGCGAAAGTGAACTGACCACCTCAGCTGAGGACATACCCGAACCCGGAATTGTGAGGACGTCTCACACGAAAATGGCCTGAACTCCTCAGCTCAGGGCATCTCTGAACCCAAAGTTGCGAGGATGTCTCAGGTGAAAGAGGCGGACTACTCTGCGGCAGGGCATCTCGGAATCCAGAGTTGCGAGGATGTTTCTAGCGAAAATGGCCGGAACACCTCAGCTCAGGGAACCCCGGAACCCAGAGTTGCGAGAAGGTCTCAAGCGGAAGTGGCCGGACAACCTTGGGGCAGAGCTTCTCTGGGGTCAGAGTTGCGAGGATGCGACTGGGAAGGAGGAAGGCGAAGGGAAAGAGTAATGGGAGAAGTCCCACGGACCTGAGGACAGGCAGGCACGAACGCTCAGGATCGGAAGTCATGGCATGGAGGCTGGAACTGACGCGGATGCAAGGCGCTGGGAGCTGGCCTCCGAGAGCGTTGAAAGACAGGAGGACCTGAGAGGGACTCAAACGACGGACGCCGCCAGAACCTTTGGGAAAAATCTGGAGGCCTTGTGAACGTGTCGGAGTGCTACGTGTCTGATTGCTACGCGGCAAGGCGTATCCGAGGTTGACGTTGTGAGGATGTCTCAGGCGAAACTGGCCCGAGCACTATGGGGCAGGGCATCTCCGAAGTCAGCTGTGCGAGGGAGTCTCAAGAGAAGAGTGGTCTGAACACCTCAGGCCGGAAGGTCGAAGAACCCCCTTGCAAGAGCGTCCGAGCAGCCCCCGGGGAGCTTCCCAGCAGGTCGAGCAGCCCGGGAAGGGGCTTCCCAGCAGCGCGGGGAGTCCGAAATGCCTTCGGGGGGGATGTGTGTGCACATGTGAATTTGTTTTGCGTATGTATGCATGTGCATGTGTATGTATATATGTACGTATGGATATCAAATGACAACGCCTTCCAACGTCTGAACGTCTCAAGAGCGTTTGACGCTCGTTTTACACCGTCATGTATTGTTAAACGATGTCTACATTTGTGCAGTAATTGCTTTGCAGGGAAATTCCATGTAGAATGCTCTTGGGCCGTCTTGGGCTGTTCGTGGCCCGAAAAACGAAAACCGAAAAAACTTTCAAACCGTTTCAACAAATCAATGAATTTTGCCTCTTTGGGCTTTCTTGGGGGCCCTTTTGGGACTCTCTTGGGCCGTTTTGAGGCCCTTTCGGGCCGTCTTGGGGCGTCTTGGAGGCCTTCGGCCGTCTTCGGGCTGTCTTGGGGGCCTCTTGGGGCCCTCTTGGGAACTTCTTGGGGTGCTCCTGAGGCTCTCTTTGGGCCGTTTTTGGGTTCTTTTCGGGCCATCTTGGGCCGTCTAGGGGCCCTCTTGGGCTGTTTTCGAGCCCTTTGGGGGGCCTCTGGGGCCGTGTTGGGACGATCTTTGGAGCCTCTTGGGCCATCTTGGGCCGTTCTTGTCCCGGAAAAGCAAAAACCGAAAAAGCCTTCAAAAACCATTGACAAATCAATGAATTTTGCCTCTTCGGGCCCTCTTGGGAAGCCTCTTGGAGGCCTCTTGGGGCGTAGGAAGCCATGTTGAAGGTTTTGGTGCGCTGTGGAAGTGTCGACGAGTTGTCTTGGGCAATATTGGAGGCCTCTTTGGACCTTCCGAAAAAGGCCGGAAGGCCGAAGGAACCCTTCGCAAGGGCGTCCGAGCAGCCCCGGGGGGCTTCAAGCAGCCCGGGGAGTCCGAAATTCGTTAGGGGGGGGGCGTTTTTTTCCGGGGTCTTCGGCCTTATAAAAAATATAATCAGGAATATGTGTGTGTGTATGTGTGTGTAGGTGTATGTGTGTGTATACATATACATATATTATATATTTATATATATATATATATATATATCGTGTGTGCACTTTTTATCCAGCTTGCAGAGGAAGGGCGCCCTTTGTTCTCAACATTCGTCTCTGTAAGTAGCGCTCTTGGCTTAAGAGCGCTCACCTGCCAGCCCCGCCGCGCACCGCGTCAGTACATGGACTGGCTCGCGCGAGGGCTGACGGGAGTGGCCAACGCCGGAGCGTTCGCCCTGGTCTCTCGCCTGGCTCCTGCGCCAGCCCACACCTGCGTGTGCTCGTTCGAGGCCCCCACAGCCGACGAGAAACCAGATCGAGAATACCGTTCGGGAGAACCCGAAGAACCCAGACATGAGCGGCGTGGACATGCTCTTGTCTTAAGGAATTGACGAGAAAGGCGGCATCACCACGACCAAGCACCAGCACTGGGTCAGCACCGTTCAGCGCGACCGCGCCCAGACCATGAAGCAGGAACGCCTGTGCGCCGAGGAGCAGGACCACGCCGCCAGCCGAGGCCGCGGCTCTGGCTCTGCAGGCGGCGACGGCCCCCTTGGCGGGGGGCGAGGCCGCGGCGGCAACGGGCGAGGTGGCGGCCGCGGTGGCAGCCGGGGCCAGGGGGCGGACGGCCCCGCCGGCGGCGACGGTGGCAAGCCCCCGCTTGGGGGAAGGCCGCGGGGAGAGCCCGCCCGCGCCAGACATCGCCCTGGCGCAGGCGACGTCGTGGCCCCCGCGGCCTTGGCAGGCGACATCGTGCTCGTCCTCGGCGTGGCGTGCATCGGCCGGGACATCGACGGCGCGATCCCTTCCCCTTGCCGACTGCTGGCAAGGCGGGTTCCCGCAGTAAGGGGGCCTCTGCCTCGGTGGCGAGGAGGGTCAATGAGTGCTCGCTTGCCCTGAACGCGCTCAACGGCTCCTCCGAGGCCCCTTGGGGGCCATTCGCACCCAGAGATGTCGTGGCTTCTGGGCCTCAGCGTGACATCCTTCAGCGGCTGCGTCGTCGGGTGGCTCGACGCGGCTCGCGGCCGCCCGCCGCCGCTCAGCAGGCCTATTTCGACCTGATCAAGAGCAAGGACCTGTATTTCTCCGAGAGCGCCAACATGGTGCCTTACGCTCTTCGAAGCTCGCGGTGCTTCGCGGCTCGGTGGAGTCTCGCCCTCTGCGACCTCGACTTCCACCCGAGGCTCGCAAGTTGCTGGGCCACAAGAGGCAGAACATCTACAGGGCTGCCGCGGACATCGACCGGCTGGTAGATGCTGGTGAGATTCCGCAGGTCCGCCCTTACTGGGGCGCCAGCCTGCGCTTTGGCTCGACCAAGAGGCGGGACTTCATCTGGGCGCTGCACCGACTCGGGCTCGTCTCTTTCCGACGCCGCATCGCCACCGCGTCGGCTGCTTTTTCGTCGCCAAGAAGAATGGCGACATCCGCCTCGTGATCGACGGCCGCGAGCCCAGCGCCTTCCATCGACGGCCACCCCGCGTGGCGCTTGGCTCCGCTAGTGCTCTCGGCTTCCTCGACCTGTCCGACGACGCCCTGGCCGCTGATTGTGTCGACCCCTCGTCGGTTGCCCCTTCGATCAGCGGAGTCGACCTGGAGGGTGGGTGCCGCCAGTTCGCGGACCGGGACCTGGCTTCAAATTTCGGCTTCAACTTCCCTGAGGAGGCGAGCTGGCACGGCTGCACCCACGTCTACGACGAGAGATCGCAGTCCTTCGAGCCGGTAATCGGCGACTCGCGCGTGTATCCTGTGTTCTGTGGGCTGCCCATGGGTTGGTCCTGGAGCTTGCGCTTCTGCCGCCAAGTGCTCAGCAGCGCCTTGGACGACGCGGTCGGACCTGATGCTGGTCCACGCCTGCTTCGCGAGGGGTGCCCGCAGCCGACGCTGGCCCTCGACCGCCCGCTCGTCGCCTCATACGTCGACAACGGCGCCCTGATCGGCTTGGCGCCTGCAGCTGCTGGCGCTGGGCGGGCCGCGGCGCTGGATGCTCTTCGGGGTCGCCACCTCGCCTACCATGAAGTGGTCGAGGCTACCGACGTCGCTGAAACTGTCGGGATAGTTGTTGACTTCCGTGACGGCCAGCGCATCATCCGCCACCGCGAGCAGCGAGCCTGGCGCCTCTACCTGGCGCTGGAACATCTCATCAGGCGCGGGTTGGCTTCTGGCCACGCAATGCGGCGCGTCGCCGGGCACGTGGTGAACCGCTTCATGCTGGCCCGCTGCGCCCTGGCTGCGCTGGATCACGTTTGCGGTTTCATCATGGACTTTGGGCCGAGGGCTGGCCGATTCTCAGCTGCCCTGACAACCGAGCTCCGCACCATCAAGGGGCTCGTCTTCTTATGTCAGGCCGACCTCGGCGCGCCGTGGAGCCGGGTGGCCTTCGCGTCGGACTCCCCCATGCTGGGCTACGCGCTGCACCTCGCGGCCGTCGAGCCCGACGAGGTCGTCCGCGCCGCCCGCTACAAGGGGCGCTGGGGGTTCAGCGAGGTCGACTTCAGCCACGGACATCGCGATGACTCTGAGGTCCCCATGACCTCCGCCGACTGGCCCCCGGCGGTGCGCCGTTTCGCAGACGACTTGGGCGAGGCCCCGCCGCTTGAGCGCGACGGGGGCGTCGCGCCCTGGAGGCCGTCGGCTGCCCGGGTCTGCCTAGACCGCAGGCCCGGCGTCATCCCCCTGCTGGAGGATGAGCTCCTCGCCGCCGACAGGTGGCGCGGGGTCGTCTGCGGCGCTTGGCAGTCCGACGCCGCCATCCATGAGCAGGGGTCTGGCGTCCAGCTTCTCGGGCT
Organism: Prorocentrum cordatum; assembly: GCA_963575745.1. Classification (NCBI taxonomy): domain Eukaryota; class Dinophyceae; order Prorocentrales; family Prorocentraceae; genus Prorocentrum; species Prorocentrum cordatum. The sequence continues at coordinate 484,023 of CAUYUJ010020015.1, forward strand.
GCGCTTCGCCGGCCGTGGCCCTGCCTTCTACGGCAGGAAAGTTTTGTCGATTGGGGGCAACATGGGGGCCGTGCTCAGCTTTGAGAAGGGCCGTGCCAAGTCCTGGGCCATGAGGCGGAGCTTCCGCGTCGCAGCCTCGTACCAGCTCGCGGGCGAGATCTCCTGGCGGCAGCGTTATGCAGAGTCGGCCCGCAACCCTACAGGCGCGGCAGCCGCCTGGCCGACGCTGTCTTGCTTCGGCCTGGCGCTGTTCGACGAAGGCATGCCCGCGACATCGGGCAACCAGGTGCTGGTCGCTCCTGCATCAGCCTCTTCAGCAGCGACGCTCGCCTGCGTCCCCGAGGCAGCTGAGCTCGGGCGCCCGCGGCAGCGCAGGCGCAGCTTGGCGCCGCCCCAGGGGCGAACTTCCAGTCTGACCCGCCAGCGGTGCTATATGAGGCTGGCGCGCGTTGGGCGCGCAGCCCGCGGCTGGCCGCCGCGAGACATGAGCCGTTACGCCCTCCTGTTTCCGAATCGCATGAAGGCCTCCAGTCCAAATCCCAGCCCTGCTCCTCCTCCGCCTCACCCAGCATCGCAGCGGGCCATGCTAGAGGTGTTCGCTGGCTGCGGCCGGGGTTGTATATCGCCGCCCCGGTTGACAGCGACCGAGGGCCTCACGTGGGCGTCTTGGATGGCCGTGTCTTCGCCGTGTTGAAAAGATGGATTGCCAGCAGGAAGATTTGGTACGTTCATGTCGGTGCTCCTTGTACATTCTGGAGTCAGGCTACTGGCACTGCTCGGGGAAAGCACTCACGAACTGGTCAGCTATGCGCTACCCGGACAGTTACTCTTCTGCGCCTTTGTTTTCGCTATAATGTACGTTGGTCGCTCGAGAACCCCGCCTGCTTTCGGATCTGGACGTGGGGGCCTTTACAACAGTTTCTTTCCCAACAGCATCATGCCACCGTTCGCTATGATTGCTGTGCGTTTGGATGTACTTTCAAACAAATTATTATCGTTGCCGACATCGACGATTTGTTGCTGCTGTCACGTCGCTGCGAGGTTGGCCATCACCATGAACATCTTCAAGGTAAAGTCGTCATCCCATCGTGCTCAGCGTCTTCATCAAGCATCGCATCGCATGCCCCAGGGGCCGCAGTATGGAAGACCACGCTGGCTGGGAAAGTATCCCCCGTCACTCTGTCGCCACTGGGCTCTGATCCTTGCTTCGGTGGCTCCTCGCGGGGCTTCCGCTCAGCATGGCCGTGGTGCGCTGTCCAGTCGCTGGGAAGTGGAGCTGGCGCGCGCCTGCCAGCGCGACCTCCAGCAGCCGCTCAGGGCCGCCAACTTCTCGCGCCCGTCTGGCTCGCCGCCAGAGCGGGCGGCCGACGCCAGGCTGTGGGGCGCAGGCTGGGGGCCGTGGACCCCCCCAGGTCTGGGGGGCTGGCGCGGGCGTCTGCCGCGGCCCACCATCGCCAAGCTGCGGCGACGGGCGGTCGGAGACGGCCCGCGACCCGCAAGATACCAACGAGCACAATCGGCGCCGCCGACGACCCAGACTCGCTATCAGGACGCCTGCGAGAAGTTCAAGGGCTTCGCAAGCGAGCGCGGTCTCAGCATCCTGGCAGGGGCCGCGGTCGACGCCAGCCTGGAGGTCTACCTGGATCACTTGTGGTTCGACGGCAGGGGCATCTGCGATGCTCGGGTCGCCGTGTGCGGGGCCGCGCGCGTGCGGCGCAGCGACCTGGAGGGCCCGACCGTGCTGCAGCTCGCCCGCGCCGCGCTGCGCGGCTGGCAGAAGCGCATGGGAGACGTTTCGCGAGGCCTCATGCCACAGCAAGCTCCGTTTCTCGCTTGCGACTGGCTCTGCGACACCGGCGACGTGCAAGGCCGACTTCAGTGCGGCCCAGGCCCTGATGACCCAGTTCGACGGGTACTTGCGACCAGGCGAAGTGTGCAAGATCACCGCGAACGGTATCAAGGTGGCTCCTTCGTGCCTACGTGGCGCGGCTACCCCCTTGCCACTATCATGATATCACAGTCCTGGGAGGGCGACGATGGTGGGGCTTCGCGGCGGCCCACAACCAAGGCCGGGGAGCAGGACGACGCTGTGGTCTTCGGGGATGCTGCCTCCAAGAAGGCCGGCCGCGATCAGGTGGCTGGCCTTCTCGGCAAACTCGAAGCCGCAAAGCGAGGCAGCTGAGCGCCCGTGTTCGGCCTGACCTTGGCGGAGTACGAGCGCCGCTGCAAGGCTGCCTTCGAAGCCTGCAGCCTTGGCGCCCTCCGCCTCGCGCCGCGCGTGGCGCGCCGTGGTGGGCCATCCACTGATGCTGCGCGCGGCCTCCGCCCTGAAGACCAGATCCAGTCGGGCGGGCGCTGGGTGGCCAGAGGGGGCGTCCTTCGATCTATGAAGCAAGGCCGTCTGATGCGACAGATTGGCAAGCTGACTCCCGCTCAGCTGCAGAAGTATAAGTCAGTCTCCACTTCTTTGTTCAGGAAGCTTCTCCGCTTCTGAAGGCTCGTGCCCTCCATGCCCTGTCCTTGCTTCACACACTCGCCGAAGCATGCGCATGGGCTATGGGAGCTTGCCGACTGCCCCTGTGCTGCTCGAGTGTGCAATTCGAGGGTCTCGAGACCACGGTTGCCGTGTTCAAATCAAAGAACGTGCTGGCAGGCTGTCGCTGCCTCGTTTGCGAGTTGTGAAACAGTGAGCTCGAGGCCCCCTTGGCGTGGGCTCGCTGGGTTGTGGTGCTCCTTTTCGGGCTCGCTGGGGTCCTCTGCTCCGCCCTCGTTTCGTTCGCACTGCCTGCCAGCCTTCCGCCCTTCCGTGTACTGTGCCGAAGGGTTGTGGAGCAATACATACATACACACATACATATATGTATGTGTGTGTATATATATTTGTGTGTATGTGTATATATATATATGTATGTATATGAGAAGGCCTGGGGGCGGGGGTGGGGTGGTGCCACCGGTTGGCATGGCCGCCCCGGGCGTCCTGTGGGGTCCACGCCCAAGACGACCAAGGAGGCCCCAAAGACAACCCAAGAGGCCGACAAGACAACCCCAGCGAGGCCCAAGAGGGTCCCAAGACGCCCAACAGCGCCCCAAGAGGACCCAAGATGGCTTGAAGTTGGCCGAAGAGGGCCCCTAGAGGGCCTTCCAGAGGCAAACATCAGCCCATTCCCTTCGTAGAACGTACATTTTCAGCATACTCGGTTGCTTCGTCTTCACAGTGCCCCAGACGCCCCCGAGGAACCCCATGCCAGCCCAAGAGAGACCCAAGAGGGCCCAAGACGGCCCAAAAGGGTCGTCCTGTGGGAATCACGGAACCCCCCAAGACGGCCCAAGAGGCCCCGAAGCCGGCCCAGGAGGCCCCCAAAACGGCCTCAGGGAGGCCCAAGAGGGCCTCGTTCGAAATCGTGTTCCCGGAAGCATTTCAGGAACATGGTTTCCGGGTTCCCAGGACGCCCAAGAGGCCCACAAGACAGCCTCAGCGAGGCCCAAAAGGGCCCGAGATGGCTTGAAGATGGCCTAGAGGGCCTTCAGAGGGCCTTCACATTTTCAGCATACTCGGTTGCTTCGCCTTTCAAGACGCCCAAAAGTGCCCAAAACGGCCTCAGGGAGGCCCAAGAGGGCCTCGTTCGAAATCATCTATTAGGCCTGTGGAGGGCCCAGAACTGCGACCTCTGGTTCGCATGGGGGGCCAGGGGGGGCTTGTGGGCTCCAAGTGGGTTCAGAAGGGGGCCCGGACCCCCCCACAGGCTTCCAAGCTGGCCCAAGAGGCGCCCAAAAACGCCCCAGGTCGTTTGGAAGGTGGCTGAAGAGCGCACTGAGATGGTCTGGACGGGCCACGAGCGCTCGAAGACAGTCCAAGACTGCTCCTAGACGGCCACAAAGGCATTCAAGACGGTCCAAGAGGCCGCCGAGAAGGCCCTCCAAGGGCAAAAATCAAGCATTTCCGATGGAACAAACATCCAGGATATTTGTTTTTGAGTCCTACCAGCGGCCGCGACGGCCCCCAAAGCTCCCCAAATGAGCAACATACGGCCCAAGAGGGCCCCCAGACGGCCTGAAGAGAGCTTCAAGCAGCACAAGAGAGCTCCAACACAGCCCAAGAGAGTACCCAGGGGGCCTGAGGGAGCCACTGGAGGATCCCTACTGGTCGGAGAGGGCCCCCGAGGGCCCCAAGACGGGCTCGGGTCCCCATAGCGGGCGAAGAGGGACCTGGAACGGCCGAATTGGGTTCCCAGAGGTTCCAAGAAGGCCTACCAGGACTCCCTGAGACTGAGAGGGCTCCCAGGTGCAAACAACGAGCGTTTCCGATGGAAAACGTACATTTCTATGATATTCGCTGCTTATGTTCCATCAGCGGCCATGTCGGCCCCAAAGGCTTCCCAAATCGGCGCCACACGGTCCACGAGGCCCCCAAGAGGGCTCCAAGACAGCCTCAAGAGACCGCCGAGCAGCACAAGAGAGCTCCAAAACACCCCGCAATTTTAACATAATGTTGGCAGCGGCTAGAGCCAGGCGCCTGCTACAGCTGTCGCCCACGGGCATGGCGTTTGAATTCAGCTCGCCAGAGCTGGCAACCTGACGCCAAATAGCCCTTGATGCACGCCAGACCACACCAGGGAATTGCTGATCTGGTTTGTATGTAAATGTCAGTGCTTGTCCTTCACTTCAGTCTTAGTCCTTGCGGTATCTACATCGCATGGAGGCGTCAAGTCCCTCATGCTGTCTTGGGATGCTACTTTGCATGTGATGTTTGGCCGCGGCTCAGCTACCCATGACATGCCAAGAGGGGCTTGGGACAGCCGAAATGGGATCCCAGACGGGCCGCAAAAGGCCCCAAAGGACCCCTCCACGCCTGTCCAAGAGGCCGCTGAGAAGGCCCTCCAAGGGCAAAAATCAAGCATTTCCGATGGAACAAACATCCTGGATATTTGCTTTTGAGTCCTACCAGCGGCCGCGACGGCCCCAAAAGCTCCCCAAATGAGCCACATACGGCCCAAGACGCTCCCAAGAGGGCCCCCAGACGGCCTGAAGAGAGCTTCAAGCAGCACAAGAGAGCTCCAACACAGCCCAAGAGAGTACCCAGGGGGCCGGAGGGAGCCACCGGAGGATCCTTACTGGTCGGAGAGGGCCCCCCGAGGGCCCCAAGACGGGCTCAGTTCCCCATAGCGGGCGAAGAGGGACCCGGAACGGCCGAATTGGGTTCCCAGAGGTTCCAAAAAAGCCTACCAGGATTCCCTGAAGACCCTCCCAGGTGCAAACAACGAGCGTTTCCGATGGAAAACGTACATTTCTATGATATTCGCTGCTTATGTTCCATCAGCGGCCATGTCGGCCCCAAAGGCTCCCCAAATCGGCGCCACACGGTCCACGAGGCCCCCAAGAGGGCTCCAAGACAGCCTCAAGAGACCGCCGAGCAGCACAAGAGAGCTCCAAAACACCCCGCAATTTTAACATGATGTTGGCAGCGGCTAGAGCCAGGCGCCTGCTACAGCTGTCGCCCACGGGCATGGCGTTTGAATTCAGCTCGCCAGAGCTGGCAACCTGACGCCAAATAGCCCTGGATGCACGCCAGGCCACACCAGGGAATTGCTGATCTGGTTTGCATTTAAGTGTCGGTGCTTGCCCTTCACTTCAGTCTTAGTCCTTGCGGTATCTACATCGCATGGAGGCGTCAAGTCCCTCATGCTGTCTTGGGATGCTACATTGCATGTGATGTTTGACCGCGGCTGTGACCATATTGTGAGGCCACGGCCTCACCTGGTCTCAAGTAGGCCTGGGCTGCTGTCCGCATTCGGTCGTCGGATGTGCCCAGGCAAATCGCCGCCACTTGGGTGTTTGCATGCACCAGGAAAAAAACAATTACCCTGGCGACGTACCCACCCCCTGCGCAAACGCGGGGCGCAAATAGTTTAGGACACTTTATAAGGGGGGCGATGACGGAGCGAGGGTTACATATGTCTGTAGATGGAATTCGGGAGACTCGCAGGACACTGGCTACAGGACAAGGACTAGATAAAGCTGTTTAGTTACAATCCCTGAACAACCCTAGCAACTTCGAAAGCGGGGACCTCAGATCGCAGCCCCCCAGGGATGGCGAGGTCTAATTTGGGTTCGCGCGTGGCGTCACAGTGCTGGGCCCCCCAGCAGGCTTCGAAAGTGGCGACAGTTTCACAGATCGGATCCCCCCAGGGATGGCGAGGTCTCATTTAGGTCCGCCCGTGGCGTCACTGTGCTGGCCCCCCCAGCAGGCCTCGAACGTGGCGACAGTTTCACAGATCGCAGCCCCCCAGGGATGGCGAGGTCTAATTTGGCTCCGCGCGTGGCGTCACTGTGCTGGGCCCCCCAGCAGGCCTCGAAAGTGGCGACAGTTTCACAGATCGCAGCCCCCCAGGGATGGCGAGGTCTAATTTGGGTCCGCGCGTGGCGTCACTGTGCTGGGCCCCCCAGCAGGCCTCGAAAGTGGCGACAGTTTCACAGATCGCAGCCCCCCAGGGATGGCGAGGTCTAATTTGGGTCCGCGCGTGGCGTCACTGTGCTGGGCCCCCCAGCAGGCCTCGAAAGTGGCGACAGTTTCACAGATCGCAGCCCCCCAGGGATGGCGAGGTCTAATTTGGTCCGCCGTGGGTCACTGTGCTGGGCCCCCCAGCAGGCCTCGAAAGTGGCGACAGTTTCACAGATCGCAGCCCCCCAGGGATGGCGAGGTCTAATTTGAATCCGCCCGTGGCGTCACTGTGCTGGGCCCCCCAGCAGGCCTCGAAAGTGGCGACAGTTTCACAGATCGCAGCCCCCCAGGGATGGCGAGGTCTAATTTGGGTCCGCGCGTGGCGTCACTGTGCTGGGCCCCCCAGCAGGCCTCGAAAGTGGCGACAGTTTCACAGATCGCAGCCCCCCAGGGATGGCGAGGTCTAATTTTGGTCCGCCGTGGCGTCACTGTGCTGGGCCCCCAGCAGGCCTCGAAAGTGGCGACAGTTTCACAGATCGCAGCCCCCCAGGGATGGCGAGGTCTAATTTGGGTCCGCCGTGGCGTCACTGTGCTGGGCCCCCCAGCAGGCCTCGAAAGTGGCGACAGTTTCACAGATCGCAGCCCCCCAGGGATGGCGAGGTCTAATTTGAATCTGCGTGTCACTGTGCTGGGCCCCCCAGCAGGCCTCGAAAGTGGCGACAGTTTCACAGATCGCAGCCCCCCAGGGATGGCGAGGTCTAATTTGGGTCCGCCCGTGGCGTCACTGTGCTGGGCCCCCCAGCAGGCCTCGAAAGTGGCGACAGTTTCACAGATCGCAGCCCCCCAGGGATGGCGAGGTCTAATTTGGGTCCGCCCGTGGCGTCACTGTGCTGGGCCCCCCAGCAGGCCTGAAAGTGGCGACAGTTTCACAGATCGCAGCCCCCCAGGGATGGCGAGGTCTAATTTGGGTCCGCCCGTGGCGTCACTGTGCTGGGCCCCCCAGCAGGCCTCGAAAGTGGCGACAGTTTCACAGATCGCAGCCCCCCAGGGATGGCGAGGTCTAATTTGGGTCCGCCCGTGGCGTCACTGTGCTGGGCCCCCCAGCAGGCCTCGAAAGTGGCGACAGTTTCACAGATCGCAGCCCCCCGCAGGCAAGACAGGAGGAGGCAAGAGGGAGGCGGGACGGGAGGCAGGAGGGAGGAAAGGAGGAAGTGGAGACCACACTGCTCTATTCAAAACGAATACCCAACCAAGGAGGGTTGGGAAAAATCAGCCCGAGAGAGTCCCCAGGGGGCCCGAGGGAGCCACCGGAGGATCCCTACATGATCGGAGAGGGCTCCATGAGGGCCCCAAGACGGTTCAGCTACCCATGACATGCCAAGAGGGGCTTGGGACAGCCGAAATGGGATCCCAGACGGGCCGCAAAAGGCCCCAAAGGACCCCTCCACGACTGTCCAAGAGACCGCTGAGAAGGCCTCCAAAGGCAAACATCAAGCATTTCCGATGGAAAAACGTATATGTCTGGGAGCTTCGCTATTTCAGTTCTACCAGCGGTCGCGACGGCCCAAGAGGTTACCAGGGCCCCAGACGGCCGCAGAGGCCCCAAAGAGGGTTGCAAGATGGGCTGAGAGCTACAAGACGACCCCAGAGAGCCCCGAGGAGGGACGAGGAAGGAGGTAGGAGGGAGGAGGGAGGAAGGAGGCGGGAGGAGGGAGGAGGGAGGGGGATGAGGGAGGAGGGAGGGAGGACGAGGCAGGAGAGGAGGGAGGGAGGGGGGGGAAGGAGGGTCAGGGGGGAGGGGGGAGGGAGGAGGGAGGAGGGATGAGGGAGGAAGGAGCAGAGAGCGGGGAGCGGGAGCGGGGAGGAGGGAGGAGGGAAGGGCGGGAAGGGAGTCGGAAGGGAGGGAAGGGAGGAGGGAGGAGGAAGGAGGGAGGAGGGAGGCGGGAGGCTGGAGGCGGGAGGCTGGAGGCGGGAGGCGGGATGCGGGAGGAGGGAGGCGGAAGGCGGGTGGCGGGAGGCGGGAGGATGCAGGAGGGAGGAAGGAGAGGGAGGAAGGATGAGGGAGGAGGGAGGAGGGAGGAGGGAGGAGGAGGAAAGAGGAGGGATGATGATGCTGATGATGACGATGCTGATGATGCTGATGATGATGACGACGACGAGGATGAGGATCATGATGAGGATGAGGATACGGATGAGGATGCGGACGATGATGATGGGGATGAGGATGAGGATGCTGATTGTGATGATGTTGATAATGGTAACGATGGTGATGATGTTTGTGATGCAGATTCTTAGGCTTACGCCACACCGCCGACCCCTTGTTTATGTCAATCTGGGGGTAGTAGAAGCTGCGAAGGGGTGAAAAGGCGAGTGATATTTGTTTGGTGTCTGTTCGCCGCCACCGCCAGAGGGTCTCGGGCAGTTCCGCGGGGAGGTCCGAGCGGACAGCGACACTGCGAGTTTTGGAGCCACTCGGGGGCCGTTTCGGAGCCTCTGGGGTGCTTCTTGGGGGTTCCTTGGGGCGTCTGGGCGGCCTCGTGAGGGCCTCTGGGGGCCTCTTGGGGCACTCTTGGGGCCCCCTGGGGCTCCTGGGGGCAGAAAGCTAGAGTTTCAACATGTTGGTCGCCCTCTTGGGCCCCTCGTGGTGCCGTCTTGGAGCCCTCTTGGGCCGTCTTGGGGACCTCTTGGGCCGTGTTGGGGCCGTCTTGGGCCGTCTGGAGGCCGTCTTGGGGGCCTCTTGGGCCATCTTGGGGCTGTCTTTGGGGCCTCTTTGGCCGTCTTGGAGCGTCGGGAAGCCGAAAAGGCGGAAAAGCAAAACACATCGAAAAACACTATGGAAAATCAACAATTTTAGACTCTTGGGGCCCTCTTGGGAGGCTTGTTTGGGACCTCGGGGGCCGTCTTGGAGACCTCTTGGCCCGTCTTGGGGCCATCTTGGGCGTCTTGGAACGGTCGTTTGGCGTCTCGGGGCCTTCGTGGGCCGTCTTGGAGGCCTCTTGGGGGCTTCTTGGCCCGTCTTGAGGCCCTCTTGGGCCCGGAAAAGCCGTAATCGTCCCGGACCCCCCCCCCCCTCCAAATCGACCGGACCGGGCTCCCGGGGGAGGGGTTTGGGGAGGGGGAAGCATCTCACACGCCGATGATCCCCAAGGGGTCGGCGGATTATGATAATGATGCTTATGATGCTGATGATGCTGACGATGATGACGATGATGATGATGGTAGTGATGATGATGCTGATGATGATGACGATGGCAATGCTGATGCTGATGTTGATGCTTATGCTGATGATGATGCTGATGATGCAGATGATGATGCTGTCGATGAGGAGGAGGAGGAGCAGGGGAAGGAGGCGGAGGAGGAGGAGGAGCAGGAGGAGGAGGCGGATGATGAGAAGGAGGTATGAAAATGATTATAATGATGATGATGACGACGATGATGATGATGATGATGATGATGATGATGATGATGATGCTGATGATGATGATGATGATGATGCTGACGATGATGCTGACGATGCTGATGCTGATGCTAATGCTGATGGTGATGATGATGCTGCTGACGATTATGATGATTCTGATGACGATGAATGTGACGATGGTGATGATGCTGATGAGGATGATCATGATGATGGTGATGAGGATGTCGATGATGACGATGACGATGACGATGATGACGATGATGATGATGCTGATGATGATGATGATGCTGATGATGCTGATGATGCTGCTGATGATGATGATGCTGATGGTGCAGATGATGTTGATGATGATGATGCTGCTGCTGATAATGATGATGCTGATGATGATGCTGATGATGATGCTGATGATGATGCTGATGATGATGATGATGATGATGATGATGATGATGATGATGATTATGATGATGATGCTGTTGCTAATGGTTATGATGATGATGCTGAGGAGGAGGAGGAGGAGGAGGAGGAGGAGGAGGAGGAAATGAACACGGCAAACAGAGGCCCACGCAGACCCCAAGGTGACCCCAGGGGCGCTCATGACGGCCCAGGATAAGAGGCCCCAACACGGCCCCAAGAGGCCGCTGCGCGGCCTCCGTCGCCTTCCCACCGAGCATCCTACAGGCTTTCGGCCCACACTCCAGGACAGTGGCGGGATAAGCCCAAAGCCTTTTTTGGTCGCTGTCGCAAGCCCTCACCGTCTTTCTCACCCTCCTCGTGGCCTTCCCAGCTCCAGCCGCGCTTGCTCTGTCACTTCGTGCCCCCTACATGTCAGTTCTGAACTCCACTTCGTCACCCCCCATCCAAGGGTTTTCGAATGATTCCGTTGGGCCGTCTTTCCGGTTTTCCACCTTCATTCGGGGAACCTTGGAACTTCCCACGAGGCCCAGACGCGGCCTACACCATCATGTTCCCGGAGAGCCCTCCGGGAACATAATGCTCGCCGACAGTCCGACGAGGATACCGACTCGAATGAGGAGGGTCCGCGCAAGACCACCGAGGATCGCAATTCAGAGTCGGATTAACCGGGGACCCGTTCTCAGCGGGACCGAGGTCGGGCCCGCCGCCCCGCTGCGAGCGGATTCGATGGCCAGGGTACAACCCTCCCATCCGCTCTTTGCCGTGGCCTTTCCAGCCTCGGCCCCTTCTGGACTCTGGCTGTCCTTCGGGCTTGGCAGCCTCATTTGAGGTAGCCTGGCAACTTCCACGAGGACCCCAATGCTGCCCAACCCACCATGTTCTCGGAGAGCTTTCGGGAGTATGATTGTCACCGCCAGTCCGGCAAGGTGACCGAAGAGGATGATGACGGTCCGCGCCATTCCACTGAACACCGCAATTCAGCGTAGCGTTGTTGGGGGCCCCGTTCTCAGCGGAGCCGAGGTCGGGCCCGCCGCCCCGCTGCAAATGGATTCGGTGTCGAGGGTGCAGCCCCCCTCCGCTATCTGCCGTGGCCTTTCCGGCCGTTGCCCCTCCGGCTCACATGCCTTGCCGTGGCCTTTCCAGATCCTGCCGTTTTTGTTTTGAAGCCTTGCGTCTCCCCGTGTCACTACCAAGTTTCACCACCATCTCAATATTTACAAATGTTTCCACCGGCCCGTCCGGCGGGCTTTGCAGCCTCATGTGGATAACCCTGGAACCGAGGGCCCCAATACGGCCCACCCCATCATGTTCCCGTAGAGCTTTCCGGGCACATGATTGTCGCCTCCAGTCCGAGGAAACCGACGAGGAGGAGGAGGAGAAGGAGGAGGAGGAGGAGGAGGAAGAGGAGGAGGAGGAGGAGGAGGAGGAAAGGGAGGAGGGAGGAGGAGGAGGAGGAGGAGGAGGAGGAGGAGGAGGAGGAGGAAAGGGAGGAGGAGGAGGAGGAGGCGGAGGAGGAAAGGCAAACGGCGAACAGAGGCCCACGCAGACCCCAAGGCGGCCCCAGGGGTGCCTTAGACAGGCCAGGATGGTCAAAGAGAGGAGGCCCAGAGACGGCCTCTAAGAGGCCCCCGCGCGGCTTCCGTCGCGTTCCCACCGAGCATCCCACATGCTTTCGACCCACACCCAAGACGGCGGCGGGATGGGCCCAACACCATCTTGGTCGCTGTCGAAAGCCCCCGCGGTTATTCTCACCCTCTTCCTCGTGGCCTTCCCAGTTCCAGCTGTGATTGCTCTGTCACTTTGTACCTCCTATATTTCAGTTACGAGCTCCACTTCCTCACCACCCATATTTTTCGAATGATTATATTGAGCCGTTTTTTCTGGTTTTCCATTTGCACTTGGGGAATCTTGGAACCTTCCACGAGAGCTCCGACACGGCCTGCACCATCATGTTCCCGAAGAGCTTTCAGTGAACATGATGTTCCCCGTCAGTCCGACGAGGAGACCGAATAGGAGGAGGAGGGCCCGCGCAAGACCACCGAACATCCCAATTCAGCTTCGGGTTGCCCGGGGATTCGATCAGAACGGAGTCCGGGGCCTGCGGCCCAGCAGGCTGCTGCTTGCATTTCTGCATTGCCCGACGCCTTCCTGATGAGAGTGGGCCTCCATCCTCCAGGATCGACGACGGACGTTTGTTTCGGCGTCGACTCCGACGACGAGCGCCGCCCCCACTACGACGACGACCGCGGCGACGACGGCCACGTCGACGACGCCGATGACGCCGACGACGACGCTTTCGTGTTTCATCGTCCTTTGGTCCACATTGTTGCGCTTCGATTTTGACATGGAATCCATGGAATTGTCTAGTATGTGCTTTACCCACTTTCACTTACAATACTTCTGCGTTGCATTGAACATATATTTGGTTTCAGTGGAACATGCGTTGCGTCGCAATGCTTCTACATTCCTTGTTTGCAGGGTGTTGCACGGAAGTATACGGAAGCGTTGTTGCTAATATTTCGTAATCGATCCGCGTTGTTTGTATTTTCAACAGCAGAATTGGCAACGGTCTTTGGGTCACGACGTCACTGGAGCCGTGTGCTTGTCAAGCGTTCCAGCGAGCATCACTGCGGTCAACTTCCGGCACTAGATGCTCGCAAGCGGCGCCGATTTTTGTTGGGCTGCTTGGAGCACGGGCAAAGCCTCCAGCCAGCATCACTGCGGTTACTTTCCAGCACTGGATGCTCGCTCGTGGCTGCTTCGAGCACGGGCAAAGCCTCCAGTCAGAAGCACTGCAGGCAATTTCCAGCAGTAGGTGCTCGCACGCGGCGCCGAAACATGTTTTGCTTGCATCCGCCATCCTCAACAGTTCTCCCTTGCCTCCGCCGTCTTCCCCCTGCGCCCTTTTTTGGCTAGCTTCGGGATCACGAGGTTCGTAGCGCTGGTGCTGGCGCTCTTCGGCGTACCCAATACCCTCCAGAAGCGCGCTTCAGACGGCCCCAAGACTCTCAAGACCAAACCCCAGGACTCAACGATCCCCGAAGACTTCCACCCGTAGACCAATCACAGGTTCCCCAAGGGCACACAGCCCCCAAGATGTCCCAAGTAGCGCCCGAAGAGGGCCAAAAGAGGGTCCCAAGCCGGCCCAGTGGCAACCGCAAAATTGCCGATGGCCCCAAGACGGCCCAAGAACTCCCAGAGATGTCCCACGAAGGCTCGAAGACGGCATAGGAATGCCCAAGGGGACCTAACGTGGCCCCAAGAGGCTGCAAGGCAGTCCCAAGAGGGCTCCACAACGGCCAGCACCCGCTGGCCCGATTGCTTGTGACCGACTAGAACCCTAAGCGTGCGCGAAGCGCGCGCGTGGTTGTATATGACCGTAGCGCCCCGCAGATGCGGATAAGAGTGCGGGGGCGGTGGGGGCGTCGGCAGTTTGCGAGACTCTGGAGAAGCCCGCCGCAGGCGCCAAAGTTTCACAGATTATGCAGCGAGCCCGCACTGGGCGCCGAATTTTTCGTTAAGCCAGTGTGGGTGGGTCGCAGGTGGGTCGCGGGTGGGTCGCTGTTGGGGGGCGGGCGAAGCCGTTTAGTATATAGACGCACGCGAGGAATGAGTCGAACAGGGCAGGGCTGTTTAGTCAACGCCCTGGGCCGTTCAGTAAACGTCAGTTGTCGGGTCCGGGTTGTTTTTCCTCCCTTGAGGGTGGGTCGCGGGGTGGGTCGCGGGTGGGTCGCGGGGTGGGTCGCGTGTGGGTCGCGGATGGCTCGCGGATGGGTCGCGGGGTGGGTCGCGGGTGGGTCGCGGGGTGGGTCGCGGGTGGGTCGCGGGTGGGTCGCGGGTGGGTCGCGGGGTGGGTCGCGGGTGGGTCGTGGGTGGGTCGCGGGTGGGTCGCGGGTGGGTCGCGGGGTGGTCGCGGGTGGGTCGCGGGGTGGGTCGCGGGTGGGTCGCGGGTGGGTCGCGGGGTGGTCGCGGGTGGGTCGCGGGGTGGGTCGCGGGGTGGGTCGCGGGGTGGGTCGTGGGGTGGGTCGCGGGTGGGTCGCGGGTGGGTCGCGGGTGGGTCGCGGGGTGGGTCGTGGGTGGGGCGTGGGTTGGGTCGCGGGTGGGTCGCGGGGTGGGTCGCGGGTGGGTCGCGGGAGGGGCGCGGGGTGGGACGCCTCCCTCCGTTCGAAACAGCTCCGGAGGCCACCACCAAACGACCAGAGCGGCCTGACAGGGCCGAAGACGCCCGAATATTGTTTCAAGACGGTTCAAGAGGTTCCGGAGACGTCTTAAGAAGGCTCCTGCGTCCCGAGAGAGCCCCAGGAGACAAAAGTTGTCGAATCCTTACGGCAAACACGCATTTTAGCATATTTGCATTTTGGGTCTCAATAGCGTCCAAACGGCTTAGAAGCCCCAAAGATCACCCCAAGACGGCCCAAGAGGCAAGAGGGCCCCAGGACGGCCCAAGAGAGCCCCAAGACGGTCCAAGAGGCGCCCAAGACGGCCCAAGATGGCCCCAAGAGGGATCCAAGAGGGGGAACTCAAATTGACATTTCGAGCCTTCCGCTCCAAGTGGCAGACCCTCAAGAGGCCCCCAAAGGGTTCAAAAAGAGGCCCCAAGAGGCCACCAAGAGGCCCCAAGAAGCTTCAAGAGTCTCGCCATGAGGTGCCCGAGAAGCATGCCAACAGACAGGTGTCCAAGAATCCCCTGGCCCAAAACTCAGGCACAGTAGCGATATGGGACGAAGGCTATAGATAAGCCAGCAATTGGCTTGGCGACGGGTCCCTACGCAGTCATGTGTAGCGCGGGGCGCAGGTCTCTCTTCATACACTGCACGCCGCGGGGCATCGCTGAAATGGGGCTGCTGCGGAGCACGCGTGCACGGGTTCGCTGAACTCTTCGTGGGGCACGGTCCGCGTGAAGGTGCGCCGAGTAATTCGGATGCCCCCGAGCGAACACGCTCACTGAGGCCGCAGGTCGACCTCCTCTGGAGTCGACCCGTGCGAGGCATGTTCCGAAATGGGCGGGGGGATGCCATGCGAAGCTGTCCCTTGGTGCCATAGGTGGAGCTTCTTCTGGGGCATGATTCGCGTGACGGGTGTGCCGGCATGGGGGGGGAGGCGCTGTACGAACCTTATCTTTGGGCCTTTAGGTGGTGTTCCTTCTGTGTACGATCTGCGTGGTGGGGCGTGCCGCAATGGGTGGAGGGGCGTAATGTGAACCCTACCTCTGGGGCCATGGGTGGAGATCCTGTGGGCCACGACCCGGGCGAGAGGTGAGCCGAAGTAGGCGGGGGGGCGGCATGCGAACCTTGCCTCTGGGATCGTCCGTGGAAGTCCCTGCGGGCCACGATCCGTGCGAGAGGTGTGTCGAAGTATGTCAGGCGACGCTATGAAGCTCCCCTCTGGTGCCGCAGATGCTGTTACGTGCCGGGCACGATCCGCGCGAGAGGCGTGCCACTATGCGAACCTTGTCTCTGGGGACATAGGTGGAGGTCCCTGTAGGCGTGATCCCTTTGAGGGGTGTACCAGCATTGGCGGGGGGACTCTTCAGCCAAGCCTTTATCTGGGGCCGTCGGTGGATCTCCCTGAGCTGCACGATCCGCGTGACACTATGTGTCCTCCGACGCCGAGCACTGTAGACTACAACCAGAGCTTGCTAGAACCACGCGCGCGCGAAGCGCTCGCGCGTGGTTCTAGTATATATATATATACACATACATTCCTATACGACCACCCTTCGGGTGATAAGGAGGTTCGGGGGGGGCGGAGTAACCAACGTCTCACTCGGTCGGTCTCACTATCGATCTTACTATCGATCTCACAATCGGTCTCTCTCGATCGATCTCACTTGATCGATCTCACAATCGATGTCACTCGATCTATTTCATTCGATCGATCTCACAATCGATATGACTATCGATCTCACAATCGATCTCTCTATCGATCACACTATCGATCTCACATTCGGTCTCACTATCGATATCACTATCGATATCACAATCGATCTCACAATCAACGTTATCATCATCATCATCATCATCATCATCATCATCATCATCATCATTGACATCATCGTCATCAACGTCATCAACATCATCATCATCATCACCACCATCATCATCGGGACACCAGCATCATCATCATCACCTCACCACCATCATCATCAACATCATCATCATCACCATCATCATCGGGACACCATCCTCGTCATCATCATCATCATCATCGGGACACCAGCATCATCATCATCAGCATCATCATTTCATTTCATCTCATTTCATTTCATCATCATCATGAACAACATCGTCAACATCATCATCATCATCATCGGGACACCATCATCATCAGCAACATCATCATCAACATCACCATCATCGGGACACCATCATAATCGTTACCATCATCATCACCACCATCATCATTGTCATCGGGACACCATCATCATCACCAACATCAGCATCATCACCATCATCGGGCCACCATCATCAATAACATCATCACCTCATCATCATCCTCATCATCAACATCATCATCATCATCATCGAACACCCTCATCGTCATCATCATCATCGGGACACCATCACCATCACCATCATCATCAACAGCATCATCATCAACCTCATCATCATCAGCATCAACAACATCATCATCATCATCATCATCATCATCATCTCATCATCCCATCATATCATCATCAACATCACTAGGATCATCAACATCGCCATCATCATCGGAACACCATCAGCATCGTCATCAGCAAAATCAGCATCATCAACCTCATCATCATCAGCATCATCGGGACACCATCATCATCACCACCATGGCCATCATCATCATCATCACCATCATCACCATCATCGGGACACGATCATCGTCACCATCATCATTACCAACATCATCATAGGGACCTCATCATCATCATCGGAACACCATCATCATCATCTCATCAGCATCATGAACAACATCATCAACATCGTCTTCATCGGAACACCATCATCATCAGCAACATCATCATCAATATCACCATCATCGGGACACCATCATCATCGTCACCATCATCATCATCATCACCATCATCATCATCATCGGGACACCATCATCATCAACATCAGCATCATCATCACCGTCCGGCCACCACCATCAAAATCATCATCATCTTCGCATCATCATCCTCATCAACATCATCATCATCATCGGGACACCATCATCGTCATCATCATGATCAACATGATGATGACCATCATCATCGGGACACCATCGTCATCATCATCGTCACCGTCATCATCATCAACAACATCATCATCAACCTCATCATCATCATCGTCATCATCGGAACACCATCATCATCATCATCATCATCATCATCATCATCATCATCATCATCATCATCTCATCATCTCATCATCATCAACATCATCAGGATCATCAACATCATTATCATCATCATCATCGGGGCACCATCATCATCAGCAACATCAGCATCATCAACATCATCATCGTCATCATCATCATCATCATCATCGTCATCATCATCGTCGGGACCTCATCATCATCATCACCACCATGGCCATCATCACCATCATCAACATCATCATCATCATCATCATCATCATCATCATCATCATTATCATCATCAACACCATCATCGGGACACCGACGGGACACCAGCGGGACACCGCGGGGCACCGGTTGCCGGAACGGGGACTTTTGGTCCGGCCGCGCCTCAGCCAGAGGCGGGACATTTCTCGCCCGCCCACGCAGCTTCGCCTCGCCCGCACGCACGGCACGCACGAACACGAAACCGAAACCGATTTCCTTGTAGGGGGGCTCTCCGTTCCACTTCGATCTTACCCTCTCACCTCCGATGTAATTGTCATTTTCTGCTTTCGGGAAGCCTCGTCGGGCCCCAGGACCGTCAGAACACGATTCGGGACAGAAAGCCGGTTGCGGGGAAAGGGTCAGGAGTTCTGGGGACCCCGTATTGAAAACAGCAGGACGTCGCATGTCTTCATCAAGAAGTTGCGTGGCGATAGGGATTCCATGATTTAGTTGCCAATCTCTCGTAGTTAATGTTCCTATCTTCGATGCTTTCTCCCCCTCTCGTCTCCCCCTCTCCTGCCCAGGGCCTGCTTTTGTCTTGAGACACGTTTTTTACTTGAGATCAGGGACTGTCACATAATGAGCAGCTGTACAGACGGACAGCTTGATTCTCGCAGGAGATGCCTTTGAAGTGCATGTCCGAGCGTGAAAAACAGTCTTCATCAAGAACAAAAGAACCAATAACCCTAAGAACACGATGAAGACGTGGCCTCACTGAGGTCCCCGTCTTTGCATCCGGAATCATAAATCTGGACGGTTTGGTTCTATACATCTGCAGAGAAGACCCCCATATCCTTACTGTGTTCGGCCCTCCTAACTTTGGTCCCCTCCCAAAGGGTTTGGGGTCTGGGTCCCAATGGGTTGGGGTTCCCCCCTAACTTTTTGGTTGTTCATGTCTGGGAAGGAAGCGTTCTTTCCTTCCCGGGCGACATCGGGCGTTAGGTTAGCAGAGGTGGGGGGGAGGGGAGCGGAGGGCGGGTAACTTCACGTTTCGCGCGCTCAGCACGAATCGTGACGTCCCGGGGGGGGGGGGTCGGCCAGGGCCAGCAACGGCCGCGCTGTCGCAGAACACAGAAACACGCGGTTCCATTCCAGCAGGACTGGAAGCTCTCGATGGTCCGTGCGGACTCCTTGGGTCCGGGCTGGGCCCAGCTTTTCTTACCTAAGCAGTGCGTCGTGGCCCGGGGTGCGTTGCTCCAGGCCGCCCGAGTGGGGTCGGAGTAGGGTGGGGTCGGTGGATCACGCCGCACCGCGGATGCCCCAGCGATGCAGCCCGAGGTGGAGCCATATTTTCTCGACGTCGACATCGCTTATGCATCGCCGACATCGCAGTTGCATCGGCGATGTGTCGGCCATGTGGCGCGCTCCTCCGTCCCCATCTTCGCAGGGGCCAGGTTTTCATCCCGGACCGTCCTGTCTCGGTCCCAGGGCCTGGCAGGTGCCCCTGGAGGCCGAAAACGGCCAGAAGCATTCCGCCGTGACTCTGTCACGACGCGAGCACGTCAGTCGGAGGTGGATAGACCTCCTGCCCTGACACGTCGATTAAGGAATTGGCCGCTTTTGGGTCGCGAGAGGGCCTCGCGGCCGTCATTTTTGCGGGTCCAGGCCCGTCGGTTTCGGTCCCAGGTCGTTTTCACTAAGGGGAGGAGGAGGAGGAGGAGGAGGAGGAGGAGGAGGAGGAGGAGGAGGAGGAGGAGGAGGAGGAGGAGGAGGAGGAGGAGGAGGTTTGTCCACCGCCGAATCAGGGTGCGGGAGTCGGACGTCGATCCCTGGACCCGTCCTGGAGTGCGGCTGGAGCAGCACTTCCCGAGGGGTACCCCGCTGCTGCGACCGGGAGGCCCAGACAGGACCATGAACACCCCATGTCTAGATTGACGAACCAACAACGCACACCCATACCCATAGAGGGGTCGCAGAGGGCTATGGGTGCGTGTTGTCGGATGGGGGTCCCCGCTCGAACGGGAGCGTTCCCCAGGGTCCGACAACCCGCACCCATACCCATAGCCAGTCCTCCTCCCAACGACCCCCCTATGGGTATGGGTGTGTGTTGCTCGTTCGTCATAGATCCTCGGACCTCGATCCTCGAGCCTCGAGCCTTGGTCGGCCACGGGTCAGGATGTGAGCCTGGCATCCGCGGGTATGATTTTTGTGATTCGCGTCCCCGGAGGTGCCGACCACCTCCATGGGGGTAGCTCGTCGCCCCGGATCCACTTTTGATGGCCCCGGGGCTCGGAAACTGGCCCCGAGGGCTGCAATCAAGGAAAACCCGCCGGTGGACAAAAGTCATATCGTCGGAGATCTGGGTCGGCGCATCAGAGGGGGCGTCGGCGGACCACCTCGCCGGGCCCACCCCGGGCGCGGGATCGGCGTGCACAGACGGCCGATCGCTCAGCTGCCGGCGGGCCGGCCGGTCGGCCGGCGCGGTGGCACAGTCGCCAGCGGGCCCAGTAGGCAGCCAGCATGGTGTGGTGGGCGTTGGCTCGTGGGCCTGTCCAGCAATCGCGAAACCGCCACCTGAGCGACGCAGAGCAAGATGGGGTCGTCTGCTCCCACCCATTACCATCAACCATCATCATCAGCATCATCACCGGCAACATTCGTGATGGAGAACCTCTCAGTTACGACGGGCCAACTCCATTGCAAACACCACTACCGACAGCGCGAACATTCCAGCCCAATGAGATTTTCTGGCGCGCTCTCTGTGATCTAACGCAGGAGGTGCAGGCCGACATCCCAACCCACTTCACTCGCCAACAATACACCGCCTCCGCCATCGACAGGGCCTTTCTTGCCATACCTGAACACTTCCTCCTCGACACGGATGTCCTCCTGAATGTGGACTCTGATCCGCTCGAGATGTCCCAGGGGAGGCTCAGCGACCATTCCATGCTGCTGCTCAACCTCACGTTCAAGGCCCCAGGAGACGCCGCGGACATCGCATCCCAGATGTGGTGTTCAGCGACGTAAGGTATAAGGTTATACTGGACAAGCTAATGGACGCAGCGGACCTGGATGTTTGAAGGACATGATGATTGAAACGGCTAAACAAGCACGAGATGAATTGCAACGGCTTCCCTTTCGAGCAGGCGACAAGCGTGCCAGAGGGGGACGCAACATCACACTACGTAGCATATCACGTGCCGTATGGAGACAAGATGCGAAGCTCGCGGCGCTCATCATCGCTAGCTCAGACGAGGGTGCCAGGTATTTTCAACTTAATAATGGACAAGTTCAGCTTAGGGAGCCAGACGCTTTTCGCCGTCAGTTTCGTTCCCTCCATTCTGCTGAGCTCCAAGCCAACCACGAATTCGCAGTACAAGCAGCTCAACGTGCCCTTCGACGAGGACAACAGCAGATGGCAGCACGCCACTTCAAATCTATCAAGGCTATTCGCCGCCGTGCCATGCTATGGAGACCCCGAAGCCGTCGTCTCGTTCTAGCAGGGATCCGACCTGAACGTGCCTTCGAGTCCTCCCAATCGGCAGTTACCAGAGATCCCAACAATGTCCTGGAGGCCCTTCGGCGTAACTGGTCTGTGGTCTTTCGGGCACAACCAGCCAGTCGGCTGGATATCAGACAACACAGAACGACATTACCCGGCCTACGAGATGGCCGACCTAGCAATGCCCAGCGTCACGGACCTTTAAAACACGGTCAAACATGTACGTCACAGTGCTCCTGGTTCCGATAGGCTCCCCTACAAGGCTTGGATGGTCTCGGGGGGCCAGATCGAAGTCCTGCATGGCCTCTTGCAGCACCTCGTGGCGGGCCACCACACACCAGAGGCCCTGAATGACTCCATCTTCGCGTTCTTGTCCAAAGGAAGTGAGCCCAGCGATGCCTATGAGTGCCTGCGTAGCCCAGATCAGATTCGCCCTCTCTCGCTGCGCAACACGACTTCTAAGATCCTAGCTTCTGCGGCCAACCAGCAATTCAACGGATTGGTCCAGGCGCGTGCGCACCAAGTCCAGCAAGGATTTGTGCCTGGCATGAATTTTCTTCACAATTTGCTCCAGCTAGATACAGCCGCCCGCTCGGCTAGCATCGGCGAGACAGCCAAGGCACAGGCGCCTGTCTTTGTTGCGTTCGATATAGCCGCTGCACTTCCATCCCTTGGCCACGACTGGCTATGGGAGGTACTCTCTCGATTTGGCGTGCCGCCTGGATATTTGAATTTGCTTGCCTCGCTGAATTTTGAGCCCCGCAGCTATGCTATGCTTCGGGGCGAAATGCAGTTTATGTTCAATTTGCGTTCGGGTGTAATGCAAGGCTGCCCGCTTTCAGGCTCGGCGTGGGCCATCGCTACGGGCCCGATTCTAACCCGTCTGGTGGCGGGGGTGTCGTCGTCGCCCCCACGGGGGGTGTCTGGGGGATGTGCTTATGATGCGGGGCATGTGCAGCCCTGCCTGTCAGATTGAACACGTGTCTTTCCTGCCTTCAAAGCGCCGGGGAGCTAGCAACATTGAGGCTCCAGCCATCAAGACAGTAGTTGATCCTCTCTGGGCGGAGGTCACGCCAGAGGTTGACCATCGCATTCGGTCATTTTTATAATCAAAAATTACCGAATTGGGGCGGTTTCAAGATTGCTGGCCAGGCGATGCATCTGGGGGTGCAAGTCGGACCCGCGGCCACAGAGAGCGGAGTTTGGGCGGGGGACATTCGTGAATGGTGGAGTCGGGCTTGCGACATGCCACGAGCGACCGCGCCCTCGAGTGCCAGCTTGCTTCTGTGCAACAGCACTGCCCTCTCGACACTCAGTTATAAAGCGCAGCTTTATCCGTTGCCAACCGTTGTCTTGCACAACGAAAAATTCGCTCTGCGCAGAGCCCTCCGTCTGCCGCCCAGCGCATTCCGGCTGACTGATTTGTCTTCTTTCAAAGCGCGCGGATTAGTGGCTCCCGCTTCCGCGCAGATCACGAATGCGGCGAGCTTGTGGAGATGTGGCTTGCACACCTTGCGAGGCTGGGAATCGCTGCTGCACGAATGATCTGGGGAGGCGATCCCGCGAGTTCCACTGGTGCGCTGGGCGCGTGGACAATGGAGTGCGCCATGCTGGAAAATAGAGCATGGTTTCTTGCAGCGATTTGCTGGGCTCGCTGAGCAGCCGCCCTGTCGTCGATCCCTGTGGCTGCATGGCGTTCGGCGCTGGGCGCAGCCCGTGGCGAACAGGCCAGCGCAGCGGGTGAAGGCCGCAAGGGGAAGGTCCAACGTGCCCTTTTCATCCTCGTTGCGCGCCTCTCTCTTTCCACTTAGTTTCGAGCGCTGTCGCTAAGCGTTTGTCTGCGTGGGGCTTTTCTGCCTCGGTTCGTGGGGCGGTGGGTGAGCGGTGGGGGGAATGCCTTGCGGTGCTCCGCGCGTTCAAGCCCGCGCGGCAGTGGGGCCTACTCAAGACCCTTGCAGGAGCGTGGGCAACATCGCGCCGCATGCGTGCCAGTGGAGTTGTATCCTGTATTTTTGGTTGCAGCCAGCAACCTAGCTCTATCGCGCACTATCTCACCTGCCCTGTTGGTGAACTCCTCGCCCTTCCCCCCTCACCTATTTCAACAGTCGGCGTTGGCGCTGGCAACGAATGCAACCGTGCAGCGTGCGCGCTCTCCCGCAGTGCCGTTATGCGCCTTGGCGTGCTGTCTTTTCACACCTACCATGAGTTCAAGGTGACGCTGGTTCACGGAACTGCAGCGAACCCTTCAGAGCAGTTTGGCGCTGTGGCAGCTGCCGTGTACGCCATTGACAACTGAGCGTGCGGCATGACTGTTGCCCCCCCAGGTACGGTCGATCATCAGCCACGTTAGCATCATCAGCACCATCATCGTCATCATCATCACCATCATCGCCATCACCATCATCACCGTCATCGTCAGCATCAGCAGCATCGTCACCATCATCACCATCATCAACATCATCGCCACCACCATCACGATCAACACCATCACCACCATCATCAGCACCTTCAGCACCAACATCATCATCGTCATCATCAGCATCACCATCATCACAATCATCATCATCATCATCATCATCGCCATCATCACAATCATCAGCCAGCGCCCTGATTGGGGGGATGTCTCAACCGATTTGCTTGTTTCGGTGCCCAGCATCATTTTCTGTCGGAACAGTTATCGAACATGTCTCAAACGATTTGCTTGTTTCGGTGCCCAGCATCATTTTCTTTCGGAGCAGTTATCGAACATGTCTCAAACGATGCGCTGGTTTCAGTACTCCCGGGGCGCCAGGGGGTGTATCAGATGCCCGTTCACGCCCTGATTTGGGGGATGTGTCGGGCGGTTTGCCTGTTTGGGTGCTCAACATCCTTCTCTTTCGGAGCAGTTGCCGAGGATGTCTCAGGCGAGGCGCTGGTTTCAGCACTCCCAAGGGGGGGGGCGCCAAGGGGTATTGCACGGGCCCGTTCGCGCCCAGATTGGGGGGGTGTCTCAGGCGGTTGTTTGTTTGGGGTTTGGGTGCTTAACATCCTTATCCTTCGGAGCAACTGCCGAGGACGTCTCAGGCGAGGCGCTGGTTTCAGCACTCCCAAAGGGGGGCGGCCGGCGGTATTGCACGGGTCCGTTCTGTCTTCACGGATGGATTATCTTGACAGGTGTTCAAAGGGACAGGAGGAGAAAGAGGAGGAGGACGAGGACGAGGAGGAGGAGGAGGAGGAGGAGGACGTAAGGAGGTCGTCGTAGTCGTCGGCGTCTCTGTCGGCCTCGTTTTCCACGTGGATTCGCTGACACTCTGATATTGAAAAAGGACTATGTCTTCTACCGAAATTTGCCATCACTATGAGATTCACATATGGGGATCTCCGCGTCGAGTAATTCCCCCGAGAGCAGCGATCCCCCCAACTGCGCCAGCGCCGCGCGCCAAGGAGGACTCGGACTCGGACTCGGACGACGAGGGGGAGGAGGACAGCGAGGACGACGTGCTGGACGAGGATCGGGCGACGAGAGCTACAGTGGAGACCCATGCCAAGAAACACCCCGCTTGCCTCCAGGGTGCCCTGGGTTTCTTGGGTTTCGATGGTTTTGCTGTGGAAGGCTCAATGGACGTCCTGGGGTCTCAGGGTTGGGCTTTCTGTGGAAGGCTTCTTGTGGACTGGCCTCCACCGTATGCGCACGGGCGCGGGCGCGGACTCGGCCGAAGAGGGGGAGGAGGGCAGCGAGGACGACGCGCCTGAGGAGGAACGGGCGACGAGAACCGTTCACACGGGCGCGGGTCGAGACATCGGTCGCTTGGAGTCACGCCCGGATGCAAGTGCGCCCTCGCGGGCGCGAAGTGGTTCGTGCCTCGCGCGCCTCGCGCTTCGCGCTTCGGCTCCGCCGCCTCGTCCTCTTCCGCCCTGGGGGGCGGCGCGAGAGCGCGAAGGGCGTCGGGCTTCGCGCTCGGGGACGCCACGCTCGGCTTGGCATCGCTCGGACGTGTGCATTTTTCCTTCGGCGAGGGCGATCGAGGAGCTTCCTCGATCATTTGGCGAAAAAGCCACGCACGAAACCCCAAAAAACACAGGGAATGGACGTCCGAGCGACGCCACGCTCGGCGCTGTGGGGGGCCGCGCGGCGCTCTCGGCCAGACCCCGGGCCCGCGGCCGCCGTGGGCGTGCCCGTGGCGCACACGCGGCCTCGGGGGTCGAGCAGCCGTGCGGGCCTCCTCCTCCTCCTCCTCCTCCTCCCTCCTCCTCCTCCGGAGGAGGAGGAGAAGGGAGGGAGGGAGGGAGGGAGGGAGGGGGAGGGAGGGAGGGAGGAGGGAGGGAGGGAGGGAGGGAGGGAGGAGGGAGGAGGAGGAGGAGGGGAGGAGGAGAGGAGGAGGAGGAGGAGGAGGAGGAGGTGGAGGAGGAGGAGGAAGGGAGCAGCTGTGCGGGCCCGAGGGTCGGAGGAAGAGCAGGCTGCACGCCAGTCGTTGAAAGCAGGTATTGCCAAGGCCTTACGGCCAGTGCCGCCGACCCTGGATACACCTCGGCCCTCGAGGGTGACGGGGTGCGTGATAAGACGTTGGAGGTAGATGAAGACGTGGCGGAGGAGGAGGCGGAGGAGGAGGAGGAGGAGGAGGAGGAGGAGGAGGAGGAGGAGGAGGAGGAGGAGGAGGAGGAGGAGGAGGAGGAGGAGGAGGAGGAGGAGGAGGAGGAGGAGGAGGAGGAGGAGGAGGAGGAGGAGGAGGAGGAAGAGAGGAGAGAGGAGGAGAGAGAGGAGGAGGAGGAGGAGGAGGAGAGGAGGAGGAGGAGGAGGAGGAGGAGGAGGAGGAGGAGGAGGAGGAGGAGGAGGAGGAGGAGGAGGAGGAGGAGGAGGAGGAGGAGGAGGAGGAGGAGGGAGGAGGAGGAGGAGGAGGAGGAGGAGGGAGGAGGAGGAGGAGGAGGAGGAGGAGGAGGAGGAGGAGGAGGAGGAGGAGGAGGAGGAGGAGGAGGAGGAGGAGGAAGAGGAGGAGGAGGAGGAGGAGGAGGAGGAGGAGGAGGAGGAGGAGGAGGAGGAGGAGGAGGAGGAGGAGGAGGAGGAGGAAGAAGGGAGCAGCTGTGCGGGCCCGAGGGTCGGAGGAGGAGCATGTTACACGCCGGTCGTTGAAAGTAGGTATTTTTGGATTCCCAGATCCCAAGCCACTTCAAGCGCCTTCCTACTTCAAGAGTCGGCATGCTTCTGCTGTGTTCTGTCAGTCTCTGGGAGGGTCAGGACCCAATCCACTATATCCGCCTTCCTACTTCATGTTGCTACCTACTTCTTCCGACCGACGTGGAGGGGGTCACATGCGAACCCAACCCCTACCCCCCCACATTTTCACGAGCGAAGTGAACCCCACCCTCCCCCCCAGAAATCGTAGGGGTAGGGGTAGGGTTCGCATGAGGCCCCCTACATGCCTCTGCCGTTCCCTCGTTTTCCCCTTTTCGGCCTCCTGGGAGGGCCTCGTCGCCACCGCTGGATTCGCTGCGAGATCCTGGCCAGAGCGCACCCCGGGAGGGGCCTAGGGAGTAGCGGCATCTGTATTTGTTGGTTTCCCCAAACGTGTCCCTGGCCCAAGGTGCCCCCCAGGATTCCATTGGATGCCCAGGTGCGCGACGAAAGGAAACGGCGTCGACTGCGCCGACACTGGCGAGTAAGCTGCCCGCGTAAGGTCGCGCGTGAGCGCCCTCGCTTCCGGTGTGACGTGCCGCGCCGGCGGCCCGCGTGAGCCGCGGCGAGAGGTCGCTGTGCCATCTCGCATAAGACCCGTGTCTTTTCTTCGCTCGAATGCTTGGCATCGCTCGGACGTGTGCATTTTTTCTTCGGCGAGGACCATCGAGGAGCATTCTTGATCACTTGGCGAAAAAAAACACGCACGAAACCGAACAATTATCCCGGCAAAGCAACCTAACAGCGATGTGTAGGAGCATATCTGGAAGCATTCCCCTTACGATTCAGATGAGAATCCAGTTGTAGAATTCTGCTGTTCTCGCAGTCGTAGTCGCATTCGCGATGACAGTCGCAGTGGCAACGGCAGTCGCAGTCACAGCCTCAGCCTCAGCCTGCCTCAGCCTCAGCCTCAGCCTGCCTCAGCCTCAGCCTGCCTCAGCCTCAGCCTCAGCCTGCTTCAGCCTCAGCCTCAGTCTGCCTTCAGCCTCGGCCTCAGCCTCAGCCTGCCTCAGCCTCAGCCTCAGCCTCAGCCTCAGCCTGCCTCAGCATCAGCCTGCCTCAGCCTCAGCCTCAGCCTGCCTCAGCCTCAGCCTCAGCCTGCTTCAGCCTCAGCCTCAGTCTGCCTTCAGCCTCGGCCTCAGCCTCAGCCTGCCTCAGCCTCAGCCTGCCTCAGCCTCAGCATCAGCCTGCCTCAGCATTCAAAATGTGGCCCGGGAATGGAGTTCTGGGAACTCGAAGAACACGAAGTGGCCTACAGTTGGCTCCGGGCATTCAAAATCATGCCCAGGAATGGAGTTCTGGGAACTCGAAGACCACGAAGTGGCCTACAGTTGGCTCCGGGCCAAAATACAGTTCTGGGAACTCACGAAGTGGCCTACAGTTGGCTCCGGGCATTCAAAATGTGGCCCGGGAATGGAGTTCTGGGAACTCGAAGAGCACGAAGTGGCCTACAGTTGGCTCCGGGCATCCAAAATGTGGCCCGGGAATGGAGTTCTGGGAACTCGAAGAGCACGAAGTGGCCTACAGTTGGCTCCGGGCATCCAAAATGTGGCCCGGGAATGGAGTTCTGGGAACTCGAAGACCACGAAGTGGCCTACAGTTGGCTCCGGGCATCCAAAATGTCCGGGAATGGAGTTCTGGGAAGTCGAAGAGCACGAAGTGGCCTACAGTTGGCTCCGGGCATTCAAAATGTACCCGGGAATGGAGTTCTAGCAGCGCCAAGAGCGATTTTGCGAGGATGTCCCAGGCGATTTGGGCTTCGGCGGCAGCCGCCCCGGGTCCCGCCCCGACCCCCCTGAGGAGTCATGATGTTCTCTTTTGACCCCACTAGAAACCTATCAGTCTTCGCTGTTAGGTAAAAACACATTTAAATAAGCTGTGCTGGGGACCCTAAGTGCCAGAGCTTGGGGGCAGACGGCAGCGGCCGAAAGGCCTGGCGAATAAAAAGTCCAGGACACACAGAGCTTGAATATCCGACACAGCAACAGCAGTGAGAGCGACCACATTACAAGCACGAGCAAAAGCGAGGGGTCTACGCCCCAAGTATAATTCAGAGCACCCGTCCACATCATGCTGAAACCAGCCCTCCACGCGGAGGGCCCACAGGTACCTGACCTTCATGGGCCCACAGGGGCCGATCAAGCACAACAAAATGAGAGTGCGAACCCCGCAAAGGCCAAAAAGCCCCTTCTGGCCGAAGGCCCTGCATTCAGGATTTTGAAATCAGCACCGCAGGCAGAGGGAGGGAGGGCGGGAAGAGAAGAATACAAGTATTATACTCAAAAATTACCCCCCCCAGCTTTGGCACGGATCCCCATATTAATTGCAAGCTCAAAGAACGCACTTCGAAATCCAACATCTTACAGACATGTGAAGAGAGGAGGTGAGGCTAGGCGGCGCCACGGCGTCGAAACAGGGCCTTGCCCCCTGTCCTCGGGCGCCCCACCTCGGGCCGCGCCTGCAACGACGCACAGCCGAGGTCGAGGCTGTCGTTCGAAAGCTGCGAGAGAGCCGCAATCAGGCGAACGGTGAGCGGCCTACGTGCCGCCTTGGACTTCCCCAGCGCCTTGGCCATCGCCAAGCCTGGGGCCTGCCAGAACCGTTCGCCCTTCACGATCTGATCCTTCAGGAGGAGGGGGCGCCGCTGTATCAGCACGTGCGTCTTCGTGTAGCGCTGCAAGGCGCTCGAAGTAGTCCAGCGCCCCCTCCTCCTCGCAATCTCCAAGTCTCCCCCATTCGCCACATACTGAGCAGCACCAGCGTGTCGAATGCCGTGAGGTGGGCCAAGGGCCTCAATGCCCAACCTCTGAAGAGAAGACTGCCAACTCCTGCGGTACTTGTCGGGGGTGATCGGGAAGACGAGCTCATCATCTGCAAGATCCTCGGCGAGGGTGAGCAGCACGCACTTCGTCAGCTCCATCAGTACCTCCACTCCCTGCCCCGAGCCCGTCTTGACCTTCTCCCCTCTTGCTCGATCTCCCAGCAATAATGCCATACGCCCTCGTGCATCCACCGAAATGCTGCCTTTCCGTAGTTGAGCCCAGTCCTGCTCACGTAGCCAACCGTCGAGCTGCACCACGACCGCGCACGCCTCATGGACACACCCGGCCTGTCACAGGTCCAGGATGATAAGAGCGAGCGCCTGCAACGGAATGGGCTCGCCCTCCTGGCCCTGCTGCTGGCGTTCCCACGCTTTCAGTGCGCGAGACGACAAGGGAAGGAAGTTCCTGTGGTCCTCGAAGATGTGCATGAACCCGTTGAACAGCATGCTTCCCCGACTATAGCGGGGGCCCCGCACGTAGCACATGTCCGAAAGAAAAGAGGCCAAGGCTTTATCACGAAGATAGACCGAACGGAACGGTAAGTTCAGCCTCTTAGCATCGATCAGAAACTCCCGAACTGCCTTTTCGTATGCTACATTTGTCTTGTCATCGACCGCATGTATTGCCAATCTATTGTTATAAACCAGTGGCATGCAGGCTGCGTTATCCCATGCTCGAGCTCCTTTAGTCTGCAGCGGCGGGGGCCTCGTGACAACTCTGACTGCACCTGCTCCGTGCAGGCAGCCCAAGATGAGCAGCAGCCAACTCCAGGACGGCCTGGATCGCACGCCCCGACTCGCCGCCAGCCTCTCCAGGTTCAAGTAGAGCTCCTCGTAGTCGACGGCCTCGTACTCCACTAACTCGTCGGTGCGGTGTCCGTGACTCGTGTCAAGCCCAGGAGACCCATTCACCATGTAGACGTGGTAGGTCCCGTCGTACTCGCGGTAGGGTAAGGCCTTGCAAGCATGGAGCGGACGGCCTTCGGCGTGTGTCTCCACTTGTGCTCCTCCTTCGTCGCCTCGGCCGCACCTATGTCCAAAGCTCTGCTCGGACCATCTGCCACATTGCCTTCCGACGCCACCCACCCCAAGTACAGCTTGATACCGAAAACGAGGACCACTGCGGCAGCCTGGCGAGCCAAGTGCAGCAGGCCCGTCGCCGACGCGCGCCCCTTGCCAAGCACGCCCATCGCAACCAGGGAGTCCGAGAACACCAGCACGCGCTTGCCCCACATATTCCGTGAGCGAGACATGTGTCGCAAGAGGGACACAATCGTACGTAGTTCCAGGATAGTGTTGTGCTCCTCCCGCTGCCACAATCCTTTGAAGATTAGAGACCAGCGACCCACCCTCGTCCAGACCCTCGACGCAGGTAGAGCCTGCCCACGCCTCTTGACCACCTTGAGGATGCCACCCTCCAGCCTCGCCTGGGCCCCCTCCACGACCATATCCCAGCACGGCTCGATCTTCAGCACCTGCTCGCAGTAGGTAGCCCTCCACTTCGAGCCGTACCTGAACTCCGTCGCCTCCACGTGCTCTGCCTTGCGATCCTGCTCGCACTGCAGGGCCCCGAAGCGCCCGTCGTTCGTGATCATCGTCAGGAACCCCGCCTCCACGGCCGTCCGAAAGGTGAAGACCTCCTCGAGCCTGGTGAGATCCTCCCAGAGCGCCTCGACCTCCGCATCCGCCGCCATCACTGCCGTGAAGATCAGGCCCTCCCTGTGGAAGAGCTTGGCGACCTCGAAGGCGATCCGCTGCTCCAAGGGCGACCTGGATGGAGCCAGATGTGTGCACCACCACCACCGCCGACGTACTCGCCCAAACAGAAGCTCCATCTCCCTCGGTTCCGTCAGCTCGTAGGAGGGGCCCCTCAACAGATCCGACGCCTCGCACCAGGACTTGGTGCGACCCACCACGTCGTCGCTGATCCTCTCGACCCTACTCGCCAGCTCCAGGAACCCAGGCCGTCCCGCTGGTGGCCCCACCATCTCGTCGTCCTCCTCGCCCTCGCGCGCGACCTCCTCCTCCACCGCTGTGAAGGCCTCGTCGGCCCTGACGGTCCAGGTCTGCAGGTCGCCCTTCGCCACCTCCATCCTGCACTCCGTCGCGGTGACTTCGGTCGCGACAGCTCCGTACCCGAACCCCGAGGCGTCCGTCATGTAAGCTCTCGTGGCCCGGTCCGCCTCCAAGTCCGACGTACAGTACACCGAGAGGCTGGCCAACGCTACCAGCTCCGAGACCACATCCGTCGTGAGGGGCAGCACCTCTTCCCAAGGGTCGCCGCGCTCGTTGATCCACCTGTAGATCGCGTCCAAAATGGCAAACCCCGAGCGGCAAATCATAAGGGTCCAGGTCCACATACCCAGCAGAGACGAGAGCCTCGCAGGAGAGACGTAGGGCTTGACCGCCAGCGCCTCCGTTGCCAGTACCAGTTCTCTCAGCTTGTCGGGGTGAATCGTCACCTGGTACGGCCGCCCCTTCACCGTGATCCCGAGGCCTCGCTGTAGCCCAGGGCCCCATTCCTCCTTGTGCACCTCGAGCCCCTTGTCCACCAGCACCTTCTTCACCACCTCCTTGTCCACCTCGATGTCGCCCTCGAGCGGGTCGAGCAGCCTGAAGCCGATGTAGTCGTCGATGTACAGCATCAGAATCAGCTGACACGTCTCGAAGGATGGGGTCGGTCTCCCGTAGGCCAGCTCCCCAAGGTCGTACCCTTTCACCTCCTTGATCGAGTCGGTGAGGCGCGAGTGGGCCAGGAAGACGGCCCACGAATGCCCCATCACGGGGGCGATGGCCCCCGCTCCCCGATCTCCCTCGGCTGGCCGTGGTATGTCCTTCCCCGGTCCCTTCGCATACTCCCACAGCTCGCTCGGTGACACGTCTTCCAGCACACAGTACTGAGCTAGCGACCTCGTCCACCTTAATCGGTAGAACCAGTCTGGGATGTCCCCCGCGAAAGAGAACAACTCCGTCTCCCCCAGCACCTCGGGCGACAGATCCAGAGAACCCAAGGCACTCGGTGATCCCAGTCCCGTCCACGGCGGTCTCCTGAACCTCAGATTCAGACGCCGACAATCCCACGTCAGCCTGGAGGCCTTGAGTTCCGTCATGCTGCCTTCCTCCAAGGACTTCACCACCGTGAAGACCCCCGCGTGCTCTTTCACCTCGTCGACGAAACTCAGCATACCAGCCTCCCACATCCCGAGCGTCAGGGCTAGCCGATTCGACCTGATCCTCCACCCTGGGTCGCTGTAGCTCTTCGTCTGCTGGTACCTCACCCAGTCCACCTCGTCGTCGTCCCTCAGCATGAGCCCCTCCACGTTCTCCAGGTAGGGCCGTGCCGTTGGCGAAAGGCGCACCACGTCGAGGCCCCTCGTCCCGACCTTCGGAACCGAGACCTGCTCCGCTATCAGGTCGCACGTGTCCCCCTTCTTCATAACTCCTGTCCTCGTCGTCGTCCTCTCCGACCTGCCGTAGCCCATCAACTGCCCCTTCCCAAGACGGCTGAGAACCGCCCTGCCATCGTTGATGCCTCCCCAGCTGGCGCGCTCCGCCAGCAGCTCCCGCAGCCTGTTGATCAGCGTCCTTTGCAGTAGTGTAGCCGACGCCCACGTCCTCTTGCAAGGGCGTAAACGCAACTCCTCCACCACACGGGTATGTCCCCACAAGCCAAGCATCGAATCGACGCGATAGCTCGTGAAAGCCTCCTCCACGTCACCCTCAGCTCGCCCTCGGACAGCTTCGTGCCCAGGGACCCCACCGCCCCATACGGTGGGAAGGGAAGGTCTCGAAGAGGATCCCGTTGACGCCCATCCTCTCCCGCTCCAGGAAGCAGAGGACACCTGGACACCATGTTCCCGATGAGAGATACTCGCCTGCTTGTACGTCCCCTCCCTGAAGTACAGGTGCCCTCGCAGGGCCAGAGAGAGGGCGCTGAATAACACCAAGCCCGAGCGCCTACCAACGAAGTCCTTCCCACTCGTAGTCGACCAACCTTCGCTGAACCCACGGAAGAGGAAGCTACGCGGACTTACGCCCTTGGCGTCGGCTTGGCAAGGAGGCGCCGCTAACCTCCCTGCCGCAACCTATTCGTCCGCGTGCGAGTGGCCCGACGCACCTCCACCGAGCGAGAGGTGCTTGTTGATGGCGGCCTTCTTCTTCAAACGTTCCGCAACCTCCTCGTCAGCAGCCATCACGTCAGGCGTATTCGACTTGGTCAGATCAAGATACTCCTCCGCGTAGCCCCAATTGACTTTGCTCTTCCACTTCGAACCGTTGGCCGACTTGGGACGCCTCCAGTCCGACTCCACTTCCACGTTCTCGTAGGCCTTGAAGATCGAGTAGATCCGCAGGCACGTGAGCTCGGCCGCCTGTGAGCTGATCAAAGTATCAAACTCCCCGCACATCATCATCTTGTCCAAAACGGCCGCCAGCATGTAGATCTCGGAGGCTATGGAGCACTTCGTGAGCTCCTTGGAGCGCAACCAGTCCTCCAGCTCGGCCCTCGCTCCTCTCCCGCTCTTGTAATAGCGGGCCAGGACGGTCGGGGCCACCCTCGCAAGAACCCCTCCGACTCGAGCACCTCCCACATCACGGTAGGACTTCAACGTAGCCAACAGCCCGTCCTTGGGGTTACGTGCCTCGATCTCCAGCTGCGCCACCGCCTCTCCCACACTAGACGTGCCTGGCGAAGAGACCTTCTCCCAACTCGTCGGATACCCCGACGTCGGCGTAGTCGGACCAGGAGATCCCTTCGTACCCGCCGCTGAGTCCACCTTCACCGTCCCCTCGTGCTCCTGAAGCTTCCGTAAGAAATCGTCCACCTGAGCGTCGGAGGGCCTTCCCTGTGGCTCACTCTCGTCACCGTCACTGTCGAAGCTGAGACGCTTCCGAGGGCCCCCCGACGCTGGCGCATTTTCTCCCTTGCGCTTCTGGCCCAGGAGGTCGGCCAGGGCGGCGACCGAAGCTTGTAGTGTGTTCTGCCCCCTCGCCAGCTCCGCGAACAAGTGCCGCGAGTCGGGCTCGTCGTCCGAGTCCGCCACCGTCGTTCCCACCACGACCTCTGAGTCGGAGGCCTCGCTCTCGCTGTCGCTGTCGTACACCTTCCACATCTTGCCCAGGCCGGCCCCACTGCTGAGCAGCCAGTAGCCCAGGTAGACTGCCGCGATGCCGACTCCGAGCGCCATCCCGATCTGCTCGAGCTCCCCCGACTCGTACATCTCCTCGGCCTTCTCATACCATTCATGAGCTCCTTCTGCCACCTCACCGGCAGCCAGCACGGACTCGTAGACGGTCTGCAGCACAGAACCAAGCCCCAGCAGCTTCCAAACTCGCCATCCCAAGAAACATACTGCTATGGAGCCCCCAGCCGATCGCCGTAACCAGAGGAAACTCACGGTGTTCATCACACCGCCCTGGATCCACCCGAACATGTCACTCTTCTTGCTCGGCTTGCGCTTCTTCTGCTGCTTCCCCTTGGCGGGGATGGAGGTCTTCGCGTCCTCGGCTTCCAGCTCTCGTCTCGATATGAGCCTCTCCGAGGCCGCGAGCACTCTGTCCCTGCTCGCGGCACTCAAACCTGGATGCTCTGTCCAGGTCAGATCCTTCACAGGTTTGGTAAAGATCCTCTCCTTGTCGCGCACGTTGATGACCTGGACCCGCAACGTGGGGTCGCAAGCCGTCCACGTCGTGCTGTTGGACTTCCCGATCCGTGACACCAACAGCATCACCACGCCCTGCGAAGGGCCTGTCTTGTAGTAGACCCTGTTCCACCTGCTCCACGGCGCCATCAGGACCGAGGCACGGGTGCCGTGCACGAGAATGTCGCCTGCCGACTCGTAGTCCAGCTCCTCGGGGGGCTCGAACTCCTCGGCCGCCGCCCACAGCGGACGGCCCTCGTCCGCGATGTCGCCCGCGTTCCAGCCGACGAGCGCGGCCACGCCGTACCACCACCACTTCGTGGCGATTGCCCAGGGCAGCGAGGGAAGCTGTCCTCTCGCACTGCGGTGCCAAAAATCCTGGAGGCTCGTAGATCTCGCCGGAAATCCTCGAGCCGAAACTTGAGCGGCGGCGAAGCCGAGGAGGACGAGGCCGAGGACGAGGACAGAAGGGAGAGGGACGGCACAAGAGGGAGAGCACTAGCAATGTAAAAGTGCGTTTAGTAAAACATGTAGGGAATAGACGTCCGAGCGATGGCCAGGATGGCTTCCGGAGCACCCCTCCCGGGGCTCGGGGGGCCCTAGGGGGGGGCCCCAGATAGCGCGACAAGCCGGGGTCACGTTGACCAGGGACAACCTCTAGTCTGCACGAACGAAAGGGGTAATTACGGAAAGGATGGGTACAATGCCCAACAGCAGTTCCCGTTCATTCTGAACAGGACTCGCTGTCCGCGCCGCCGCGGCCTGTGTCCATTTGAGACAGGAGGCCGCCTGCCCAACAGCGGCCGCTGTTGGTTTCGGACAGCATTTGTTGTTGGGCATTGTGCCCATTCTTTCCGTGCCCATTTCGGGTGTCCAAATCTAGCAGCACCACATCCTCCCCCTCGGCGGCTCAAAGATGCCCCCCCGAGGGATGAGCAGCGCCGACGTGGAGAATTTGTGCCTGCGCGCATTCACCTCCAGGCCTCGACTGCCTCCTCCGATGAGGACGACGCGTCTTGGGGACCGATTGGGCCGATGTGCCTCTTCCCCCGACGAGGACGACGACGAGGAGGACGACGACGACAACGAGAACGACGACGAGGACGACGAGGACGAGGGCGAGGACGAGGACGAGGACGAGGACGAGGGCGAGGACGAGGACGACGACGACGACG
Source organism: Prorocentrum cordatum (assembly GCA_963575745.1). Taxonomy (NCBI): domain Eukaryota; class Dinophyceae; order Prorocentrales; family Prorocentraceae; genus Prorocentrum; species Prorocentrum cordatum. The sequence goes on from CAUYUJ010020015.1 coordinate 520,101, forward strand.
ACGACGACGAGGACGAGAACGACGACGACGAGGCCCATCTCCTGGGCCTGGTTGCCCTCAACTGCGGCCTCCGTGGCGCCAGTCTTGTGGCCTGGGGCCCGCCAGAAAGCGACGGCCCCGAAGGGATTCTGCCGCTCCTGGCCAGGCCCACCCCGGTCCCTTCTCCTCCTCTTCTTCCTCCTCCTCCGCCTCCTCCTCGTCCGCCTCCTCCTCCTCCTCCGCCGCCGCCTCCTCCTCCTCCTCCGCCTCGTCCGCCTCTTCCGCCTCCTCTTCCTCCGCCTCCTCCTCCTCCGCCTCCTCCTCCTCCGCCTCGTCCGCCTCTTCCGCCTCCTCCTCCTCCTCCGCCTCCTCCTCCTCCTCCGCGGCCTCCTCCTCCTCCGCCTCGTCCGCCTCTTCCGCCTCCTCCTCCTCCTCCTCCGCCTCCTCCTCCTCCTCCTGGCCAGGCCATCCCGGTCCCTACTCTGGATGGGGGGTTTCTAAGGGGGGGTGATTCACTTTCCTGCTGAGCTTGCCCAATCCCGCCCCCTGCATCCTCCTCCACCTCCTCCTTTTTCTCCTCCTCCTCCAACCCTCCTCCTCCTCCTCCTCCTCCTCCTCCTCCTCCTCCTCCTCCTACCCTCCTCCACCCGTTCCGACAGTTCGCGCCTAACCCCCTCAGCGGATTCAAGGGGGGGGGGGGATTATTGTCCCATCCAGAGTAAGGGCTTGCGGGCCGCGAGGGCGGGACAAGATGGCACGGGATCGCCAGAAACAGCCTCGGGATGGAACATGTAACATCATCGCGTGTACAATACTGGCAAACAGACCGCCTGCTGCACAGGAGGGGAGGAGGAAGAGGAGGAGGAGGAGGAGGAGGAGGAGGAGGAGGAGGAGGAGGAGGAGGAGGAGGAGGAGGAGGAGGAGGAGGAGGAGTTGGAGGAGGAGGGGAAACGGCGGGGCGGGAATGCCGTCATGTCGGCGGGAAGGGGCGGGAAGAGGAATGGGCAGGGCGGGGCGTGCGGCAGGCTTCGTGCTTCGTGCCAGAGTAAGGGCTTGACGACTTTTCGCCAGTCGACTTGTGGGGTCAGAGCAGATGGGGTCGGAGGATCGCGCCGATCGTGATGCATCGGCAACGTCGGTGCATGCATCGGCGACGTCGGCGTGGAGGAACGTCGAGCTCCTCGTCGAGCCGCATCGCCGATGCCTCTACGGCCAGGGACTCTGGTTTCGCGTGTCGCTCCGCCGGTTCTCGCCCACCACGCTTTCGGCGCGACACTCTTATCCACGTCCCAATCCCCACTGCCCCCGCCCTGCCGAGCGGAACGACACGGTATCCGCTCGCAAGGGGTAGCGTGTCGCAGGGGCCGCCGCCGCGACATGCCAGGCAGGAGCGCCCAACCAGACCCTCTCGACGCGAGGAGGTCCGACGCGAGGAGGTCCAGCGCGAGGGGTCCCGACGCGAGGCCTCCCAAATGGGCTCGATGTGTGGATCCCGACTTTCTCCACGCTGGCGTGGTCGATGCATCGCCGATGCATCGGCGATGCATCGGCAATGCGGACCCCATTGGATGATGATGCGGATTCTGATGATGACGATGATGATGATGATGATGACGATACTGATTTTGATGATGCTTATGATGGTGATGGTGATGGTGATGGTGATGATGATGCTGATGATGATTATTACGATGATCAGTATGATGATGATGATGATGATGATGATGATGATGATGATGATGATGATGATGCTGATGCTGATGCTGATGCTGATGCTGATGCTGATGCTGATGCTGATGCTGGTGATGATGCTGGTGATGATGATGCTGCTGATGACAATGATGATGTTGATGCTGATGGTGATGATGATGGTGAGCATGATGATGATGATGATGATGATGATGATGATGATGATGATGATGATGATGATGATGATGATGATGATGGTGATGATGATGATGACGATGCTAACGCTGATGTGAGATGATGGTGGTGGTGGTGATGATGATGATGCTGATGATGCTGATTATGATTATGATGATGACGTTGTTGTTGCTGATGATGATTTCTCCAGCGCTGTGAAATATATGGTATGTCGTGCCAAGGCAAATTGTGGGCTCGCCCCATACTTCCGACTGGGCGTGCGGCCTCGGCGGTGAGCGTTTTGGGGTCTTTGGCTAAGCACCGAAACCGTGTGGTACACGAGGCGGCCTGCCGCGCTTTTGAGCTCCGAGGACGCCGCGATCCTCCTGCCAGCATCACCCCAGCATGCTAACCCGGAAGGATCCGTTCGAACGTTTCCTCGCTTGCCTGCACCATTATCGCGTTCATTGCCCCTCCAAGCAGAGGATCTCTCAGGTCGAGCCCAGAATCGTTTGAACTGAGTTATATAAGAAGCTGTTGTATTCGAGCGTGCTCCTTGGAGTGAGCACTTTTGCGCTGCGCTGGCCTATTACGTGTGAACAAAAAATCACCCCACCATGCTAATACTATGTGTGCGTCGCCCCCTCAGGGGCGACGCGCGCACCGAGAAGTGTCATAGTAAATGCGACGCGGCGGGCGTTTTCTGGCCGTACCGCTCGTGTAACGATGTGCTACAATATTTTTGTACTATATGATCGGGTCGGACGCAGGCCCCTGAGGAGGACGCATGGTACTAGTATGTCCTTGTGCGTCCCATCCGGCCCCATCTGCTCTGACCCCATGCATCTCGGAGGCCCCTGGAGGCGCCGACAGGGGCGGACTTCTGACCTCCTCGCCGCCGGGAAACATCGCGGCTGGAAGTGCGTCGCCAATTTTGGCCTGGCTGGAGTGGTCGAAGCATCGGCGGGGCGGCCCTTGCGTGGGAGGCCTCCGCAGACGATAGGAGGCCTGCTGCGGTGTCGGAGCCCCGAGGACGCCGCCGGGCTCTCGCCGGCGCCACCGCCCGCGCGGCCGGTGGACGCCCTGGCCGCGCCCGTGCCCGCGTCGCTGGGCGCCTCGTCAGGTTGGGCAGCGCCCCAAGGGGCGGGCCCCCACCAGGGGTCGGCCACGCACAGAGGGGGGCAAGGGGGGGAGGCTTCTTAGAAGCACCAGGGGGGGGAGGCTTCTTAGAAGCACCCCTGCTTTGGTTTTCTCGCGGCAAAATTTGGTTTGAGATATTCTTGAGTTCTGTGAGGAGTCCAAGTTTTTTGTTTGGAGATTCTGGGGGGACATGAGGTCTTCAGTAGACTCGACCTAACCTTCGAAGCACCCCTGCTCTGCAGAAGGCGCGGGGGCCGGCGCCTTCCAAGAAGCAGCCTCCTGCCAAGAAGTCTTCCCCCCTCCCCCTACCCCCGCGTGCGCGCCGCCAAAGGGGGGTCGGCCACGCGCAGAGGGGGGCAGGGGGGGGAGACCTGATGTTGCCCCCGGATTTCGCCCAGAGTCTTGCGGAAGTGTCCCCTGGAATCTCCGGCAGCAGCGCTGGCAGGGCCCCCTCAGATCTCTGGCAGCGGACCCCCCTGGCGAAATTTCAGACGAAATCTCGGGCCCACGATGCCCGGCCAAAAACCTCCAGCCAAAAATCTCCAGCAGAATCTCCAGCCCCAGAAATCCCCGGCGAAGTCTTTGGAACATCTGCGGGAAGTCTCCAGACAAAATCCCCTGGCAGAAATTCTCCGGCAACATCTCCAGCAAAGTCTCCGGCATATCATCTCCGGCAGAGAATCTTCAGGGGAAAAAACACACAGACACAAGTCATCGTCCATTCCCCAGAAAGTATGGGAAAATATGGAAAGTGGGGGGGGAGACAAAAACCCAGAAAATATGAGAAAATATGGGGAATCCTGTTTATTTGTGTCTATATTCAGGGGAACAAAAAGTAACATAAACATAACAACTCGGAGGTCCGCGCGGATTTCTCGGATGGGCGCCGGACCCCCCTTCCTATTGCGCGCGGAGCGCGCCAGGGGCGGCGCCGGAGGCGCCGCCAGGGGGCCCCAGCGCCGATCCGAGAAATCCGCGCGGACCTCCGAGTTTGTATGTTTACGTCACTTTTTGTTCCCCTAATGTTTTTTTGTGTGTCCCAGGGCCCCTTCAAAACTCTCCAGCAAAGTCTCCGGAAAATATGTGAAATGGGGGGGGAGACAAGCCCAGACAATATGGGAAAATAGGAGGGAACCCTGTTTATTTGTGGCTATTTTTTTTTGTGTGTCCCAGGGCCCATTCGAAACTCTCCAGCAAAGTCTCCGGCGTAGCATCCCCGGCAGAGCATCTCCGGCAGAGTCCCCGGCAGAATCTCAGAGGTGAGGGGGGGGAGACAAAAGCCCAGAAGATATGGGGAAATATGGGGAACCCTGTCTCTTTGTGTTTTTTTTTGTGTGTGTCCCAGGGCCCCTTCAGAACTCTCCAGCAGAGTCGCTGGCGCATCACCCCCCGGCAGGGCAGCTCCGGCCGAGCCCCCGGCAGCATCTCAGAGGCGAGGGCCCGAGGACGCGCCCCCATGCAGGCCGCGCTGGGACCGGGGTCAAGTCGGGCCTGCCCCTCGACAGGGGGAAGATTCAAAAATAGTCCAGAAATGATATGGGCACTTCTTTTTTTTCGTGTATTTTTTTTTGTGTCAATTTTGGAGGATTTTTGGAGTATGTTTCATTTTTCGTCCACAATCGCAGGTGTAGGGGGATGCGCCCGACTTGCGACCAGGGTGGCCCCCACGGGAGACCCGCGGGGCGAGGAAGATTCCCCGGGAGACAGTTCCATGGCAAGATTGGCCGGGAGATTTTTGGGGATCTTTCCAGGAGGCAAGATTTCCCCGAAGGTTTCCCAGGAGATTTCTTAGGATATTTCCAGGAGGCAAGATTTCCCAGAATATTCCCCGGGAGATGTCCAGGAGGCAAGATTTTGCGTAATCGGAGGTTGGGGGGTGAGTCCGACGTGAGACGGAGACCCCTCCTACCGGGAAATCGGTTTCGGTTTCGGGTTCGTGTCGTGCGTGCCGTGCGTGCGTGCGTGTGGGCAGGCGAGGCGAAGCTGCGTGGGCGGGCGAGAGGAAATTCTCCTGTGGTCGGGCCGCGGCCGGACCAAAAGTCCCTCCACCGGCAAACGGTGGCCCGCGGTGTCCCGCTGGTGTCCCGCTGGTGTCCCGAAATCCTGTTGTGGCCGGGCCGCGGCCGGACCAAAAGTCTCCACCCGGCCAACGGTGCCCCGCGGTGTCCCGCTAGTGTCCCGCTGGTGTCCCGCCGTGGCTGCGCGAGGTATCCAATGCAAGTCTACATGCAAACCGACATGCAAACCGAAAAGCACATCGAAATGCAAATCGACATGCAGATCCAAATGCAAATCGTAAGGCGCCGTGGGTTGCGCATTTAGAGAATCGCAATCATCACGCTCACGATCATAATCACACTACTCACTAGACTGCGCACCACAAGCATCGTCAGAACAGTAGTCGCCAGCACTGTTGCTTATTGTTGCCCTCCCTTAACCTCCTTATCACTCGCAGGGTGGTCGTATAGGTATTTCACCAGTATATCCGTTTGGAGATTTTCTCGCGGCAAAATTTGGTTTGAGATATTCTTGAGTTCTGTGAGGCGTCCAAGTTTTTCCCTACCTAGGCTCTGCCTAGAAGGGTTCTTACTTTATATGCTTAAAGGGCCGGGCAGTGTTCCACGCCCCGGGCGGTTCCCCCGGCATCCGCCCCGCGATTCCCCCAGTTGCGCCCCCTGGGTTCACCCAGCTTAGCTTAGCTTGCCTTAGCTTAGCTTAGCTTGGCTTGGCTTGGCTTGGCTTGGCTTGGCTTGGCTTGGCTTGGTTTATCTTAACTTAGCTTAGCTTAGCCTAGCCTAGCTTAGCTTAGCCTAGCCTAGCTTAGCTTAGCTTAGCATAGCTTAGCTTAGCTTAGCGCAGCGCAGCGCAGCGCAGCATTAGCACAGATAGGTGTAGCGCAGCATAGCGCAGCGCAGCATAGGTGTAGATGTGAGTCTCGCTGTTGATGTTGACGTAGATGTAGATGCAGGTGTAGATGTAAATGTAGCTGTCGGTGTAGATGTAGATGTTGCTTTCCTAAATGCTCCAACTCCTAGGTAGGGTCGCACTGGGATAATTTGTTTGGAGATTCTGGGGGGGATATGAGGTCTTCAGTAGACTCGATCTAATCTTAGAAGCACCCCTGCTTTTCAGAAGGCGCCGGGGCCGGCGCCTTCTAAGAAGCAGCCTCCTGCCAAGAAGCCGCCTCCCTCCCACTACCCCCGTGTTCGCGCCGCCAGAGGAGGGTCAGAAGCCCAATTGACGTGAGGACAAAGCAGCAGAACCACGGAGCGCCGTTGCGACAGGCGATCCGCGGCCACGGACCGTGCCGTTGCGACAGAGTCTTCTACCTTCCCTGAGGGCCACGCGATCCAGGCCGAAAGCAGCTCATCCCTCGCCTGCTTGGGTACTTTGCCCCGGTGCCTAGGAAGAAGAGCCCGCTCAGTGCTTTCCCCAGCGCAGCTGGAATCTTCAAGCATGCGCCCTTTCAGGAAGCTGGCACGCAGTCCGTAACTCTGGCAGCCTGCTGCCTGACCAAAAAACCTCGCCTGATTGGGCCACCAAACGGGGGGGGGGGTCGCCGGCTCCTCCTGGAGATCGAAGCTCGAGGAGGCTCCGGGACGTCCGGCACCTTTCTCGGGGGGGGCGCTGGCGTGCCCTCGGGGGCCCTCGCCGCGCCCTCGTCGCTGGGCGCCCCGTCAGGTCGGGCAGCGCCAGAGGAGGGTCACGACTTACCTGGACGCCTGCGGTGACTGCGGGCGTCCGAATGGGTGGTGGCCCTCCTAGTTAGTGTCGGAGGCCTAGAGGTTGACACCAACACCAATATCGGCGGCGTGCTTCCACCGAGGGAAGATGATCCCGATCCAGGTGATGGTGGTAATATTCGGGCTTTCTAGGTGGCCGGAAGACTACCACCAACACCAAAATCCAGGATCATCCTCCTCCCGTGGAGGCAACCCCTGATGTTGGTGTTGGTGCCAATTTCCAAGCTTCCAATAGTGGCGTCCAAATCAATGGGCCACCGCTAACTTGGGCGCCCGCAGTCATTGCGGACAACATTTGCTGTCGGGCATCGCACCAGATGTTCCGGACCCGCTGTGGGTGCGGAGCAACTGAAAAACTGATAGCGGCCGCTGTTGGGCAGGGGGCCTTGTGTCTCAACTGGACAACGCCCGCGGCGACATCGACAGCGTGTCCTGTTCGAAGCGAGCAGGGGCTTCTGTTGTTTTTCGTGCGCATCCGTTCGCTCCGTACCCAGCTCGATCGTAGCCCAACTAGGGAGGGTCAGCAGCTCCTCTTGGAGATCCGAGCTCGAGGAGGCCCTGGGACATCTGGCGTCGTTTTGGGGGGCGCTGGCGTGCTCTCGGGGGCCCACGGCCTCGAGCGATCGCGGCGCGACCGCTCGAGGAAGTGGCGGCCCGCCCCCAGACGTGCGATGTCCTCGTCTCTGAGGCGCGGGGCCCCCAGCAGTCCCGCCCCTGTCCTCGGGGCCAATTTTTCATCCCGACTGTTCGTCTTGACGGCTGGCCGGCCGCGCCAGCACATTCAGGACGCACGTCTTCCGCCTCCGAGTGGCCCCGCCTCTTCCCTCCTCCGCGGCGCCCTGTCCGTCCTCTTCATTCTCCTGCACGCTGGCCAATTCGCTTCTCGGTGCCCCCGTCTTCAGGAGGGGAAAAAGACACACAGACACAATCAATCGTCGATTCCCAGGAAAATATTGGAAAATACGGGAAGTGGGGGGGATGAAAAGAACCCAGAAGATATGGGGGAAATATGGGGGATCCTGATATTCGTGTGTACTTATTTAATCGCGCTCATTCCGCCGGCCCTGGAGCGCTATTTGGCCTCTTGGGGCCGTCTTGGGGGCTTCTTGGGGGCTTCTTGGGAGCGTCTTGGGGCTCCTTGGCGGCGTATTGGGCTCCCCTGGGGCCTCTTGGGGGGCACTTGCTCGGAGGCCATGATCCTCGTGAGGGGTGGCGAAAAATAGCCTCCCCCCTGGGGATCGCCCGGGGGTCAGCCGGGGATCGGCCGGGGTACTTTTCGTCCGGGGCCCCCCAGGGGCCGCCCCGCGGGCGCGAACTAGAAACATTGTTAAGTAGTTACCGGAGATCTGAGCACGCCTCTCGGCCGTTGGGCCGGCGAATTTGTGTGTGTCCCAGGGCCCCTACACGCTTGTCTTTATCGCTGGTGCAGCCGACGCTGCCTCGCCGCCGACGAACAACAAAAATCGCGCTGACGCTCTCGGGGGGGGGGGGGCGGGCGAGGGGCCCAAGAGGCCGAGAGCGGCCAGCCGGTCCCCGTCGCGGCGGCCTCCCCGTCGTTGATCTGCTTTGCCACGCCGCGCACCCCCTCGCCGGTCCGGGGAGACGCCGCCGTGCCTGGAATGCTTCACGGGACGGGGTGCTCGCCGGCGGCCCTCCCGTCACTTTCCGCTCCTTCCGGGCTCCTTCCTCTCCTCCTCCCTCTCGCGCTCGGCCTCGCCGCTTCCGCCAGCCCGAAGAACCCTGTCTTACGAGGGGAGCAAAAAGTGGCATTAAACACAAAAACTCGGAGGTCCGCGCGGATTTCTCGGATCCGCGCTGGGGCCCCCAGGCGGCGCCTCCGGCGCCGCCCCTGGCGCGCTCCGCGCGCCAGGGAGGGGGTCCAGTGCCGATCCGAGAGATCCGCGCGGACTTCCGAGTTTTTATGTTTATGCTTTTTTGTTCCCTAAATATAGACACAAATAAACAGGATTCCCCATATTTTCCCATATCTTCTGGGCTTTTGTTTCCCCCCCACTTCCCATATTTTCCCACATGTTCTGGGGAGTGGACGATGAATTGTGTCTGTGTGTTTTTTCCCTCCTGAAGATTCTCTTTTGGTGCCCCTAGTGTGGGCCCCAGCAGTGGTGGCCCCGCTCGCTGTGGTGGTCGGGTCCGTCTCAAGTTGCAGCAGTTGCAGCAGTTGCAGCAGCGGCAGAGGTGGTTGCAGTCCCGCTTGCAGGGAGCCTGCACGAAGAATGCGTGTCCGCCAACCTGCTCTGGGTCTGAAGTATGAGCGGACCCGCCCTAGTGCAGCCAGGCGGACTTGCGACCCACCTGCGAGTGCCTTGCAAGTGGGTTGCGACCACCCTGCATCACCGAGCGCGTTCCACTACTCGCAACGTGCCTATTCCCAAGCGTTCGAAAAACACATGCTTGCCTCGATGTAATGGATCGTAGCTCCCCCCGCGGCGAATCCAGGCCATCTGCGAGCAGTCACTTCGCGAGTAGTGGAAGCCGCTTGTCTGCTGCAGCTGCTGCAGGCCATACGGGTCACCTTCCCAAGGGTACCTTTGCATCCTCGCCTCGCCGTTCTATCCTTGACTGCTTTCGATGGCCCGCCGCGTTCGAAACAACTTCAACATGGGCGTCCAAGGGGCTTGCGCCGTGACTACAGGCAAGACGCTGAAACAAGGACCGCTTGGGAGGAGGGAGGAGGGAGGAGCGAGGAGGGAGGGAGGGAGGGAGGGAGGAGGGAGGAGGAGGGAGGGAGGAGGGAGGAGGGAGGAGGAGGGAGGGAGGGAGGGAGGGAGGGAGAGAGGGAGGAGGGAGGGAGGGAGGGGAGGGAGGAGGGAGGGAAGGAGGGGGGGGAGGGAGGGAGGAGGGGAGGGGAAGAGGAGGGGCGCAGGAGGGGCTCGGGCTTCCGTGCCGTGCCTCCGCTTCCTGCCGTGGGACCTCTCTTCGTGGCCCGGGCCCGCCGTGGCCAGGAGCGTCCCTTCGCCTCTCTGTTGCGCATGCCCTCGTGCATCCTGGGGCTTGGCATCGCTCGGACGTGTGCATTCTTCCTTCGACGAGGCCCATCGAGGAGCACTCTGGATCAGGTGGCGAACAAGCCACGCACGGAACCGAAAAGAAGCACAGGGAATGGACGCCCGAGCGATGGCCAGGGGGGAGGTATCCTTATCAAGGGGAACAAAAAGTGGCATAAACATGAAAACTCGGAGGTCCGCGCGGATTTCTCGGATCCGCGCTGGGGCACCCTGGCGGCGCCTCCGGCGCCGCCCCTGGCGCGCTCCGCGCGCCAGGGAGGGGGGTCCAGTGCCGATCCGAGAGATCCGCGCGGACCTCCGAGTTTTTATGTTTATGCCACTTGTCGTTCCCCTATTATTGCGTATCCTTAGTACAGTCGGACCGGGGTACCAGATCGGGGTCGGTTTGGGGAGGGTGCCGTAGTGTTCCTTGTTTTTGCTGGATGTTCTTGCGCATCCTGGGGAGGGTACCCCTGGATGTTCCGTTTGTTTTGGCCGACGGAGGGTCTCGTGTTCTTGATGGGTGCTCTTCTGGCCTAGGTCTGGCCGTACTCTCCGGGGGCGAGGCCGCCATGGCCAAGAAAAGTGACCCGGGGCACCTCACGGCGCGTCCTGTGCCGGTGCCCTCGGGTTCTGACCCTGCTCTTGGCGGGAGGAGGAGAGGAGGGAGGAGGAGGAGGAGGAGGCGGAGGTGGAGGAGGCGGAGGCGGAGGCAGAGGAGGAGGGGGGGGAGGCAGAGGAGGAGGATGAGGAGGAGGAGGAGGGGGAGGAGGAGGAGGAAAAGGAGGAGGAGGAGGAGGAGGAAGAGGTGGAGGAGGAGGAGGAGGCGGAGGAGGAGGAGGAGGCGGAGGAGGAGGAGGAGGAGGCGGAGGAGGCGGAGGAGGAGGAGGAGGAGGCGGAGGCGGAGGAGGAGGGGGTTTTGACTGCAGCGCTCGCTGCAGCGGCACTGCCCCGCAGGGGGCTCTGCAGCCCCGCCGCCCCAGCCGCCGCCGGCAGCCGCGCACGGCGGCCTCGCGAGGCCCGCCGGCCACAGCCCGCCCTCCGCGCGGGCGCCGACCGACGCCACGGCCTCGACGACGACGGCGAAGACGACGGCGACGAGGACGACGACGGCGGCGACGACGGCGGCGACGGCGGCGACGGCGACGGCGGCGACGGCGACGACGGCGACGACGACGACGATGACGGCGACGGCGACGACGACGACGACGGCACGGCACTGCACCTGAGGGAACGGCGCCCACGCCGCGCTGCAGTCTCGGCTGCCGCCCACCCACCTCCGTTAGGCAGGTGTGGATGTCGCGGCCCAGGAGATCCGAAGAGAGAGAGAGAGAGAGATGCGGGCAGGGGGCAGGGGGGTAGGTAGTTTTAGCCACGCGCAGAGGTTGGTATGGGGGAGGGGGGTTGGCTTCCTGGCAGGAGGCCGCTTTCTTAGCAGGCGCTGGCCTTTTTGCTCGTGTGGCTGAGCAGGCCCTAGGGTAGAGTCCCAATACACAACCACTGGGGGCGAGCAAAAAGACAGCATGCTCAGACTTGCAGGCTCGCACGGCGCAGCAGGCGTGCTATTCCCCACATGTTTCGTGGGGTTCTGGTTTTCTTCCCTGCCGCGTCGCACCCGCGTTTCCCCTTCTCTTCCCCACCTTTTTGCTTCTCCGTCTCGCTCGCACTTACACAACCGTCGTGGCAGGTGTGGCACTTTCTCGGCACCGTAGAGGGTGCGCAGGCTGTTGTCCCTCACTGTGGTCTCTATCCGTGTCAGAGTCGCACGGTGTGGCAGGCGTGGCACTCTCTCGAAACCACAGGAGGTGCGCAGCGGGTGGTCCCTCACCGTGGTCTCTACCAGTCTCAGGGTCGCAAGGCGTGGCAGGCGTAGCACTTTCTCGAAACCACAGGAGGTGCGCAGCGGGTGGTCCGTCACCGTGGTCGCTATCCGTCTCAGAGTCGCACGGCGTGGCAGGCGTGGCATTTTCTCGACACCATAGGAGGCGCGCAGCGGGTGGTCCGTCACCGTGGTCGCTATCCGTCTCAGAGTCGCAAGGCGTGGCAGGCGTGGCATTTTCTCGGCACCATAGGGGGTGCGCAGCGGGTGGTCCGTCACTGTGGTTTCTATCCGTCTCAGGGTCGCACGGCGTGGCAGGCGTGGCATTTTCTCGGCACCATAGGGGGGTGCGCAGCGGGTGGTCCGCCACCGTGGTTTCTATCCGTCTCAGGGTCGCAAGACGTGGCAGGCGTGGCCGTTTCTCGACAGCACAAGAGGTGCGCAGCGGGTGGTCCCTCACCGTGGTCGCTATCCGTCTCAGGGTCGCAATGCGTGGCAGGCGTGGCAGTTTCTCGGCGGCAGGGGGTGCGCAGGGGCTGGTCTCTCCCCGCGGTTTCCATACGCGCCAATGTCGCAGGGCCTAGCAGGCGTGGCAATTTCTCGACGTCACAAGGGGTGCGCAGGGGCTGGTCTCTCACCGCGGTTTCTGTACGCGCCAATGTCGCAGGGCCTAGCAGGCGTGGCATGTCCTCGACGTCAGAAGGGGTGCACAGGGGCTGGTCCCTCACCGCGGTCTCTACACGTGCCAATTTCGCATGGCCTAACAGGCGTGGCACTTTCTCGACTTCACAGGGGGTGCGCATGGGGTGGTCCCTCACCGCGGTCTCTATACGCGCCAATGCCGCAGGGCCCAGCAGGCGCGGCACTTTCTTGACACCAGAGGGACTGCGCAGAGGGTGGTCTCTGACCGCGGTCTCTGCACGGTCCAGGCTCGGAAAACGTGGCAGGAGTGGCAGATTCTCGACGCCCTCAGGGCACTGAGGCTCCCAAGGCTTGAATGGCGTCACCAACGATATCGGCGGGGCAACGGCCACCAGCATCATTCTCGCATGTTCCACTTCAGCTATTATCACTCCTGACATAATATACGTATGTGGATTTGTTCGGTAGCGTGATTCTGCAGATTAGCGCGTGCGGGCTCCCCGACACGAGATTCATTGATCGCCCCAAGTGTTCCGCAGCCGCGTTCCTCCATGTGCTACAAGTATGCGTTTCGGTCAAAACGGCCTCAAGAAAGGGCCCAAACTGGGTTCCCCCCCCCCTCTCCCTGGGGTCTCCTGAGCCGCTCCCCGGCCGCTCCCTTGGCGTCACCAGAGCTGGTCGCTTGTGCCCTCCTCCTCCTCCTCCTCCTCCTCCCCCTCCTCCTCCTCCTCCTCTTCCTCCTCCCCCCCTCCTTCTCCTCCTCCTCTTCTCCTCCCCCTCCTCGTCCTCGTCCTCGTCCTTGTCATCATTTTTCTCCACCTCGGGGGTGTCGGGGCGTGCGCAGGGGCCTGGACTCCACGCCGAGCGCCCGCGCGGGCCGGTCTCCTTGCCACTATTTAAAAATTGTTCAGCGGCGGGGAGTCTTCAGCGGGTCACTCGGTACGCCGCTCGCTGCCGGGCCGACCCGCAGGCGAGCTCCGCTCGCGGGCATCGTCGCTTCTGTTTGCGACAACCGTTTTGCTCTGGGACGGTCCGAAGGGATTCGCCAGTGACGTTTGCCTGTTGTCAGGGCAGCGATTTCCGCAATCTTCAAGCAGGGATGGGGCGTTCAATCGGGCGGGCGGTCGAGACATTAGATGTAATGTCCCATCAGTGATGGGACCTGGCGGGGGGAAATGTAGCACAACCGCCGAGGATTCGTGTCGGGCGGGCGGGGCATTGAATCAAATCTTCAATCAGTCATGGGACAAGGTTGGGGAGGCATGTATCACAACCATCGAAGACGCCGGTCGGGCGGGCGGGACAGTAGATGCTCTTTTCACTCAGTGGTGGGGCGTTCGGTCGGCTTGGGCTGGGGGCATATGAAACGTAACGCTCCTTATTGTGATGGTGCAAGGTTGGGGGGAACATATAGCGCAATCACCGAAGGCGCCAGTCGGGCGGGCGGGGCATTAAAATCAAGCTTCACTCAGGGATGGGGAGTTCAGTTGGGCAGGCGGGCAGGACATGAAATGCAACTTCCACTCAGCGATAGAACAAAGGGGGGGAAATTAATCACAACCGCTGAGTACTCGTGTCGGGCGGGCGGGGCACTAAGTGACACCGTCACTCAGTCATGGGATTTTCGAGCGGGCGGGCGGGCCATTAAATGTAATCTTCATTCGGTGAGGGCACTCGGGTGGGGGCAAAATCGACCACAACCTCCGACGGCGCCAGTCTGGCGGGCGGGGCACTAAGTGAAACCATTACTCCGGGCTGGGCGTTGGTGGTGGTTGTCATGAGGAAGATATGTATGTGTTATATATATATACATATGTATTTATGAAAAACACACAACAAGAAAAGCAACGAGGAGGGAAGAGTAGCAAGAGGAAGGGGGGGATAATCATATCAAGGAGACATAGAAGGGATGACGAAGGCGAGGACGTCAGGGGGAGGGAGGAGGAGGAGGCGAATATGGAAGACAAGGATGATGAAGAGGAGGGGAAGAAGGAAAGGAATAAGAGGAGGAGAGGAAAAGGAGAAAGAGGAGGAGGAGGAGAGGAAAAGGAGGAAGGGACAGGACGAGAAGAGATGGGAATCAGAAGGGGGAGAGGATGATGATGAGGAGGAGGAAGCAGGATGAGGATGATCATGAAGATCAGAGGTTCGTGTGTGAAATCGCAGTGGAACGGAGACCCCCAACCGGGAAATCGTTTCGTTTCGTTCGTGTCGTGCGTGCAGGCGGGGCGAAGCTGCGTGGGCGCGCGAGAGGAATGAACCCGCCGTCGCTAGGGCGAAGTCAAGACACATGATTCTCCTCCGCCCGCCCGTCTGGCGGTGGCTCGCGGTGTCCCGCGGTGTCCCGTGGTGTCCCGTGGTGTCCCGTGGTGTCTCGTGGTGTCCCGTGGTGTCCCGTTGAATGAGATCGATAGTGAGATCGATAGTGAGATCGATAGGGAGATCGACAGGGAGATCGATACTGAGATCGATGCTGGGATCGATGTGGTGCCCCGAGGTGTCCCGTGGTGTCCCAAAAAGTGAGATAGATAGTGAGATCGATAGCGAGATCGACAGGTGTCCTGTGGTGTCCCGTGGTGTCCCGTTGAGTGAGATCGATAGTGAGATCGATAGTGAAATCGATACTGAGATCGATCTAGTGTTCCGAGGGATCGATAGTGAGATCGATAGTGAGATCGATGTGGTGTCCCGAGGTGTCCCGTGGTGTTCTATGGCGTCCCGTTGAGTGAGATCGATAGTGAGATCGATAGTGAGACCGATAGTGAGATCGAGAGGTGTCCCGCGGTGTCCCGTGGTGTCCCGTGGTGTCCCGTGGTGTCCCGTGGTGTCCCGTTGAGTGAGATCGATAGTGAGATCCATAGTGAGATCGACAAGTGTCCCGTGGTGTCCCGTGGTGTCCCATTTGGTGAGATCGATAGTGAGATCGATTGAGTCAGATGTTGCTTACCCCCCTCTCCCCACCCCACAACCTCCTTATCACCCGAAGGGTGGTCATATGGGAAATGATTATCCTCGTGATGCTGTTGCTGGTGGTGGTCACGTGGAGGAGGAAGTTTATGATATGAGTGTTGATGATAGAAGTGTCAGGCATGCCTGGGGTGTCTGGGGTGTACGGGGTGTCCAGGGTGTCCGGGGTGTCTGGGGTGTCCGGGGTGTCCGGGGTGTCCGCGGTGTCCGGGGTGTCCGGGGTGTTTGGCGTGTCCGGATGTCCAGGGAGTCCGGGGTGTCCGGGGGGTGTCCGCGGACTGTCCGGGGCGTCCAGGGTGTCCGGGGTGTCCAGCTGTCCAGGGTGTCCTGGGGATTGTCGGGGGAGCTTTGGGGGTTTCTAATGCCTCGCAAATTCGCGGCGGTGCCAATTTCCCGAATCGAAAATGACGAAGGATACGAGCATGTTCCGGAACGCTCTCCCCGGAACAAGCTCGCTGCAAGAATTGGCGAAAGTTCGTTCGTCCTCTACTCCCTTGGCATGTTCCGTGCATTTCGAAGATCCGCCCACTTTCAGCCCTTTGCGCGTGAGAAGTGCCTGATTTGCACCGATTCTGCGCTACATGGACGCCCACGCATGAGTGTGGCATGATGTCGCCGATTGGATTGCGCTCTGATTCGCCGAGGAGACGGTCAGCTAGGTGCGGCACTCACTAGCTGCTGGCAGGAACACGCGGTATCTGGCAGCACGGGCGCCAAGGTTTGGTGAATCTCCCCGCCCCCGTCACATAATCCGAACCACCCCCATATCGTCGGAAAGCGCTCAAGGCGCATCGCAACGGAACAGGAGTAGGGGAAAGGCAAGAGGATGCAGTTCAAAGAGGGGAGCAGGTGAGATAACCTGCAAAAGGCCGAATGGGCAGCTAAGCGGGCGTGTGCTAGGCAGGGGCCAGCGGGAGTGCACGATTTTCGCACGCTCGACCTGTGTCCCATGCCTGCCTCATCGCCGCAGTGCGAATTACGCCCCCGTCAACAAACTTATATTTAGGGGAAGTGGGGGAGGTGAGACTGCCTGGCTTGTCCGATGCGCGGGCAGGGCCTGCGCGCGTGTCTGACCGCCCCGAGGGAGGTTCGCCGTACCTGGTACGGCACCCGAAACCTCACGAGCTGGGGCGGTAGCTAGACATCGAACGAACAGAGAAGCCCAAGAGGCAAGAGGAGGCTGACGAAAAGGCAGCTGGGTGGGGGGCGGGTACGAGGCAGTGGCCAGCGGGAGTGCACGCTTTTCGTGCGCTCGACCTGTGGCCAATGCCTGCTCCAACGCCGCAGAAGAACCACGTCCCCGTCAACGTGCCAATCCCGCCCCCGTTCCCGACCATAGTAAGCTGAAAGCTAGGAAGGGAAGTGGGGAAGTTGAGATGGCCTGGCGCGCCCGATGCGCGGGCGCGGGCCAGCGCGCGCGTCTGCCCGCCCCGAAAGAGGTTCGCCGTGCAAGGTACGGCGCCCGAAACCTCTTGGACTAGGGCGGCAGCTGGAGACAGAACTGGGGGAACAGCGCCGTGATCGTAACCGAGGCAAAGAAGGCAGCAACAGCATGGTCCTGAGTCATCATGCAGCAGGTCCCCTTGTGTTGCATGCCGCCAGAGAGCGGGCATACAGAGAGAGGTGGCTGAAAGAGGAGGCGCAGAAGACGACGGCAACATGCCGTTCTGCACCTCCGCTTCTCCGCGCCGAGCTGAACAGCCAACGTGTCGTGATCAGTCACAGGCAGCAACTTATCCAAACAAGCCTCTGCCAAAATTAGGGTCCAGGGTCCACGGGGCTACTTCGCGAAAGCGAGCCTGTCTCTCTTCCTGGAACTTCACGGCTCTTCTGTTGCGTGCCTGCGCACGGTTCTGCGCCATGCGCTCCGAGACCTTAGGCGCTAGCGGCGCAGGGGCGGGCGGGGGGGGGGATCTTTTTTCCTTGTGCGAGTCGCCAAGGAGAGCGCGTGCCTCTACATACTCCTGCTCCTCATCAGCCTCGGGCGGGCCTGTGTGTCTGACCTCCGCCATGTCATCGCGAACCTGTGAGGTGGCAGAGGTGGCCCGTTCTGATGTCGGGGGGGGGGGATAGCGGTCGAAAGCGATCGAGCTCGGGGTCGTGTCGGACACGGCGCGTGCGCCGAGAAACAAAGTCAGGGGCCCATCCCTCGTCCGTGCCAGAATAGGGATCCCAGGAGACAAGGAAGCGTAGCAGTCCGTCACGTACTCTACCATCCCCCCCATATCGTCCGGAACAATGGGCTCAATATTGTCCACATCAACTTCCCACATGGCACGCGCTGCATCAGCGGTGGCAGCAGCGATGCACTTGCACAGGCCGGCGGGGTGCGTCTTCTTTTTGGCTGTGCGCCACTCCCTCCTATCCCTATCGTACCCAAGAAGCGTTTCGTGTCCGCCCCCGCCGTGCGAACGTCTGCCGTTTCCAGGGGTCGCAAGCAGGGTGGCGCGCAGCCCTGGCAGTCTAAGTGCAACGATCCTAGTGGGGGCCCTTGACGTCTGACCATGTTCACGCAGATCAAAATCGGTCGTCGTGACTGCTGGGGACGACTGGAGAGCGCGCGTCGGATGGCAGCTAAACGAGCTGACGGCTTGAAGCCTCCACGCGGCTGGGGGTACTCAAGCCAACATGACGTCCCAGTTTGCAAACGTGCAGCGAATAGCTCCAGCGTGGAATGGTCTAGCGCATTGCCCACCCACAGCTGTTCCATCTGACGCTCAGTAACTGCCGTCCTACCCCAAAATTGGTCATGCGTGCGCAGTGGCGGTGGGCCTTGGCCTTCTGCCCATCGAGAGGCAGACCAGGTCTCGCGCGGCGGCCCGCCACCCGACGCCACCGCCCGTCGTGCAAGGATGCGGGGCCTCCATTCTGCAAGTGTGTCACGGTTCATGAGATTCCCGTCCACTGCATGTGTGGCTATATCCACAGACAGGACATATATCGCATAGTCTGAGCTGTAGTGCTCCCATTCAACTTGTGCATGTACATCCCCCGCCCTCGTCCGTCCGCAAAACAGATTCATCACGAAGTATTCAACTCGTCTGGCGGCCCTCGGCATGCGCGGGCTACAGCAGCAGCACGTAGTCACGAGCAATCGTCCATGACCGTTCCCAGCCATGACCTGGCACGGCAACCGTTCTGAGTTGTGCCGTGCCGCTCGGCCCGTAGCGAGGCAAACAGCAGTTTGGGCCCTGTGTGCAATAGTGAACCCAACAGTCGCAAACGTCCAGCTCAGTGCAGAATGTCGGGCGGTGGTCATCTGAGTCTGGCCAGCACTTGAACATCACTTATGCGCGATTCGGCTTCCACGCAACGAACCTTCGCCGCAGCTCGGTAGACTTTCATGGCATCAGCGTCGGCCATTTCGGCCTCCGCCGTTGCTAGTATAGTCCAGGCGCCCGAGTTGTAGAGACGCCCCGATAACACCAGACTGTCGGCGAACGTCATACATGTCGGATCGGCAAGAGCCGTGGTGGAGAAAACACCAAGTGCGCAGCACCCGTAAAGTAGCTGTGGTACTGCTGGCTCGATATCGGTCCTCGGGCCCCATGTTGCCTTGGGAATCAATGACTGAACCGAGATGTACATAGTGCTTGACAATCGGTGCCTGTGCGGTCCCAAGTGGCTGTGTCTGCGCAACCACATGCCCACCGCGCCCGTGCCATGCGTGCTGCTTCGCCTTCTTCGATCCTTTTCCTCGGTCGGCTAAAGGGGCGGCCTATTTTTGCAACGCCGAGGTTGAGTAGGTGTCCTCTGCTAGCGAACACATTGGCACCCACGGTAAGCGCACGGCACGTGGCAGGATACAGGTCGGAAGCAGGGACAATCATAATGATGCTGCTGTCGTCCGCAAAGGTAGCGTCCAAAAGCGGCGCGGTGGTAGCAGTGTCGGCATCGGTTACTATACTCTGCACACGATTGCGCTCATCTGTAGGAAAGTGCAGGGCGAGTCCTTCAGCGTCCAATTGAGCTCGTGCAGCGTGCATGCATTGACCTATGAGCATCTCGTAGAATATATCGGCGAGAGGTTGCCCGGGGGAGACCGAACGTTGTGGCCAGGAAATCTGGTTGGAACCCTCGCATAGGAACCAGGGGGTATGGTAGCAGTGTGAAATCTGAGCCGCTGTGTGTGCATGTAGTGTACCGTTCACCACTTGCTGTTCAACAGTACGTGTCAGCTCGCGTATACGCCTTACGAGCTCATGCATGGCACTCGTCGGTAGGCCTGCTGCCCTGACAACGCAAGCAACGGCGTCATCGTCGAGCGGCGATCGAAGTAGTAGTTCCCACAAGGTGCGGTAAAATGCCTGCGCCACATCCAGGAATAGCACGCCAAAAGACAGGGTACGGGGAGCTGCCACAGCTTGCGCAAGAAGAAAAATGATTGACGCATGGCCAGTTCCTCTGTTTGGTATTTCCCCAAACTGAGTATCCCCTGCCGTGGCATGCAGTGCCGGCATCGACCCAGTCCGCAAGCATCTTCGCGATGCCTTGCCAAGCTGTGAGGACACCAAAATAGAGCGGGAGCTGGCGCAGGCAATGGGGTCGGCTGTGATGGACTTCAGCAAATCGTGATAGAAATCTCCTTTCCATTGAACAGGCTCAATTAGGGTGACGGCGGTCTTGAGTTGGAACGCGTAGTACAGGGCAGCGAGCTCAGTAGCGAAAGCATTCACCAAAGCTCCCGCGAAACCGTCATAGCCAGGGGCAGCGCGCCTGGTCTGGCGGCATGCATGCTCAAACACAGACAGGGCCGGCAGTGTATCACTAGGCACCAGGTCGGAAGACATCCGATCGTACGGCGCCCGTGTGAAGTGACCCGCAAGCCTAGCCACGTATGCAAGCTCGAAGGTAGTTGCCAGCTCTAGCGTGCCAAAATGCTGCTGCCAACGACGGGCTGCCTGAAACTACGAAGTTACCGGCTGAGCATGCATATCCTTGAGGATGGGCAGCTTTTTGAGCATGCGCTTGCGTCGGGACTCTGCACCGACACGGCGCAAGGCCGCGAGGGCCTCCGCTGCCTGCCCCCGGGACCATGCATCCTGAATGCTGGTCGCAATGTCATCGCAGTGCTTGGCGGCGTCCAGCGTGGTAGATTTGTTGATCACGAACGCCGTGCCACGCATGAGTGCGTATGTGAAGGCCCACGAGAGACCCTGCAACCTCCAGAAAGTGGGAATACTAATGTAATTGATACATGGCACGTGGAATACTTACCAGGGGACAGACATTGGGCAGCAGGTGACCTATGTGGCTCCCAGGTGTCGGTACACGACACAGTCTCCACGAGGCCTCCAGAGATACGATATGGAAGGGAGGGGCAAATAACCTACCTCTTACTTCCTGCAAGGGTTGCGCAAACTCCACTACAGCCTCGAAAACCTGTGACCCGACACGTGCAACTGCGTCGCGTGCATCAATGAGCAACGCGCGAGAAGGACCCTCTCGCACTGACCGCCTCCATCTGCGCTGTCGGTAGTCCAACCACTCCTCCACTTCCATCCCATCTGTGGCCCACGCACAAGGCAACTGCGCGCAGTGATGAGTTGACTCGTCTTCGCAATGTGCGTAGGTCTCGCCGTCCAGAGGAGCGACGGTCCATGGGCGTGAGCGAGCGAGCCGAGAGCCATGACTGACGCGGCAAACGTCTCGTGGGTGACCTCTGTGCGGGGAAGCACTCGGTGACCGCCCTAACTAGCTCGTCGTTCACATGTTGTGCGTGATCATCTGGGTGCGACTGGAAAGCTGGCTGCTGGATATTTCTGACCATGGTAGCAAACTTTGCCGCGCACTCAGTGTCCTGTTTTTTTCTTATCGCGGGGGATTTGGGGCCAGGAAGAAGTTGCCCGCACGGGGCCCGTGCTGCTGACTTGCGCGTCGGCCATCACGACGAAGTGATCATCGGAGCGCATAGACAGATCCATTGTCGGATCGACCCCTTGTCGACTGATCGTATTGAGAGAGGCTTGAGGTATTGTCACGTAGTCAATGCGGCGTCTCGGGTCCTGGGGGTCCGCGCCGGGCGGCGTCCGCGTGCCGTGTATACCGTGGAAGGGTTCCGAAAACGTGGGCGCTGCGCCCTGTCCGGTAGCCCGTTTGAAATCGTTAAACAAGTGTCCAGTATCGTTTTCCTGCTCGGCTTCGACGGGACTCGCGTGGCTGGACTGAACCCTCCCGACAATGGCGTTTGCGTTCTGTAGACAAAACAGCGGGACCTGACTAGGCCGCGTGGGTGCGACATCACGCATGCGTGTCCACCACTGTGCTACCATGTTGAGCTCCCCCGTCGCACGTGCATGTGGCGCGCGTGCAACAAGAACATCGATGCGAAGCGAGGAGGCCCGCGCAGCTACAAGCAAATGCCGTGAATCATGTGAGAGTGCCGGAAAATGTCGTCTGTTTAGCGTGCATCCAGGAAGGTATTCCAACCCTGTGTTGACCCACATCGCAACCACATGGCATCCATTTGCTTCGGCTGCTGACGTTGGCGAGATGCGGATCCGCTTCGCGCCAAGTGTTGTCCTTCAGTCGTGTCTCAAGCGTGCCTGCGAAGAGATATTGGCAACGTGCAAACTGCTGCGCAAGGGCCAGCATGCGGCCGGGGATAGCAATGCCAGCTGCATCCTGGTACGTGCATCGTATACGTATTCCCTGAGAGCGTGTAGGTCGCCTCCGTGGTCGCAGTGTAAGTACGTTAGCGACTGCGAACCTGAGTTTACAGAAAGACGATGGCGTGGTACCCTGTGGACTGTCCGGGTCTGGGTGCTGACTATCTCGCACCGTCGATCCAGCAGCGGGCGACGAGAGCTCGCAGAGGGGACACCTCCGCAGGAGCAATCTTGTCGAGGCGGGCTGGGGTCAGCTTTGGGAACTCCCTCGCACCACGGTGAGTGTCGGCTGTCAACCATAACCGTGGAACCTTGTCCATCTGAGAAAGTAGTATGGACCAAGGCATCCCGTCTTCTGGACGATCCGATAGATCCTTGACCGACACTCGGCGAGCAAGTGTATCTACAAGTTCGTTCAGTGGATGTGCAGTGTGTCCTGGGACATGCAACCATGTTATCACAGTGCGTACTCGCGCGAGCTTTACGAGTGAATCTAACAGGATGGGCAACGCACCGCACGACCTGTACATCACATGTCGTGCAGCCGCTTCTACCACCATCATGTTTTCTGAACGAACAATAATGCGCCTCGAGCGATGCATCGAAGGCGCCTGCAGGAGCCAACACACAAACCAAAGCGCAGCGCGAAACTCGGCGGGACTCGACGGGCTCACATACTCCTCTTTAAGTGATGGGGCGGATCCGGCCATGTCACCATCCATCCGATGTTTGCCGTACTGCGTCACACCGCACACAGCAAACGCCCGTGATGGTGGCCCCCTGCATGTCCGTGCTGTCTGACCCTCCCGATCCGTCTGTGTACACTACAAAATGAGCAATGTCATCGTCGTGAACATCATTATCCGACGAAGGCATCTATACACCACCACCGCGCCAGGCCAGGGCCATCCTGGGGCCCAGGATGGTGTATAGACCCTCCTGGCCGACGCCAGGGGGGCGCATGCACCATCCTAGGGCCCAGGATGGCCCTGGCCTGGCACGGTGGTGATGTATCGATGCCTTCTGCGTATCATTTGAGCAAGCATACTGTGTCATGAAGTCAACGGTACTAGAATGAAGACGATGGCGAAAGAGGCAAGGCACAGGATGTCGTGTGGATGGCGGCGCCACGAAAATTGGAAAGAGCACTGCGTCTTGCCACTGGGCCGCAAGCATTGCCGCTAAGTTGCAGCAGTCGGGAACTGGACTGACGGGAGGCACGTCCAAAAAGAGAAACGGGGCTGGGTGCCCCGGCAAAGCCGCGGCGCTCGGAACCCCCACGGGCTGATCCCCACTGGCGCCTAGCGGCTCTGCAGGCTGGCTCACCCCTTCTGCGACGGGCTCGCCTGCTCGATATCGCCCTCAGAATTTTGGCGAGCGCGAGCCTCCTCCGCGTTCGTGCGGCGCGGGCTGCCCGCTGGTTCGGGGCGCTCTTCGCCCGGCACCGCGCGTGGAAGCACGCCTCCTGGAATCGTCATAGAACTCGACGCTGCGATGACTGTATTCAGGGTGGGCTGCGCAGCCGCCGCCAAGTCCCGGGCCTGCAGGGCTGCCTTCTCGTCCGCTGCTGCCTTCGCGCGAGCCTCGCAGCAGCGCGAGCCCGCGCCTGCCGAGCCGCCTTGCGCTCATCCGACGCCGCCTGACTGGCGTCGGCTGTGGCGTTCTCATCCTCGTCTGCGTGCGCCGCGTCAATCGCTGCCTGCGCCTGGAGCTGAGCTGCCGTCATCGCAGGACATGCCGCGGCATGGGGGCTGTGTGGCAGCGGCCTGTGGCACGGCGGCGGCGCGCTGCGTGGGCTGCGCAGCCTGGGCTGGATTGGCATCGGCAGCTGGCTGTGCAAATGGAGTCGCCGTAGCAGTAGTCGCCGCCATGCTCGCTACCGCTGTGATCTGAGTCAGTGCCGACTGCAGTCCGCCGGGTACCGTGGCCAGCCCCGGGATCTGCAGTGCCGTGATCACCGGATGGCTGCGACCGAGGCACCTGACATCTGGCTGGGTGCGTTCGCCACGGGCGTGGTGGGCGCCGTTTCCTCGACGACAGGCGCTGGGGTGCCCTGCATCTCGACGTCATCGGCTGGAGTTGGCAGCGGGGAGAGGGTCTCAAGCTGCTGAAGCAAGACCTGTGCACGAGTCAGTTTATTGGCGCGATGCTGCTGGACCAGCTGGCGAGCCCTGTGCTCGGTCATGGCCTCGCGCGCAGCCTTCTCTGCGCGGTAGGAGCGGCGCTGGGCCCCATCGACGAGCGCCCGCTGCCTCGCGAGGCGCACCTCTGGAGTCCTGGCCACGATGATCATTGTCATCAGGACTGAGTATTTCTGCTCCTGCGCCTCCAGGATGCTGGTCGGCAGGCCGAGCTCGCGGGGCGCGCGAAGCATCTTTGCCGACGCCACTGCCATGCGGCGGAGGTTGCGCCTGTGGTTGACCAAGGCGGCAGGATCCGTCGGTGGCTGCGCCCAGGCTGGGTGCCCACGCGCCTGCTCTGGCATAGCAGGCAGCACACTGAGGGCCTCCTGTGGGCCTGCTGGACGATCCGCCGTCTCCTCGGTCGACTCCGGCTCACCCTCGTCGAACGTGACGTCGGTGGCTGGCGATCGTCGACGGGGTGACCTGCGTCGGGAGGGCATCTCCGAGGCTGGCTCCTCCGCAGGCTCACCATCTCGCTGCTGGGGTTGGGCGGGCGGAGGAGCGCGGCTTGGGCTGCGCTGGCGACTTTGCTGAGCGCTGCTATGCGCTGGCCTTGAAGTGCGCCTCCTTCCGCCGCTGGTCACGTCCATTTCCTCCGTGCTGATCTCTCCCGCTGCCCGCTGGTGCATGCTGCTGCTGTTGCTGCTGCTGCTGCTGTTGCTGCTGTTGCTGGTGCTGCGGCTGATCGCGGAACACGCTGAACGCCGCGGGACTCTGCTGCGGCAGCGGGTAGCAGGTCCTGCACATCAGGTCGCTGGCAGCATTCGCATGCCCGCATGCAGGACACCACCGCGGCGGAGGTGGCGGGGACGGTGGGGACTGCTGACCACCCTTTCCTCCGCCGCCTTTGCCTTTGGCCTGCCGCGCCATGGCGCTGTGGTGAGTTCCGAGACACTTCGCGGCGCTGACCAGCCGCGGCACCAGACGTGCCTGTGCGCGCTGTTGTCGAGCCCGTCTGTGCCACGCTGGCTCGCTGCCCTGCTGTCGCGGCGTGGCCCGCGCGCCCTAGGCGCGCGCGGCAGCGCGGCGGGGCCCACGCGCCCGAGGCGCGCACGGCGCCGCAGCGGCGGCGCGGCGAGGCCCGCGCGCCCGTGGCGCGGGCGCGGGCCGGCGCGCGTGGCTGCCCGCCCCAAGAAAGGTTCGCTGTACCTGGTTCAGCGCCCGATACCTCTCGAACCGGGGCGGTGGCTTGATGTCGCCGAGGGAGAGTGGACCCGATGGCCGCACAACGTGGAGTAACAGTCACTACAATCGAAGCGCGCGCGAAGCGCATGCGTGGTTCTAGACATCGTCCAAGACGGCCCGAGAGGCCCTCGAGATCGCCCCAAAACGGCCCAAGAGGCCCCCAAGAGGGCCCACTGACGGCCCACGAGGACCCCAGACAGCCCGAGGATCGCCCAAAACAAGCCAACAGCGCCCTAAGAGGGGTCCTTGGCTCACGCCATTATGGCTCGAACTGTTCTGGCTCGGGCCCCGTGCTTTACAGGGTGCACCGCCACAGGGTGCACCGCCCGCGCGCTGCCCCAGGGTCGATGCCGGCCTTGCCGTCCGAGCGACCAGGCATCCTCACAACGAAGAACACTTTCCTCGACTGTCAGTCGCCCTGGATCGACTACGTCGCCGTGTGCGAGCGGCGCGCAAAGTCAGAACCTGCTCATGAGCATTTTTCCTCCGTGGCCGCCAGCTCCACGCCAGATCTCTCCCGCACATCAGGTCACCCGGTGAGGACGGCGATGCAGCGGATCGAGCGACGATGGGGAAGCCCGGCGCGATGCGGCGAGCAGGCGGAGACGGAGGGGAACGGCAGCTCGGAGCGCTCGGGCAAGGTCGAGCATGGCCCGATCACGAGGACGCAGCGGCGGCGCCAGCAGCGCAAGCAGACCAGGGCGCAGGGCTCCGTCGCCCGCCCCGAGAGGCACGCCGCGGCGGGAGGCCCGAGCGCCACGCAGTGAGTCGACGTCAGGGTCTGCCTGTGATTTCCGAGGGGGAGGGAACAGTCAGAGGAGCAGGAGGTCGAGATACTGTCAGGTCGTTGAAAGTGCGCATCGCTGTATATACATATATCCCGCGACCGTGTATGTATGTATATATATATATACACATCAATACAAGGCTGCATTGGCGCTGCGCGCCATGCACCTTGGGCTTCTGAGTTTCGCACTCAAGCGGGGTGTGTGCGTGCGTACATGCGCGCTTGCATGTATACACGCGCACGCGCATGCACCCTCTGCACATATATCTATGTATATACCACACAGGTACACTGCTGTAGAATGCTGTATATGTGTATACAGATTATAGATAAACAGGTGTATGTATATGTGTATGTCAATCGCAGGTGTTTGTGGGTGCACGCACCTATATGTAATTATGGGTGCGCGTACACATGCGTATCTCAGGCGGTGATGGCCTGACCGCTTGCTCAGGGCATCTCGCAACTCAGAGGTGCGAGGGTCTCAGGCGAAAGTAGCCAGACTACTACGGGGCAATGCATATCTGATGTCAGCGTTGCGAGGATGTTTCAAGCGAAAGTGAACTGACCACCTCAGCTGAGGACATACCCGAACCCGGAATTGTGAGGACGTCTCACACGAAAATGGCCTGAACTCCTCAGCTCAGGGCATCTCTGAACCCAAAGTTGCGAGGATGTCTCAGGTGAAAGAGGCGGACTACTCTGCGGCAGGGCATCTCGGAATCCAGAGTTGCGAGGATGTTTCTAGCGAAAATGGCCGGAACACCTCAGCTCAGGGAACTTCGGAACCCAGAGTTGCGAGAAGGTCTCAAGCGGAAGTGGCCGGACAACCTTGGGGCAGAGCTTCTCTGGGGTCAGAGTTGCGAGGATGTCTCAGCCGACTGGGAAGGAGGAAGGCGAAGGGAAAGAGTAATGGGAGAAGTCCCGCGGACCTGAGGACAGGCAGGCACGAACGCTCAGGATCGGAAGTCATGGCATGGAGGCTGGAACTGACGCGGATGCAAGGCGCTGGGAGCTGGCCTCCGAGAGCGTTGAAAGACAGGAGGACCTGAGAGGGACTCAAACGACGGACGCCGCCAGAACCTTTGGGAAAAATCTGGAGGCCTTGTGAACGTGTCGGAGTGCTACGTGTCTGATTGCTACGCGGCAAGGCGTATCCGAGGTTGACGTTGTGAGGATGTCTCAGGCGAAATTGGCCCGAGCACTATGGGGCAGGGCATCTCCGAAGTCAGCTGTGCGAGGGAGTCTCAAGAGAAGAGTGGTCTGAACACCTCAGGCCGGAAGGTCGAAGAACCCCCTTGCAAGAGCGTCCGAGCAGCCCCCAGGGAGCTTCCCAGCAGGTCGAGCAGCCCGGGAAGGGGCTTCCCAGCAGCGCGGGGAGTCCGAAATGCCTTCGGGGGGGATGTGTGTGCACATGTGAATTTGTTTTGCGTATGTATGCATGTGCATGTGTATGTATATATGTACGTATGGATATCAAATGACAACGCCTTCCAACGTCTGAACGTCTCAAGAGCGTTTGACGCTCGTTTTACACCGTCATGTATTGTTAAACGATGTCTACATTTGTGCAGTAATTGCTTTGCAGGGAAATTCCATGTAAAATGCTCTTGGGCCGTCTTGGGCTGTTCGTGGCCCGAAAAACGAAAACCGAAAAAACCTTCAAACCGTTTCAACAAATCAATGAATTTTGCCTCTTTGGGCTTTCTTGGGGGCCCTTTTGGGCCGTTTTGGGACTCTCTTGGGTCGTTTTGAGGCCCTTTCGGGCCGTCTTGGGGCGTCTTGGAGGCCTTCGGCCGTCTTCGGGCTGTCTTGGGGGCCTCTTGGGGCCCTCTTGGGAACTTCTTGGGGTGCTCCTGAGGCTCTCTTTGGGCCGTTTTTGGGTTCTTTTCGGGCCATCTTGGGCCGTCTAGGGGCCCTCTTGGGCTGTTTTCGAGCCCTTTGGGGGGCCTCTGGGGCCGTGTTGGGACGATCTTTGGAGCCTCTTGGGCCATCTTGGGCCGTTGTCCCGGAAAAGCAAAAACCGAAAAAGCCTTCAAAAACCATTGACAAATCAATGAATTTTGCCTCTTCGGGCCCTCTTGGGAAGCCTCTTGGAGGCCTCTTGGGGCGTAGGAAGCCATGTTGAAGGTTTTGGTGCGCTGTGGAAGTGTCGACGAGTTGTCTTGGGCAATATTGGAGGCCTCTTTGGACCTTCCGAAAAAGGCCGGAAGGCCGAAGGAACCCTTCGCAAGGGCGTCCGAGCAGCCCCGGGGGGCTTCAAGCAGCCCGGGGAGTCCGAAATTCGTTAGGGGGGGGCGTTTTTTTCCGGGGTCTTCGGCCTTATAAAAAAATATAATCAGGAATGTGTGTGTGTGTGTGTGTATGTGTGTGTGTAGGTGTATGTGTGTGTATATATATATATAAATATATCGTGTGTGCACTTTTTATCCAGCTTGCAGAGGAAGGGCGCCCTTTGTTCTCAACATTCGTCTCTGTAAGTAGCGCTCTTGGCTTAAGAGCGCTCACCTGCCAGCCCCGCCGCGCACCGCGTCAGTACATGGACTGGCTCGCGCGAGGGCTGACCGGAGTGGCCAACGCCGGAGCGTTCGCCCTGGTCTCTCGCCTGGCTCCTGCGCCAGCCCACACCTGCGTGTGCTCGTTCGAGGCCCCCACAGCCGACGAGAAGGTGCTGGCCGTCTTGCAGAGCCAGCTCGACAGGTGCGGCCCCGATCGGCTGACCCAGCCGGTGTGCCCCAGCTGCGATTGTAACTGCGTCTACCTTCCTGCCACAGGTTTCAGCTACACGACCGTCATCGCGTTCGGCCTCTTGTGCGTCACCGTCGGTGTGCTCATCGGCGCCACGTGGAGCCGCTTGCACCAGGTTCAGCCTCTGGCCCTTGCCGGTCCGCAGGAGAATACTTCAGATACCGCACAGCGCTGTGCCTCGGGGCCTAGGCCCTCACACGCCAGCCTCCCTTCGAGCCCTGAGAGGTTAAGATGGCGGCCGCCGGAGTACGATCTCTAGACATCGCAGAGCGACAATGTCTCATATACTTTTTCGAAGACGAGAATGGCTTCCACTGGCATCGCCGCGTGCTGCTGAAGCCCACGCCTGTGCCTGGCCGCTGGATCAACTGCACTCCCGACCTGAGCGTGCAGGTGGCCGACCTAAATGCTCATCGGATCATCGCTTTGGAGCGGGACACGGCCATCCCCGCTCAGTACGCTCGTCAGGCATATGTCTTCGACCATTTGCAGCCTGCCGAGCTGGAGCAGATACGCGCACGGGCAGTGGCCTTGCTGGACATCCTCGGAATCACCAGCGCTGGCGCCGCCTTGCCGGTTCGGGCCGTCTGGAGAGTGGCAGACCCTGCCCACGCTGGCATCGGTGACGAGCTGCCGGCCGCCATCGTCGCCGATCGCGACTCATTCATCCAGTCGCCCGACGGCGCGGTGGCCATGGCACTGATCGACGACGAGTGGGTCGCAGTCGCCTCGGTCGCTCCCGACAGCCGCGATGACTGGCTGCGTCAGAAGCGAGCTGGGGCCGGCCGCGACTCGCCTTTTGGTGGGAGACGTGCGGGTCAACGGGGCGCGCTTCATGCCCATGATCGACGCCGTCTTCGCGTCCTCGGTCGAGTCAGTGCCAGGTTGGCCGCCCCAGGGAGAGCGACTTGTACCCGAGCTCGTCGCCTCGCTGCGCGGCGCAGGGTATGAGTGGATGTCGCGCCGCCTGGACTTCGTGAGCAAGAGCGGCGTCGGTCGCCAGTCGGGCCTGGCCCGGGCGCGCCGCCGCATCTCCGAGGTGATGGCCCACGTGCAGTGCTTCGACCAGCTAAAAGTTTACAACTTGGCGTCGGCTGAGCTCTTGATTCGATTTCTCCACCAGATCGAGAATACCGTTCGGGAGAACCCGAAGAACCCAGACATGAGCGGCGTGGACATGCTCTTGTCTTAAGGAATTGACGAGAAAGGCGGCATCACCACGACCAAGCACCAGCACTGGGTCAGCACCGTTCAGCGCGACCGCGCCCAGACCATGAAGCAGGAACGCCTGTGCGCCGAGGAGCAGGACCACGCCGCCAGCCGAGGCCGCGGCTCTGGCTCTGCAGGCGGCGACGGCCCCCCTGGCGGGGGGCGAGGCCGCGGCGGCAACGGGCGAGGTGGCGGCCGCGGTGGCAGCCGGGGCCAGGGGGCGGACGGCCCCGCCGGCGGCGACGGTGGCAAGCCCCCGCTTGGGGGAAGGCCGCGGGGAGAGCCCGCCCGCGCCAGACATCGCCCTGGCGCAGGCGACGTCGTGGCCCCCGCGGCCTTGGCAGGCGACGTCGTGCTCGTCCTCGGCGTGGCGTGCATCGGCCGGGACATCGACGGCGCGATCCCTTCCCCTTGCCGACTGCTGGCAAGGCGGGTTTCCGCAGTAAGGGGGCCTCTGCCTCGGTGGCGAGGAGGGTCAATGAGTGCTCGCTTGCCCTGAACGCGCTTAACGGCTCCTCCGAGGCCCCTTGGGGGCCATTCGCACCCAGAGATGTCGTGGCTTCTGGGCCTCAGCGTGACATCCTTCAGCGGCTGCGTCGTCGGGTGGCTCGACGCGGCTCGCGGCCGCCCGCCGCCGCTCAGCAGGCCTATTTCGACCTGATCAAGAGCAAGGACCTGTATTTCTCCGAGAGCGCCAACATGGTGCCTTACGCTCTTCGAAGCTCGCGGTGCTTCGCGGCTCGGTGGAGTCTCGCCCTCTGCGACCTCGACTTCCACCCGAGGCTCGCAAGTTGCTGGGCCACAAGAGGCAGAACATCTACAGGGCTGCCGCGGACATCGACCGGCTGGTAGATGCTGGTGAGATTCCGCAGGTCCGCCCTTATTGGGGCGCCAGCCTGCGCTTTGGCTCGACCAAGAGGCGGGACTTCATCTGGGCGCTGCACCGACTCGGGCTCGTCTCTTTCCGACGCCGCATCGCCGCCGCGTCGGCTGCTTTTTCGTCGCCAAGAAGAATGGCGACATCCGCCTCGTGATCGACGGCCGCGAGCCCAGCGCCTTCCATCGACGGCCACCCCGCGTGGCGCTTGGCTCCGCTAGTGCTCTCGGCTTCCTCGACCTGTCCGACGACGCCCTGGCCGCTGATTGTGTCGACCCCTCGTCGGTTGCCCCTTCGATCAGCGGAGTCGACCTGGAGGGTGGGTGCCGCCAGTTCGTGGACCGGGACCTGGCTTCAAATTTCGGCTTCAACTTCCCTGAGGAGGCGAGCTGGCACGGCTGCACCCACGTCTACGACGAGAGATCGCAGTCCTTCGAGCCGGTAAGCGGCGACTCGCGCGTGTATCCTGTGTTCTGTGGGCTGCCCATGGGTTGGTCCTGGAGCTTGCGCTTCTGCCGCCAAGTGCTCAGCAGCGCCTTGGACGACGCGGTCGGACCTGATGCTGGTCCACGCCTGCTTCGCGAGGGGTGCCCGCAGCCGACGCTGGCCCTCGACCGCCCGCTCGTCGCCTCATACGTCGACAACGGCGCCCTGATCGGCTTGGCGCCTGCAGCTGCTGGCACTGGGCGGGCCGCGGCGCTGGATGCTCTTCGGGGTCGCCACCTCACCTACCATGAAGTGGTCGAGGCTACCGACGTCGCTGAAACTGTCGGGATAGTTGTTGACTTCCGTGACGGCCAGCGCATCATCCGCCACCGCGAGCAGCGAGCCTGGTGCCTCTACCTGGCGCTGGAACATCTCATCAGGCGCGGGTTGGCTTCTGGCCACGCAATGCGGCGCGTCGCCGGGCACGTGGTGAACCGCTTCATGCTGGCCCGCTGCGCCCTGGCTGCGCTGGATCACGTTTGCGGTTTCATCATGGACTTTGGGCCGAGGGCTGGCCGATTCTCAGCTGCCCTGACAACCGAGCTCCGCACCATCAAGGGGCTCGTCTTCTTATGTCAGGCCGACCTCGGCGCGCCGTGGAGCCGGGTGGCCTTCGCGTCGGACTCCCCCATGCTGGGCTACGCGCTGCACCTCGCGGCCGTCGAGCCCGACGAGGTCGTCCGCGCCGCCCGCTACAAGGGGCGCTGGGGGTTCAGCGAGGTCGACTTCAGCCACGGACATCGCGATGACTCTGAGGTCCCCATGACCTCCGCCGACTGGCCCCCGGCGGCGCGCCGTTTCGCAGACGACTTGGGCGAGGCCCCGCCGCTTGAGCGCGACGGGAGCGTCGCGCCCTGGAGGCCGTCGGCTGTCCGGGTCTGCCTAGACCGCAGGCCCGGCGTCATCCCCCTGCTGGAGGATGAGCTCCTCGCCGCCGACAGGTGGCGCGGGGTCGTCTGCGGTGCTTGGCAGTCCGACGCCGCCATCCATGAGCAGGGGTCTGGCGTCCAGCTTCTCGGGCTGCGCTTCGCCGGCCGTGGCCCTGCCTTCTACGGCAGGAAAGTTTTGTCGATTGGGGGCAACATGGGGGCCGTGCTCAGCTTTGAGAAGGGCCGTGCCAAGTCCTGGGCCATGAGGCGGAGCTTCCGCGTCGCAGCCTCGTACCAGCTCGCGGGCGAGATCTCCTGGCGGCAGCGTTATGCAGAGTCGGCCCGCAACCCTACAGGCGCGGCAGCCGCCTGGCCGACGCTGTCTTGCTTCGGCCTGGCGCTGTTCGACGAAGGCATGCCCGCGACATCGGGCAACCAGGTGCTGGTCGCTCCTCCATCAGCCTCTTCAGCAGCGACGCTCGCCTGCGTCCCCGAGGCAGCTGAGCTCGGGCGCCCGCGGCAGCGCAGGCGCAGCTTGGCGCCGCCCCAGGGGCGAACTTCCAGCCTGACCCGCCAGCGGTGCTATATGAGGCTGGCGCGCGTTGGGCGCGCAGCCCGCGGCTGGCCGCCGCGAGACATGAGCCGTTACGCCCTCCTGTTTCCGAATCGCATGAAGGCCTCCAGTCCAAATCCCAGCCCTGCTCCTCCTCCGCCTCACCCAGCATCGCAGCGGGCCATGCTAGAGGTGTTCGCTGGCTGCGGCCGGGGTTGTATATCGCCGCCCCGGTTGACAGCGACCGAGGGCCTCACGTGGGCGTCTTGGATGGCCGTGTCTTCGCCGTGTTGAAAAGATGGATTGCCAGCAGGAAGATTTGGTACGTTCATTTCGGTGCTCCTTGTACATTCTGGAGTCAGGCTACTGGCACTGATCGGGGAAAGCACTCACGAACTGGTCAGCTATGCGCTACCCGGACAGTTACTCTTCTGCGCCTTTGTTTTCGCTATAATGTACGTTGGTCGCTCGAGAACCCCGCCTGCTCTCGGATCTGGACGCGGGGGCCTTTACAACAGTTTCTTTCCCAACAGCATCATGCCACTGTTCGCTATGATTGCTGTGCGTTTGGATGTACTTTCAAACAAATTATTATCGTTGCCGACATCGACGATTTGTTGCTGCTGTCACGTCGCTGCGAGGTTGGCCATCACCATGAACATCTTCAAGGTAAAGTCGTCATCCCATCGTGCTCAGCGTCTTCATCAAGCATCGCATCGCATGCCCCAGGGGCCGCAGTATGGAAGACCACGCTGGCTGGGAAAGTATCCCCCGTCACTCTGTCGCCACTGGGCTCTGATCCTTGCTTCGGTGGCTCCTCGCGGGGCTTCCGCTCAGCATGGCCGTGGTGCGCTGTCCAGTCGCTGGGAAGTGGAGCTGGCGCGCGCCTGCCAGCGCGACCTCCAGCAGCCGCTCAGGGCCGCCAACTTCTCGCGCCCGTCTGGCTCGCCGCCAGAGCGGGCGGCCGACGCCGGGCAGTGGGGCGCAGGCTGGGGGCCGTGGACCCCCCCAGGTCTGGGGGGCTGGCGCGGACGTCTGCCGCGGCCCACCATCGCCAAGCTGCGGCGACGGGCGGTCGGAGACGGCCCGCGACCCGCAAGATGCCAACGAGCACAATCGGCGCCGCCGACGACCCAGACTCGCTATCAGGACGCCTGCGAGAAGTTCAAGGGCTTCGC
Organism: Prorocentrum cordatum; assembly: GCA_963575745.1. NCBI lineage: Eukaryota > Dinophyceae > Prorocentrales > Prorocentraceae > Prorocentrum > Prorocentrum cordatum. The sequence continues at coordinate 553,942 of CAUYUJ010020015.1, forward strand.
AAGCGAGCGCGGTCTCAGCATCCTGGCAGGGGCCGCGGTCGACGCCAGCCTGGAGGTCTACCTGGATCACTTGTGGTTCGACGGCAGGGGCATCTGCGATGCTCGGGTCACCGTGTGCGGGGCCGCGTGCGTGCGGCGCAGCGACCTGGAGGGCCCGACCGTGCTGCAGCTCGCCCGCGCCGCGCTGCGCGGCTGGCAGAAGCGCATGGGAGACGTTTCGCGAGGCCTCATGCCACAGCAAGCTCCGTTTCTCGCTTGCGACTGGCTCTGCGACACCGGCGACATGCAAGGCCGACTTCAGTGCGGCCCAGGCCCTGATGACCCAGTTCGACGGGTACTTGCGACCAGGCGAAGTGTGCAAGATCACCGCGAACGGTATCAAGGTGGCTCCTTCGTGCCTACGTGGCGCGGCTACCCCCTTGCCACTATCATGATATCACAGTCCTGGGAGGGCGACGATGGTGGGGCTTCGCGGCGGCCCACAACCAAGGCCGGGGAGCAGGACGACGCTGTGGTCTTCGGGGATGCTGCCTCCAAGAAGGCCGGCCGCGATCAGGTGGCTGGCCTTCTCGGCAAACTCGAAGCCGCAAAGCGAGGCAGCTGAGCGCCCGTGTTCGGCCTGACCTTGGCGGAGTACGAGCGCCGCTGCAAGGCTGCCTTCGAAGCCTGCAGCCTTGGCGCCCTCCGCCTCGCGCCGCGCGTGGCGCGCCGTGGTGGGCCATCCACTGATGCTGCGCGCGGCCTCCGCCCTGAAGACCAGATCCAGTCGGGCGGGCGCTGGGTGGCCAGAGGGGGCGTCCTTCGATCTATGAAGCAAGGCCGTCTGATGCGACAGATTGGCAAGCTGACTCCCGCTCAGCTGCAGAAGTATAAGTCAGTCTCCACTTCTTTGTTCAGGAAGCTTCTCCGCTTCTGAAGGCTCGTGCCCTCCATGCCCTGTCCTTGCTTCACACACTCGCCGAAGCATGCGCATGGGCTATGGGAGCTTGCCGACTGCCCCTGTGCTGCTCGAGTGTGCAATTCGAGGGTCTCGAGACCACGGTTGCCGTGTTCAAATCAAAGAACGTGCTGGCAGGCTGTCGCTGCCTCGTTTGCGAGTTGTGAAACAGTGAGCTCGAGGCCCCCTTGGCGTGGGCTCGCTGGGTTGTGGTGCTCCTTTTCGGGCTCGCTGGGGTCCTCTGCTCCGCCCTCGTTTCGTTCGCACTGCCTGCCAGCCTTCCGCCCTTCCGTGTACTGTGCCGAAGGGTTGTGGAGCAATACATACATACACACATACATATATGTATGTGTGTGTATATATATTTGTGTGTATGTGTATATATATATATGTATGTATATGAGAAGGCCTGGGGGCGGGGGTGGGGTGGTGCCACCGGTTGGCATGGCCGCCCCGGGCGTCCTGTGGGGTCCACGCCCAAGACGACCAAGGAGGCCCCAAAGACAACCCAAGAGGCCGACAAGACAACCCCAGCGAGGCCCAAGAGGGTCCCAAGACGCCCAACAGCGCCCCAAGAGGACCCAAGATGGCTTGAAGTTGGCCGAAGAGGGCCCCTAGAGGGCCTTCCAGAGGCAAACATCAGCCCATTCCCTTCGTAGAACGTACATTTTCAGCATACTCGGTTGCTTCGTCTTCACAGTGCCCCAGACGCCCCCGAGGAACCCCATGCCAGCCCAAGAGAGACCCAAGAGGGCCCAAGACGGCCCAAAAGGGTCGTCCTGTGGGAATCACGGAACCCCCCAAGACGGCCCAAGAGGCCCCGAAGCCGGCCCAGGAGGCCCCCAAAACGGCCTCAGGGAGGCCCAAGAGGGCCTCGTTCGAAATCGTGTTCCCGGAAGCATTTCAGGAACATGGTTTCCGGGTTCCCAGGACGCCCAAGAGGCCCACAAGACAGCCTCAGCGAGGCCCAAAAGGGCCCGAGATGGCTTGAAGATGGCCGGAGAGGGCTTCTAGAGGGCCTTCACGATGCAAAATTCGGCACATTCCTTCCGAAAGCCGCCATTTTCAGCATACTCGGTTGCTTCGCCTTCAGTGCCCCAGACGCCCCCGAGGAGCCCCAAGACAGCCCAAGAGAGACCCAAAAGCGCCCAAGACGGCCCAAAAGGGTCGCCCTGCCGGGCTCACGGAACCCCCCCAAGACGGCCCAAGAGGCCCCGAAGCCGGCCCAGGAGGCCCCCAAAAACGGCCTCAGGGAGGCCCAAGAGGGCCTCGTTCGAAATCATGTTCCCTATCGGAGTAGGCCTGTGGAGGGCCCAGAACTGCGACCTCTGGTTCGCATGGGGGGCCAGGGGGGGCTTGTGGGCTCCAAGTGGGTTCAGAAGGGGGCCCGGACCCCCCCACAGGCTTCCAAGCTGGCCCAAGAGGCGCCCAAAAACGCCCCAGGTCGTTTGGAAGGTGGCTGAAGAGCGCACTGAGATGGTCTGGACGGGCCACGAGCGCTCGAAGACAGTCCAAGACTGCTCCTAGACGGCCACAAAGGCATTCAAGACGGTCCAAGAGGCCGCCGAGAAGGCCCTCCAAGGGCAAAAATCAAGCATTTCCGATGGAACAAACATCCAGGATATTTGTTTTTGAGTCCTACCAGCGGCCGCGACGGCTCCCAAAGCTCCCCAAATGAGCAACATACGGCCCAAGAGGGCCCCCAGACGGCCTGAAGAGAGCTTCAAGCAGCACAAGAGAGCTCCAACACAGCCCAAGAGAGTACCCAGGGGGCCTGAGGGAGCCACTGGAGGATCCCTACTGGTCGGAGAGGGCCCCCGAGGGCCCCAAGACGGGCTCGGGTCCCCATAGCGGGCGAAGAGGGACCTGGAACGGCCGAATTGGGTTCCCAGAGGTTCCAAGAAGGCCTACCAGGACTCCCTGAAGACTGAGAGGGCTCCCAGGTGCAAACAACGAGCGTTTCCGATGGAAAACGTACATTTCTATGATATTCGCTGCTTATGTTCCATCAGCGGCCATGTCGGCCCCAAAGGCTCCCCAAATCGGCGCCACACGGTCCACGAGGCCCCCAAGAGGGCTCCAAGACAGCCTCAAGAGACCGCCGAGCAGCACAAGAGAGCTCCAAAACAGCCCGCAATTTTAACATAATGTTGGCAGCGGCTAGAGCCAGGCGCCTGCTACAGCTGTCGCCCACGGGCATGGCGTTTGAATTCAGCTCGCCAGAGCTGGCAACCTGACGCCAAATAGCCCTTGATGCACGCCAGACCACACCAGGGAATTGCTGATCTGGTTTGTATATAAATGTCAGTGCTTGTCCTTCACTTCAGTCTTAGTCCTTGCGGTATCTACATCGCATGGAGGCGTCAAGTCCCTCATGCTGTCTTGGGATGCTACATTGCATGTGATGTTTGGCCGCGGCTCAGCTACCCATGACATGCCAAGAGGGGCTTGGGACAGCCGAAATGGGATCCCAGACGGGCCGCAAAAGGCCCCAAAGGACCCCTCCACGCCTGTCCAAGAGGCCGCTGAGAAGGCCCTCCAAGGGCAAAAATCAAGCATTTCCGATGGAACAAACATCCTGGATATTTGCTTTTGAGTCCTACCAGCGGCCGCGACGGCCCCCAAAGCTCCCCAAATGAGCCACATACGGCCCAAGACGCTCCCAAGAGGGCCCCCAGACGGCCTGAAGAGAGCTTCAAGCAGCACAAGAGAGCTCCAACACAGCCCAAGAGAGTACCCAGGGGGCCGGAGGGAGCCACCGGAGGATCCTTACTGGTCGGAGAGGGCCCCCCGAGGGCCCCAAGACGGGCTCAGTTCCCCATAGCGGGCGAAGAGGGACCCGGAACGGCCGAATTGGGTTCCCAGAGGTTCCAAAAAAGCCTACCAGGATTCCCTGAAGACCCTCCCAGGTGCAAACAACGAGCGTTTCCGATGGAAAACGTACATTTCTATGATATTCGCTGCTTATGTTCCATCAGCGGCCATGTCGGCCCCAAAGGCTCCCCAAATCGGCGCCACACGGTCCACGAGGCCCCCAAGAGGGCTCCAAGACAGCCTCAAGAGACCGCCGAGCAGCACAAGAGAGCTCCAAAACAGCCCGCAATTTTAACATGATGTTGGCAGCGGCTAGAGCCAGGCGCCTGCTACAGCTGTCGCCCACGGGCATGGCGTTTGAATTCAGCTCGCCAGAGCTGGCAACCTGACTCCAAATAGCCCTGGATGCACGCCAGGCCACACCAGGGAATTGCTGATCTGGTTTGCATTTAAGTGTCGGTGCTTGCCCTTCACTTCAGTCTTAGTCCTTGCGGTATCTACATCGCATGGAGGCGTCAAGTCCCTCATGCTGTCTTGGGATGCTACATTGCATGTGATGTTTGACCGCGGCTGTGACCATATTGTGAGGCCACGGCCTCACCTGGTCTCAAGTACGCCTGGGCTGCTGTCCGCATTCGGTCGTCGGATGTGCCCAGGCAAATCGCCGCCACTTGGGTGTTTGCATGCACCAGGAAAAAACAATTACCCTGGCGACGTACCCACCCCCTGCGCAAACGCGGGGCGCAAATAGTTTAGGACACTTTATAAGGGGGGCGATGACGGAGCGAGGGTTACATATGTCTGTAGATGGAATTCGGGAGACTCGCAGGACACTGGCTACAGGACAAGGACTAGATAAAGCTGTTTAGTTACAATCCCTGAACAACCCTAGCAACTTCGAAAGCGGGGACCTCAGATCGCAGCCCCCCAGGGATGGCGAGGTCTAATTTGGGTTCGCGCGTGGCGTCACTGTGCTGGGCCCCCCAGCAGGCTTCGAAAGTGGCGACAGTTTCACAGATCGGATCCCCCCAGGGATGGCGAGGTCTCATTTAGGTCCGCCCGTGGCGTCACTGTGCTGGCCCCCCCAGCAGGCCTCGAACGTGGCGACAGTTTCACAGATCGCAGCCCCCCAGGGATGGCGAGGTCTAATTTGGCTCCGCGCGTGGCGTCACTGTGCTGGGCCCCCCAGCAGGCCTCGAAAGTGGCGACAGTTTCACAGATCGCAGCCCCCCAGGGATGGCGAGGTCTAATTTGGTCCGCCCGTGGCGTCACTGTGCTGGGCCCCCCAGCAGGCCTCGAAAGTGGCGACAGTTTCACAGATCGCAGCCCCCCAGGGATGGCGAGGTCTAATTTGGGTCCGCCGTGGCGTCACTGTGCTGGGCCCCCCAGCAGGCCTCGAAAGTGGCGACAGTTTCACAGATCGCAGCCCCCCAGGGATGGCGAGGTCTAATTTGGGTCCGCGCGTGGCGTCACTGTGCTGGGCCCCCCAGCAGGCCTCGAAAGTGGCGACAGTTTCACAGATCGCAGCCCCCCAGGGATGGCGAGGTCTAATTTGAATCCGCCCGTGGCGTCACTGTGCTGGGCCCCCCAGCAGGCCTCGAAAGTGGCGACAGTTTCACAGATCGCAGCCCCCCAGGGATGGCGAGGTCTAATTTGGGTCCGCCCGTGGCGTCACTGTGCTGGGCCCCCCAGCAGGCCTCGAAAGTGGCGACAGTTTCACAGATCGCAGCCCCCCAGGGATGGCGAGGTCTAATTTGGTCCGCCCGTGGCGTCACTGTGCTGGGCCCCCCAGCAGGCCTCGAAAGTGGCGACAGTTTCACAGATCGCAGCCCCCCAGGGATGGCGAGGTGTAATTTGGGTCCGCCCGTGGCGTCACTGTGCTGGGCTCCCCAGCAGCCAGAAAGTGGCGACAGTTTCACAGATCGCAGCCCCCCAGGGATGGCGAGGTCTAATTTGGGTCCGCGCGTGGCGTCACTGTGCTGGGCCCCCCAGCAGGCCTCGAAAGTGGCGACAGTTTCACAGATCGCAGCCCCCCAGGGATGGCGAGGTCTAATTTGGGTCCGCGCGTGGCGTCACTGTGCTGGGCCCCCCAGCAGGCCTCGAAAGTGGCGACAGTTTCACAGATCGCAGCCCCCAGGGATGGCGAGGTCTAATTTGGGTCCGCCCGTGGCGTCACTGTGCTGGGCCCCCCAGCAGGCCTCGAAAGTGGCGACAGTTTCACAGATCGCAGCCCCCCAGGGATGGCGAGGTCTAATTTGGGTCCGCCCGTGGCGTCACTGTGCTGGGCCCCCCAGCAGGCCTCGAAAGTGGCGACAGTTTCACAGATCGCAGCCCCCCAGGGATGGCGAGGTCTAATTTGGGTCCGCCGTGGCGTCACTGTGCTGGGCCCCCCAGCAGGCCTCGAAAGTGGCGACAGTTTCACAGATCGCAGCCCCCCAGGGATGGCGAGGTCTAATTTGGGTCCGCCCGTGGCGTCACTGTGCTGGGCCCCCCAGCAGGCCTCGAAAGTGGCGACAGTTTCACAGATCGCAGCCCCCCGCAGGCAAGACAGGAGGAGGCAAGAGGGAGGCGGGACGGGAGGCAGGAGGGAGGAAAGGAGGAAGTGGAGACCACACTGCTCTATTCAAAACGAATACCCAACCAAGGAGGGTTGGGAAAAATCAGCCCGAGAGAGTCCCCAGGGGGCCCGAGGGAGCCACCGGAGGATCCCTACATGATCGGAGAGGGCTCCATGAGGGCCCCAAGACGGTTCAGCTACCCATGACATGCCAAGAGGGGCTTGGGACAGCCGAAATGGGATCCCAGACGGGCCGCAAAAGGCCCCAAAGGACCCCTCCACGACTGTCCAAGAGACCGCTGAGAAGGCCTCCAAAGGCAAACATCAAGCATTTCCGATGGAAAAACGTATATGTCTGGGAGCTTCGCTATTTCAGTTCTACCAGCGGTCGCGACGGCCCAAGAGGTTACCAGGGCCCCAGACGGCCGCAGAGGCCCCAAAGAGGGTTGCAAGATGGGCTGAGAGCTACAAGACGACCCCAGAGAGCCCCGAGGAGGGACGAGGAAGGAGGTAGGAGGGAGGAGGGAGGAAGGAGGCGGGAGGAGGGAGGAGGGAGAAGGGATGAGGGAGGAGGGTGGAGGGAGGAGGGAGGAGGGAGGAGGGAGGAGGCAGGAGGGAGGAGGGAGGAAGGACGAGGGAGGAGGGGGGAGGGCGAAGGAAGGAGGGGTCAGGGGGGAGGGGGGAGGGAGGAGGGAGGAGGGATGAGGGAGGAAGGAGCAGAGAGCGGGGAGCGGGAGCGGGGAGGAGGGAGGAGGGAAGGGCGGGAAGGGAGTCGGAAGGGAGGGAAGGGAGGAGGGAGGAGGAAGGAGGGAGGAGGGAGGCGGGAGGCTGGAGGCGGGAGGCTGGAGGCGGGAGGCGGGATGCGGGAGGAGGGAGGCGGAAGGCGGGTGGCGGGAGGCGGGAGGATGCAGGAGGGAGGAAGGAGAGGGAGGAAGGAGGAGGGAGGAGGGAGGAGGGAGGAGGGAGGAGGAGGAAAGAGGAGGGATGATGATGCTGATGATGACGATGCTGATGATGCTGATGATGATGACGACGACGAGGATGAGGATCATGATGAGGATGAGGATGCGGATGAGGATGCGGACGATGATGATGGGGATGAGGATGAGGATGCTGATTGTGATGATGTTGATAATGGTAACGATGGTGATAATGTTTGTGATGCTGATTATGATAATGATGCTTATGATGCTGATGATGCTGACGATGATGACGATGATGATGATGGTAGTGATGATGATGCTGATGATGATGACGATGGCAATGCTGATGCTGATGTTGATGCTTATGCTGATGATGATGCTGATGATGCAGATGATGATGCTGTCGATGAGGAGGAGGAGGAGCAGGGGAAGGAGGCGGAGGAGGAGGAGCAGGAGGAGGAGGCGGATGATGAGAAGGAGGGATGAACATGATTATAATGATGATGATGACGACGATGATGATGATGATGATGATGATGATGATGATGATGATGATGATGATGCTGATGCTGATGATGATGATGATGATGATGCTGACGATGATGCTGACGATGCTGATGCTGATGCTAATGCTGATGGTGATGATGATGCTGCTGACGATTATGATGATTCTGATGACGATGAATGTGACGATGGTGATGATGCTGATGAGGATGATCATGATGATGGTGATGAGGATGTCGATGATGACGATGACGATGACGATGATGACGATGATGATGATGCTGATGATGATGATGATGCTGATGATGCTGATGATGCTGCTGATGATGATGATGATGATGCTGATCGTGCAGATGATGTTGATGATGATGATGATGCTGCTGCTGATAATGATGATGCTGATGATGATGATGATGATGATGATGATGATGATGATGATGATGATGATGATGATGATGATTATGATGATGATGCTGTTGCTAATGGTTATGATGATGATGCTGAGGAGGAGGAGGAGGAGGAGGAGGAGGAGGAGGAGGAGGAGGAAATGAACACGGCAAACAGAGGCCCACGCAGACCCCAAGGTGACCCCAGGGGCGCTCATGACGGCCCAGGATAAGAGGCCCCAACACGGCCCCAAGAGGCCGCTGCGCGGCCTCCGTCGCCTTCCCACCGAGCATCCTACAGGCTTTCGGCCCACACTCCAGGACAGTGGCGGGATAAGCCCAAAGCCTTTTTTGGTCGCTGTCGCAAGCCCTCACCGTCTTTCTCACCCTCCTCGTGGCCTTCCCAGCTCCAGCCGCGCTTGCTCTGTCACTTCGTGCCCCCTACATGTCAGTTCTGAACTCCACTTCGTCACCCCCCATCCAAGGGTTTTCGAATGATTCCGTTGGGCCGTCTTTCCGGTTTTCCACCTTCATTCGGGGAACCTTGGAACTTCCCACGAGGCCCAGACGCGGCCTACACCATCATGTTCCCGGAGAGCCCTCCGGGAACATAATGCTCGCCGACAGTCCGACGAGGATACCGACTCGAATGAGGAGGGTCCGCGCAAGACCACCGAGGATCGCAATTCAGAGTCGGATTAACCGGGGACCCGTTCTCAGCGGGACCGAGGTCGGGCCCGCCGCCCCGCTGCGAGCGGATTCGATGGCCAGGGTACAACCCTCCCATCCGCTCTTTGCCGTGGCCTTTCCAGCCTCGGCCCCTTCTGGACTCTGGCTGTCCTTCGGGCTTGGCAGCCTCATTTGAGGTAGCCTGGCAACTTCCACGAGGACCCCAATGCTGCCCAACCCACCATGTTCTCGGAGAGCTTTCGGGAGTATGATTGTCACCGCCAGTCCGGCAAGGTGACCGAAGAGGATGATGACGGTCCGCGCCATTCCACCGAACACCGCAATTCAGCGTAGCGTTGTTGGGGGCCCCGTTCTCAGCGGAGCCGAGGTCGGGCCCGCCGCCCCGCTGCAAATGGATTCGGTGTCGAGGGTGCAGCCCCCCTCCGCTATCTGCCGTGGCCTTTCCGGCCGTTGCCCCTCCGGCTCACATGCCTTGCCGTGGCCTTTCCAGATCCTGCCGTTTTTGTTTTGAAGCCTTGCGTCTCCCCGTGTCACTACCAAGTTTCACCACCATCTCAATATTTACAAATGTTTCCACCGGCCCGTCCGGCGGGCTTTGCAGCCTCATGTGGATAACCCTGGAACCGAGGGCCCCAATATGGCCCACCCCATCATGTTCCCGTAGAGCTTTCCGGGCACATGACTGTCGCCTCCAGTCCGAGGAAACCGACGAGGAGGAGGAGGAGAAGGAGGAGGAGGAGGAGGAGGAGGAAGAGGAGGAGGAGGAGGAGGAGGAGGAAAGGGAGGAGGAGGAGGAGGAGGAGGAAAGGGAGGAGGAGGAGGAGGAGGAGGAGGCGGAGGAGGAAAGGCAAACGGCGAACAGAGGCCCACGCAGACCCCAAGGCGGCCCCAGGGGTGCCTTAGACAGGCCAGGATGGTCAAAGAGAGGAGGCCCAGAGACGGCCTCTAAGAGGCCCCCGCGCGGCTTCCGTCGCGTTCCCACCGAGCATCCCACATGCTTTCGACCCACACCCAAGACGGCGGCGGGATGGGCCCAACACCATCTTGGTCGCTGTCGAAAGCCCCCGCGGTTTTTCTCACCCTCTTCCTCGTGGCCTTCCCAGTTCCAGCTGTGATTGCTCTGTCACTTTGTACCTCCTATATTTCAGTTACGAGCTCCACTTCCTCACCACCCATATTTTTCGAATGATTCTATTGAGCCGTTTTTTCTGGTTTTCCATTTTCACTTGGGGAATCTTGGAACCTTCCACGAGAGCTCCGACACGGCCTGCACCATCATGTTCCCGAAGAGCTTTCAGTGAACATGATGTTCCCCGTCAGTCCGACGAGGAGACCGAATAGGAGGAGGAGGGCCCGCGCAAGACCACCGAACATCCCAATTCAGCGTCGGGTTGCCCGGGGATTCGATCAGAACGGAGTCCGGGGCCTGCGGCCCAGCAGGCTGCTGCTTGCATTTCTGCAGTGCCCGACGCCTTCCTGATGAGAGTGGGCCTCCATCCTCCAGGATCGACGACGGACGTTTGTTTCGGCGTCGACTCCGACGACGAGCGCCGCCCCCACTACGACGACGACCGCGGCGACGACGGCCACGTCGACGACGCCGATGACGCCGACGACGACGCTTTCGTGTTTCATCGTCCTTTGGTCCACATTGTTGCGTTTCGATTTTGACATGGAATCCATGGAATTGTCTAGCATATTCTTTACCCACTTTCACTTACAATACTTCTGCGTTGCATTGAACATATATTTGGTTTCAGTGGAACATGCGTTGCGTCGCAATGCTTCTACATTCCTTGTTTGCAGGGTGTTGCACGGAAGTATACGGAAGCGTTGTTGCTAACATTTCGTAATCGATCCGCGTTGTTTGTATTTTTAACAGCAGAATTGGCAACGGTCTCTGGGTCACGACGTCACTGGAGCCGTGTGCTTGTCAAGCGTTCCAGCGAGCATCACTGCGGTCAACTTCCGGCACTAGATGCTCGCAAGCGGCGCCGATTTTTGTTGGGCTGCTTCGAGCACGGGCAAAGCCTCCAGCCAGCATCACTGCGGTTACTTTCCAGCACTGGATGCTCGCTCGTGGCTGCTTCGAGCACGGGCAAAGCCTCCAGTCAGAAGCACTGCAGGCAATTTCCAGCAGCAGACGCTCGCACGCGGCGCCGAAACATGTTTTGCTTGCATCCGCCATCCTCAACAGTTCTCCCTTGCCTCCGCCGTCTTCCCCCTGCGCCCTTTTTTGGCTAGCTTCGGGATCACGAGGTTCGTAGCGCTGGTGCTGGCGCTCTTCGGCGTACCCAATACCCTCCAGAAGCGCGCTTCAGACGGCCCCAAGACTCTCAAGACCAAACCCCAGGACTCAACGATCCCCGAAGACTTCCACCCGTAGACCAATCACAGGTTCCCCAAGGGCACACAGCCCCCAAGATGTCCCAAGTAGCGCCCGAAGAGGGCCAACAGAGGGTCCCAAGCCGGCCCAGTGGCAACCGCAAAATTGCCGATGGCCCCAGGACGGCGCAAGAACTCCCAGAGATGTCCCACGAAGGCTCGAAGACGGCATAGGAATGCCCAATGGGACCTAACGTGGCCCCAAGAGGCTGCAAGGCAGTCCCAAGAGGGCTCCACAACGGCCAGCACCCGCTGGCCCGATTGCTTGTGACCGACTAGAACCCTAAGCGTGCGCGAAGCGCGCGCGTGGTTGTATATGACCGTAGCGCCCCGCAGATGCGGATAAGAGTGCGGGGGCGGTGGGGGCGTCGGCAGTTTGCGAGACTCTGGAGAAGCCCGCCGCAGGCGCCAAAGTTTCACAGATTATGCAGCGAGCCCGCACTGGGCGCCGAATTTTTCGTTAAGCCAGTGTGGGTGGGTCGCAGGTGGGTCGCGGGTGGGTCGCTGTTGGGGGGCGGGCGAAGCCGTTAGTATATAGACGCACGCGAGGAACGAGTCGAACAGGGCAGGGCTGTTTAGTCAACGCCCAGGGCCGTTCAGTAAACGTCAGTTGTCGGGTCCGGGTTGTTTTTCCTCCCTTGAGGGTGGGTGGGTCGCGGGGTGGGTCGCGTGGGTCGCCGCGCGGGTGGGTCGCGGGGTGGGTCGCGGGGGTGGGTCGCGGGTGGGTCGCGGGGTGGGTCGCGGGTGGGTCGTGGGTGGGTCGCGGGTGGGTCGCGGGTGGGTCGCGGGGTGGTCGCGGGTGGGTCGCGGGGTGGGTCGCGGGTGGGTCGCGGGTGGGTCGCGGGGTGGTCGCGGGTGGGTCGCGGGGTGGGTCGCGGGGTGGGTCGCGGGGTGGGTCGTGGGGTGGGTCGCGGGTGGGTCGCGGGTGGGTCGCGGGTGGGTCGCGGGGTGGGTCGTGGGTGGGGCGTGGGTTGGGTCGCGGGTGGGTCGCGGGGTGGGTCGCGGGTGGGTCGCGGGAGGGGCGCGGGGTGGGACGCCTCCCTCCGTTCGAAACAGCTCCGGAGGCCACCACCAAACGACCAGAGCGGCCTGACAGGGCCGAAGACGCCCGAATATTGTTTCAAGACGGTTCAAGAGGTTCCGGAGACGTCTTAAGAAGGCTCCTGCGTCCCGAGAGAGCCCCAGGAGACAAAAGTTGTCGAATCCTTACGGCAAACACGCATTTTAGCATATTCGCATTTTGGGTCTCAATAGCGTCCAAACGGCTTAGAAGCCCCAAAGATCACCCCAAGACGGCCCAAGAGGCAAGAGGGCCCCAGGACGGCCCAAGAGAGCCCCAAGACGGTCCAAGAGGCGCCCAAGACGGCCCAAGATGGCCCCAAGAGGGATCCAAGAGGGGGAACTCAAATTGACATTTCGAGCCTTCCGCTCCAAGTGGCAGACCCTCAAGAGGCCCCCAAAGGGTTCAAAAAGAGGCCCCAAGAGGCCACCAAGAGGCCCCAAGAAGCTTCAAGAGTCTCGCCATGAGGTGCCCGAGAAGCATGCCAACAGACAGGTGTCCAAGAATCCCCTGGCCCAAAACTCAGGCACAGTAGCGATATGGGACGAAGGCTATAGATAAGCCAGCAATTGGCTTGGCGACGGGTCCCTATGCAGTCATGTGTAGCGCGGGGCGCAGGTCTCTCTTCATACACTGCACGCCGCGGGGCATCGCTGAAATGGGGCCGCTGCGGAGCACGCGTGCACGGGTTCGCTAAACTCTTCGTGGGGCACGGTCCGCGTGAAGGTGCGCCGAGTAATTCGGATGCCCCCGAGCGAACACGCTCACTGAGGCCGCAGGTCGACCTCCTCTGGAGTCGACCCGTGCGAGGCATGTTCCGAAATGGGCGGGGGGATGCCATGCGAAGCTGTCCCTTGGTGCCATAGGTGGAGCTTCTTCTGGGGCATGATTCGCGTGACGGGTGTGCCGGCATGGGGGGGGAGGCGCTGTACGAACCTTATCTTTGGGCCTTTAGGTGGTGTTCCTTCTGTGTACGATCTGCGTGGTGGGGCGTGCCGCAATGGGTGGAGGGGCGTAACGTGAACCCTACCTCTGGGGCCATGGGTGGAGATTCTGTGGGCCACGACCCGGGCGAGAGGTGAGCCGAAGTAGGCGGGGGGGCGGCATGCGAACCTTGCCTCTGGGACCGTCCGTGGAAGTCCCTGCGGGCCACGATCCGTGCGAGAGGTGTGTCGAAGTATGTCAGGCGACGCTATGAAGCTCCCCTCTGGTGCCGCAGATGCTGTTACGTGCCGGGCACGATCCGCGCGAGAGGCGTGCCACTATGCGAACCTTGTCTCTGGGGACATAGGTGGAGGTCCCTGTAGGCGTGATCCCTTTGAGGGGTGTACCAGCATTGGCGGGGGGACTCTTCAGCCAAGCCTTTATCTGGGGCCGTCGGTGGATCTCCCTGAGCTGCACGATCCGCGTGACACTATGTGTCCTCCGACGCCGAGCACTGTAGACTACAACCAGAGCTTGCTAGAACCACGCGCGCGCGAAGCGCTCGCGCGTGGTTCTAGTATATATATATATATATATATACACATACATTCCTATACGACCACCCTTCGGGTGATAAGGAGGTTCGGGGGGGCGGAGGAACCAACGTCTCACTCGGTCGGTCTCACTATCGATCTTACTATCGATCTCACTATCGGTCTCTCTCGATTGATCTCACTTGATCGATCTCACAATCGATGTCACTCGATCTATTTCATTCGATCGATCTCACAATCGATATGACTATCGATCTCACAATCGATCTCTCTATCGATCACACTATCGATCTCACATTCGGTCTCACTATCGATATCACTATCGAAATCACAATCGATCTCACAATCAACGCTATCATCATCATCATCATCATCATTGACATCATCGTCATCAACGTCATCAACATCATCATCATCACCATCATCATCATCGGGACACCAGCATCATCATCATCACCTCACCACCATCATCATCAACATTATCATCATCACCATCATCATCGGGACACCATCCTCGTCATCATCATCATCATCGGGACACCAGCATCATCATCATCATCAGCATCATCATTTCATTTCATCGCATTTCATTTCATCATCATCATGAACAACATCGTTAACATCATCATCATCATCGGGACACCATCATCATCAGCAACATCATCATCAACATCACCATCATCGGGACACCATCATAATCGTTACCATCATCATCACCACCATCATCATTGTCATCGGGACACCATCATCATCACCAACATCAGCATCATCACCATCATCGGGCCACCATCATCAAAACCATCATCACCTCATCATCATCCTCATCATCAACATCATCATCATCATCATCATCATCGAACATCATCGTCATCATCATCATCGGGACACCATCACCATCACCATCATCATCAACAGCAACATCATCAACCTCATCATCATCATCATCAACAACATCGTCATCATTATCATCATCATCATCATCATCTCATCATCCCATCATATCATCATCAACATCACTAGGATCATCAACATCGCCATCATCATCGGAACACCATCAGCATTGTCATCAGCAAAATCAGCATCATCAACCTCATCATCATCAACATCACCGGGACACCATCATCATCACCACCATGGCCATCATCATCACCATCATCACCATCATCGGGACACGATCATCGTCACCATCATCATTACCAACATCATCATAGGGACCTCATCATCATCATCATCATCATCGGAACACCATCATCATCATCTCATCAGCATCATGAACAACATCATCAACATCGTCATCATCGGGACACCATCATCATCAGCAACATCATCATCAATATCACCATCATCGGGACACCATCTTCATCGTCACCATCATCATCATCATCATCACCATCATCATCATCATCATCATCGGGACACCATCATCATCAACATCAGCATCATCATCACCGTCCGGCCACCACCATCAAAATCATCATCATCTTCTCATCATCATCCTCATCAACATCATCATCATCATCGGGACACCATCATCGTCATCATCATGATCAACATGATGATGATGATCATCATCGGGACACCATCGTCATCATCATCGTCACCGTCATCATCATCAACAACATCATCATCAACCTCATCATCATCATCGTCATCATCGGGATCATCATCATCATCATCATCATCATCATCATCATCATCATCATCATCTCATCATCTCATCATCATCAACATCATCAGGATCATCAACATCATCGTCATCATCATCATCGGGGCTCCATCATCATCAGCAACATCATCATCATCAACATCATCATCATCATCATCATCATCATTATCATCATCATCATCGGGACATCATCATCATCATCATCACCACCATGGCCATCATCATCATCATCAACATCATCATCATCATCATCATCATCATCATCATTATCATCATCAACACCATCATCGGGACACCGACGGGACACCAGCGGGACACCGCGGGGCACCGGTTGCCGGAACGGGGACTTTTGGTCCGGCCGCGCCTCAGCCAGAGGCGGGACATTTCTCGCCCGCCCACGCAGCTTCGCCTCGCCCGCACGCACGGCACGCACGAACACGAAACCGAAACCGATTTCCTGGTAGGGGGGCTCTCCGTTCCACTTCGATCTTACCCTCTCACCTCCGATGTAATTGTCATTTTCTGCTTTCGGGAAGCCTCGTCGGGCCCCAGGACCGTCAGAACACGATTCGGGACAGAAAGCCGGTTGCGGGGAAAGGGTCAGGAGTTCTGGGGACCCCGTATTGAAAACAGCAGGACGTCGCATGTCTTCATCAAGAAGTTGCGTGGCGATAGGGATTCCATGATTTAGTTGCCAATCTCTCGTAGTTAATGTTCCTATCTTCGATGCTTTCTCCCCCTCTCGTCTCCCCCTCTCCTGCCCAGGGCCTGCTTTTGTCTTGAGACACGTTTTTTACTTGAGATCAGGGACTGTCACATAATGAGCAGCTGTACAGACGGACAGCTTGATTCTCGCAGGAGATGCCTTTGAAGTGCATGTCCGAGCGTGAAAAACAGTCTTCATCAAGAACAAAAGAACCAATAACCCTAAGAACACGATGAAGACGTGGCCTCACTGAGGTCCCCGTCTTTGCATCGGGAATCATAAATCTGGACGGTTTGGTTCTATACATCTGCAGAGAAGACCCCCATATCCTTACTGTGTTCGGCCCTCCTAACTTTGGTCCCCTCCCAAAGGGTTTGGGGTCTGGGTCCCAATGGGTTGGGGGTCCCCCCTAACTTTTTGGTTGTGCATGTCTGGGAAGGAAGCGTTCTTTCCTTCCCGGGCGACATCGGGCGTTAGGTTAGCAGAGGTGGGGGGGAGGGGAGCGGAGGGCGGGTAACTTCACGTTTCGCGCGCTCAGCACGAATCGTGACGTCCCGGGGGGGGTCGGCCAGGGCCAGCAACGGCCGCGCTGTCGCAGAACACAGAAACACGCGGTTCCATTCCAGCAGGACTGGAAGCTCTCGATGGTCCGTGCGGACTCCTTGGGTCCGGGCTGGGCCCAGCTTTTCTTACCTAAGCAGTGCGTCGTGGCCCGGGGTGCGTTGCTCCAGGCCGCCCGAGTGGGGTCGGAGTAGGGTGGGGTCGGTGGATCACGCCGCACCGCGGGTGCCCCAGCGATGCAGCCCGAGGTGGAGCCATATTTTCTCGACGTCGACATCGCTTATGCATCGCCGACATCGCAGTTGCATCGGCGACGTGTCGGCCATGCGGCGCGCTCCTCCGTCCCCATCTTCGCAGGGGCCAGGTTTTCATCCCGGACCGTCCTGTCTCGGTCCCAGGGCCTGGCAGGTGCCCCTGGAGGCCGAAAACGGCCAGAAGCATTCCGCCGTGACTTTGTCACGACGCGAGCACGTCAGTCGGAGGTTGATAGACCTCCTGCCCTGACACGTCGATTAAGGAATTGGCCGCTTTCGGTTCGCGAGAGGGCGTCGCGGCCGTCATTTTTGCGGGTCCAGGCCCGTCGGTTTCGGTCCCAGGCCGTTTTCACTAAGGGGAGGAGGAGGAGGAGGAGGAGGAGGAGGAGGAGGAGGAGGAGGAGGAGGAGGAGGAGGAGGAGGTTTGTCCACCGCCGAGTCAGGGTGCGGGAGTCGGACGTCGATCCCTGGACCCGTCCTGGAGTGCGGCTGGAGCAGCACTTCCCGAGGGGTACCCCGCTGCTGCGACCGGGAGGCCCAGACAGGACCATGAACGCCCCATGTCTAGATTGACGAACCAACAACGCACACCATACCCATAGAGGGGTCGCAGAGGGCTATGGGTGCGTGTTGTCGGATGGGGGTCCCCGCTCGAACGGGAGCGTTCCCCAGGGTCCGACAACCCGCACCCATACCCATAGCCAGTCCTCCTCCCAACGACCCCCCTATGGGTATGGGTGTGTGTTGCTCGTTCGTCATAGATCCTCGGACCTCGATCCTCGAGCCTCGAGCCTTGGTCGGCCACGGGTCAGGATGTGAGCCTGGCATCCGCGGGTATGATTTTTGTGATTCGCGTCCCCGGAGGTGCCGACCACCTCCATGGGGGTAGCTCGTCGCCCCGGATCCACTTTTGATGGCCCCGGGGCTCGGAAACTGGCCCCGAGGGCTGCAATCAAGGAAAACCCGCCGGTGGACAAAAGTCATATCGTCGGAGATCTGGGTCGGCGCATCAGAGGGGGCGTCGGCGGACCACCTCGCCGGGCCCACCCCGGGCGCGGGATCGGCGTGCACACACGGCCGATCGCTCAGCTGCCGGCGGGCCGGCCGGTCGGCCGGCGCGGTGGCACAGTCGCCAGCGGGCCCAGTAGGCAGCCAGCATGGTGTGGTGGGCGTTGGCTCGTGGGCCTGTCCAGCAATCGCGAAGCCGCCACCTGAGCGACGCAGAGCAAGATGGGGTCGTCTGCTCCCACCCATTACCATCAACCATCATCATCAGCATCATCACCGGCAACATTCGTGATGGAGAACCTCTCAGTTACGACGGGCCAACTCCATTGCAAACACCACTACCGACAGCGCGAACATTCCAGCCCAATGAGATTTTCTGGCGCGCTCTCTGTGATCTAACGCAGGAGGTGCAGGCCGACATCCCAACCCACTTCTCTCGCCAACAATACACCGCCTCCGCCATCGACAGGGCCTTTCTTGCCATACCTGAACACTTCCTCCTCGACACGGATGTCCTCCTGAATGTGGACTCTGATCCGCTCGAGATGTCCCAGGGGAGGCTCAGCGACCATTCCATGCTGCTGCTCAACCTCACGTTCAAGGCCCCAGGAGACGCCGCGGACATCGCATCCCAGATGTGGTGTTCAGCGACGTAAGGTATAAGGTTTTACTGGACAAGCTAATGGACGCAGCGGACCTGGATGTTTGAAGGACATGATGATTGAAACGGCTAAACAAGCACGAGATGAATTGCAACGGCTTCCCTTTCGAGCAGGCGACAAGCGTGCCAGAGGGGGACGCAACATCACACTACGTAGCATATCACGTGCCGTATGGAGACAAGATGCGAAGCTCGCGGCGCTCATCATCGCTAGCTCAGACGAGGGTGCCAGGTATCTTCAATTTAATAATGGACAATTCAGCTTAGGGAGCCAGACGCTTTTCGCCGTCAGTTTCGTTCCCTCCATTCTGCTGGGCTCCAAGCCAACCACGAATTCGCAGTACAAGCAGCTCAACGTGCCCTTCGACGAGGACAACAGCAGGTGGCAGCACGCCACTTCAAATCTATCAAGGCTATTCGCCGCCGTGCCATGCTATGGAGACCCCGAAGCCGTCGTCTCGTTCTAGCAGGGATCCGACCTGAACGTGCCTTCGAGTCCTCCCAATCGGCAGTTACCAGAGATCCCAACAATGTCCTGGAGGCCCTTCGGCGTAACTGGTCTGCGGTCTTTCGGGCACAACCAGCCAGTCGGCTGGATATCAGACAACACCTGGAACTACATTACCCGGCCTACGAGATGGCCGACCTAGCAATGCCCAGCGTCACGGACCTTAAAACCCCGGTCAAACATGTACGTCACAGTGCTCCTGGTTCCGATAGGCTCCCCTACAAGGCTTGGATGGTCTCGGGGGGCCAGATCGAAGTCCTGCATGGCCTCTTGCAGCACCTCATGGCGGGCCACCACACACCAGAGGCCCTGAATGACTCCATCTTCGCGTTCTTGTCCAAAGGAAGTGAGCCCAACGATGCCTATGAGTGCCTGCGTAGCCCAGATCAGATTCGCCCTCTCTCGCTGCGCAACACGACTTCTAAGATCCTAGCTTCTGCGGCCAACCAGCAACTCAACGGATTGGTCCAGGCGCGTGCGCACCAAGTCCAGCAAGGATTTGTGCCTGGCAGGAATTTTCTTCACAATTTGCTCCAGCTAGATACAGCCGCCCGCTCGGCTAGCATCGGCGAGACAGCCAAGGCACAGGCGCCTGTCTTTGTTGCGTTCGATATAGCCGCTGCACTTCCATCCCTTGGCCACGACTGGCTATGGGAGGTACTCTCTCGATTTGGCGTGCCGCCTGGATATTTGAATTTGCTTGCCTCGCTGAATTTTGAGCCCCGCAGCTATGCTATGCTTCGGGGCGAAATGCAGTTTATGTTCCATTTGCGTTCGGGTGTAATGCAAGGCTGCCCGCTTTCAGGCTCGGCGTGGGCCATCGCTATGGGCCCGATTCTAACCCGTCTGGTGGCGGGGGTGTCGTCGTCGTCCCCACGGGGGGTGTCTGGGGGATGTGCTTATGATGCGGGGCATGTGCAGCCCTGCCTGTCAGATTTAACACGTGTCTTTCCTGCCTTCAAAGCGCCGGGGAGCTAGCAACATTGAGGCTCCAGCCATCAAGACAGTAGTTGCTCCTCTCTGGGCGGAGGTCACGCCAGAGGTCGACCATCGCATTCGGTCATTTTTAGAATCAAAAATTATCGAATTGGGGCGGTTTCAAGATTGCTGGCCAGGCGAAGCATCTGGGGGTGCAAGTCGGACCCGCGGCCACAGAGAGCGGAGTTTGGGCGGGGGACATTCGTGAATGGTGGAGTCGGACTTGCGACATGCCACGAGCGACCGCGCCCTCGAGTGCCAGCTTGCTTCTGTGCAACAGCACTGCCCTCTCGACACTCAGTTATAAAGCGCAGCTTTATCCGTTGCCAGCCGTTGTCTTGCACAAAGAAAAATTCGCTCTGCGCAGAGCCCTCCGTCTGCCGCCCAGCGCATTCCGACTGACTGATTTGTCTTCTTTCAAAGCACGCGGATTAGTGGCTCCCGCTTCCGCGCAGATCACGAATGCGGCGAGCTTGTGGAGATGTGGCTTGCGCACCTTGCGAGGCTGGGAATCGCTGCTGCACGAAAGATCTGGGGCGGCGATCCCGCGAGTTCCACTGGTGCGCTGGGCGCGTGGACAATGGAGTGCGCCATGCTGGAAAATAGAGCATGGTTTCTTGCAGCGATTTGCTGGGCTCGCTGAGCAGCCGCCCTGTCATCGATCCCTGTGGCTGCATGGCGTTCGGCGCTGGGCGCAGCCCGTGGCGAACAGGCCAGCGCAGCGGGTGAAGGCCGCAAGGGGAAGGTCCAACGTGCCCTTTTCATCCTCGTTGCGCGCCTCTCTCTTTCCACTCAGTTTCGAGTGCTGTCGCTAAACGTTTGTCTGCGTGGGGCTTTTCTGCCTCGATTCGTGGGGCGGTGGGTGAGCGGTGGGGGGAATGCCTTGCGGTGCTCCGCACGTTCAAGCCCGCGTGGCAGTGGGGCCTACTCAAGACCCTTGCAGGAGCGTGGGCAACATCGCGCCGCATGCGTGCCAGTGGAGTTGTATCCTGTATTTTTGGTTGCAGCCAGCAACCTAACTCTATCGCGCACTATCTCACCTGCCCTGTTGGTGAACTCCTCGCCCTTCCCCCCTCACCTATTTCAACAGTCGGCGTTGGCGCCGGCAACGAATGCAACCGTGCAGCGTGCGCGCTCTCCCGCAGTGCCGTCATGCGCCTTGGCGTGCTGTCTTTTCACACCTACCATGAGCTCAAGGTGACGCTGGTTCACGGAGCTGCAGCGAACCCTTCAGAGCAGTTTGGCGCTGTGGCAGCTGCCGTGTACGTCACTGACAACTGAGCGTGCGGCATGACTGTTGCCCCCCCCAGGTACGGTCGATCATCAGCCACGTAATCATCATCAGCACCATCATCGTCATCGTCATCATCATCACCATCATCGCCATCACCATCATCACCGTCATCGTCAGCATCAGCAGCATCGTCACCATCATCACCATCATCAACATCATTGCCACCACCATCACGATCAACGCCATCACCACCATCATCAGCACCTTCAGCACCAACATCATCATCGTCATCATCAGCATCACCATCATCACCATCATCATCATCGCCATCATCACAATCATCAGCCAGCGCCCTGATTGGGGGGATGTCTCAACCGATTTGCTTGTTTCGGTGCCCAGCATCATTTTCCTTCGGAACAGTTATCGAACATGTCTCAAACGATGCGCTGGTTTCAGTACTCCCAGGGGGGGCGCCAGGGGGTATATCAGATGCCCGTTCACGCCCTGATTTGGGGGATGTGTCGGGCGGTTTGCCTGTTTGGGTGCTCAACATCCTTCTCTTTCGGAGCAGTTGCCGAGGATGTCTCAGGCGAGGCGCTGGTTTCAGCACTCCCAAGGGGGGGGGGGGGGGCGCCAAGGGGTATTGCACGGGCCCGTTCGCGCCCAGATTGGGGGGGTGTCTCAGGCGGTTGTTTGTTTGGGGTTGGGGTGCTTAACATCCTTATCCTTCGGAGCAATTGCCGAGGACGTCTCAGGCGAGGCGCTGGTTTCAGCACTCCCAAAGGGGGGCGGCCGGCGGTATTGCACGGGTCCGTTCTGTCTTCACGGATGGATTATCTTGACAGGTGTTCAAAGGGACAGGAGGAGAAAGAGGAGGAGGACGAGGAGGAGGAGGAGGAGGAGGAGGAGGAGGACGTAAGGAGGTCGTCGTAGTCGTCGGCGTCTCTGTCGGCCGCGTTTTCCACGTGGATTCGCTGACATTCTGATATTGAAAAAGGGCTATGTCTTCTACCGAAATTTGCCATCACTATGAGATTCACATATGGGGATCTCCGCGTCGAGTAATTCCCCCGAGAGCAGCGATCCCCCCAACTGCGCCAGCGCCGCGCGCCAAGGAGGACTCGGACTCGGACTCGGACGACGAGGGGGAGGAGGACAGCGAGGACGACGTGCTGGACGAGGATCGGGCGACGAGAGCTACAGTGGAGACCCATGCCAAGAAACACCCCGCTTGCCTCCAGGGTGCCCTGGGTTTCTTGGGTTTCGATGGTTTTGCTGTGGAAGGCTCAATGGACGGCCTGGGGTCTCAGGGTTGGGCTTCCTGTGGAAGGCTTCTTGTGGACTGGCCTCCACCGTATGCGCACGGGCGCGGGCGCGGACTCGGCCGAAGAGGGGGAGGAGGGCAGCGAGGACGACGCGCCTGAGGAGGAACGGGCGACGAAAACCGTTCACACGGGCGCGGGTCGAGACATCGGTCGCTTGGAGTCACGCCCGGATGCAAGTGCGCCCTCGCGGGCGCGAAGTGGTTCGCGCCTCGCGCGCCTCGCGCTTCGCGCTTCGGCTCCGCCGCCTCGTCCTCTTCCGCCCTGGGGGGCGGCGCGAGAGCGCGAAGGGCGTCGGGCTTCGCGCTCGGGGACGCCACGCTCGGCTTGGCATCGCTCGGACGTGTGCATTTTTCCTTCGGCGAGGGCGATCGAGGAGCTTCCTCGATCATTTGGCGAAAAAGCCACGCACGAAACCCCCAAAAACACAGGGAATGGACGTCCGAGCGACGCCACGCTCGGCGCTGTGGGGGGCCGCGCGGCGCTCTCGGCCAGACCCCGGGCCCGCGGCCGCCGTGGGCGTGCCCGTGGCGCACACGCGGCCTCGGGGGTCGAGCAGCCGTGCGGGCCTCCTCCTCCTCCTCCTCCTCCTCCCTCCTCCTCCTCCGGAGGAGGAGGAGAAGGGAGGGAGGGAGGGAGGGAGGGAGGGAGGGAGGGAGGGAGGGAGGGAGGGAGGAGGAGAGGAGGAGGAGGAGGAGGAGGAGGAGGAGGAGGAGGAGGAGGAGGAGGAGGAGGAGGAGGAGGAGGAGGTGGAGGAGGAGGAGGAAGGGAGCAGCTGTGCGGGCCCGAGGGTCGGAGGAAGAGCAGGCTGCACGCCAGTCGTTGAAAGCAGGTATTGCCAAGGCCTTACGGCCAGTGCCGCCGACCCTGGATACACCTCGGCCCTCGAGGGTGACGGGGTGCGTGATAAGACGTTGGAGGTAGATGAAGACGTGGCGGAGGAGGAGGCGGAGGAGGAGGAGGAGGAGGAGGAGGAGGAGGAGGAGGAGAGGAGAGGAGGAGAGGAGGAGGAGGAGGAGGAGGAGGAGGAGGAGGAGGAGGAGGAGGAGGAGGAAGGAGGAGGAGGAGGAGGAGGAGGAGGAGGAGGAGGAGAGGAGGAGGAGGAGGAGGAGGAGGAGGAGGAGGAGAGGAGGAGGAGGAGGAGGAGGAGGAGGAGGAGGAGGAGGGGGAGGGAGGAGGAGGGGGAGGAGGAGGAGGAGGAGGAGGAGGAGGAGGAGGAGGAGGAGGAGGAGGAGGAGGAGGAGGAGGAGGAGGAGGAGGAGGAGGAGGAGGAGGAGGAGGAGGAGGAGGAGGAGGGGAGGAGGAGGAGGAGGAGGAGGAGGAGGAGGAGGAGGAGGAGGAGGAGGAGGAGGAGGAGGAGGAGGAAGAAGGGAGCAGCTGTGCGGGCCCGAGGGTCGGAGGAGGAGCATGTTACACGCCGGTCGTTGAAAGTAGGTATTTTTGGATTCCCAGATCCCAAGCCACTTCAAGCGCCTTCCTACTTCAAGAGTCGGCATGCTTCTGCTGTGTTCTGTCAGTCTCTGGGAGGGCCAGGACCCAATCCACTATATCCGCCTTCCTACTTCATGTTGCTACCTACTTCTTCCGACCGACGTGGAGGGGGTCACATGCGAACCCAACCCCTACCCCCCCACATTTTCACGAGCGAAGTGAACCCCACCCTCCCCCCCAGAAATCGTAGGGGTAGGGGTAGGGTTCGCATGAGGCCCCCTACATGCCTCTGCCGTTCCCTCGTTTTCCCCTTTTCGGCCTCCTGGGAGGGCCTCGTCGCCACCGCTGGATTCGCTGCGAGATCCTGGCCAGAGCGCACCCCGGGAGGGGCCTAGGGAGTAGCGGCATCTGTATTTGTTGGTTTCCCCAAACGTGTCCCTGGCCCAAGGTGCCCCCCAGGATTCCATTGGATGCCCAGGTGCGCGACGAAAGGAAACGGCGTCGACTGCGCCGACACTGGCGAGTAAGCTGCCCGCGTAAGGTCGCGCGTGAGCGCCCTCGCTTCCGGTGTGACGTGCCGCGCCGGCGGCCCGCGTGAGCCGCGGCGAGAGGTCGTTGTGCCATCTCGCATAAGACCCGTATCTTTTCTTCGCTCGAATGCTTGGCATCGCTCGGACGTGTGCATTTTTTCTTCGGCGAGGACCATCGAGGAGCATTCTTGATCACTTGGCGAAAAAAACACGCACGAAACCGAACAATTATCCCGGCAAAGCAACCTAACAGCGATGTGTAGGAGCATATCTGGAAGCATTCCCCTTACGATTCAGATGAGAATCCAGTTGTAGAATTCTGCTGTTCTCGCAGTCGTAGTCGCATTCGCGATGACAGTCGCAGTGGCAACGGCAGTCACAGTCACAGCCTCAGCCTCAGCCTGCTCAGCCTCAGCCTCAGCCTCAGCCTGCCTCAGCCTCAGCCTGCCTCAGCCTCAGCCTCAGCCTGCTTCAGCCTCAGCCTCAGTCTGCCTTCAGCCTCGGCCTCAGCCTCAGCCTGCCTCAGCCTCAGCCTGCATCAGCCTCAGCCTCAGCCTCAGCCTGCCTCAGCATCAGCCTGCTCAGCCTCAGCCTCAGCCTGCCTCAGCCTCAGCCTCAGCCTGCTTCAGCCTCAGCCTCAGTCTGCCTTCAGCCTCGGCCTCAGCCTCAGCCTGCCTCAGCCTCAGCCTGCCTCAGCCTCAGCATCAGCCTGCCTCAGCATTCAAAATGTGGCCCGGGAATGGAGTTCTGGGAACTCGAAGAACACGAAGTGGCCTACAGTTGGCTCCGGGCATTCAAAATCATGCCCAGGAATGGAGTTCTGGGAACTCGAAGAGCACGAAGTGGCCTACAGTTGGCTCCGGGCATCCAAAATGTGGCCCGGGAATGGAGTTCTGGGAACTCGAAGACCACGAAGTGGCCTACAGTTGGCTCCGGGCATTCAAAATGTGGCCCGGGAATGGAGTTCTGGGAACTCGAAGAGCACGAAGTGGCCTACAGTTGGCTCCGGGCATCCAAAATGTACGCCGGGAATGGAGTTCTAGCAGCGCCAAGAGCGATTTTGCGAGGATGTCCCAGGCGATTTGGGCTTCGGCGGCAGCCGCCCCGGGTCCCGCCCCGACCCCCCTGAGGAGTCATGATGTTCTCTTTTGACCCCACTAGAAACCTATCAGTCTTCGCTGTTAGGTAAAAACACATTTAAATAAGCTGTGCTGGGGACCCTAAGTGCCAGAGCTTGGGGGCAGACGGCAGCGGCCGAAAGGCCTGGCGAATAAAAAGTCCAGGACACACAGAGCTTGAATATCCGACACAGCAACAGCAGGTGAGAGCGACCACATTACAAGCACGAGCAAAAGCGAGGGGTCTACGCCCCAAGTATAATTCAGAGCACCCGTCCACATCATGCTGAAACCAGCCCTCCACGCGGAGGGCCCACAGGTACCTGACCTTCATGGGCCCACAGGGGCCGATCAAGCACAACAAAATGAGAGTGCACTCGTCCACATCATGCTGAAACCAGCCCTCCACGCGGAGGGCCCACAGGTACCTGACCTTCATGGGCCCACAGGGGCCGATCAAGCACAACAAAATGAGAGTGCGAACCCCTCACAGGGAGGGGGGGTCGGGGCCGAAACTTGAGCGGCGGCGAAGCCGAGGAGGACGAGGCCGAGGACGAGGACAAGAGGGAGAGGGACGGCACAAGAGGGAGAGCACTAGCAATGTAAAAGTGCGTTTAGTAAAACATGTATTTAAATAAGCTGTGCTGGGGACCCTAAGTGCCAGAGCTTGGGGGCAGACGGCAGCGGCCGAAAGGCCTGGCGAATAAAAAGTCCAGGACACACAGAGCTTGAATATCCGACACAGCAACAGCAGATGAGAGCGACCACATTACAAGCACGAGCAAAAGCGAGGGGTCTACGCCCCAAGTATAATTCAGAGCACCCGTCCACATCATGCTGAAACCAGCCCTCCACGCGGAGGGCCCACAGGTACCTGACCTTCATGGGCCCACAGGGGCCGATCAAGCACAACAAAATGAGAGTGCGAACCCCGCAAAGGCCAAAAAGCCCCTTCTGGCCGAAGGCCCTGCATTCAGGATTTTGAAATCAGCACCGCAGGCAGAGGGAGGGAGGGCGGGAAGAGAATAATACAAGTATCATACTCAAAAATTACCCCCCCCAGCTTTGGCACGGATCCCCAGATTAATTGCAAGCTCAAAGAAACGCACTTCGAAATCCAACATCTTACAGACATGTGAAGAGAGGAGGTGAGGCTAGGCGGCGCCACGGCGTCGAAACAGGGCCTTGCCCCCTGTCCTCGGGCGCCCCACCTCGGGCCGCGCCTGCAACGACGCACGGCCGAGGTCGAGGCTGTCGTTCGAAAGCTGCGAGAGAGCCGCAATCAGGCGAACGGTGAGCGGCCTACGTGCCGCCTTGGACTTCCCCAGCGCCTTGGCCATCGCCAAGCCTGGGGCCTGCCAGAACCGTTCGTCCTTCACGATCTGATCCTTCAGGAGGAGGGGGCGCCGCTGTATCAGCACGTGCGTCTTCGTGTAGCGCTGCAAGGCGCTCGAAGTAGTCCAGCGCGCCCCCTCCTCCTCGCAATCTCCAAGTCTCCCCCATTCGCCACATACTGAGCAGCACCAGCGTGTCGAATGCCGTGAGGTGGGCCAAGGGCCTCAAGGCCCAACCTCTGAAGAGAAGACTGCCAACTCCTGCGGTACTTGTCGGGGGTGATCGGGAAGACGAGCTCATCATCTGCAAGATCCTCGGCGAGGGTGAGCAGCACGCACTTCGTCAGCTCCATCAGTACCTCCACTCCCTGCCCCGAGCCCGTCTTGACCTTCTCCCCTCTTGCTCGATCTCCCAGCAATAATGCCATACGCCCTCGTGCATCCACCGAAATGCTGCCTTTCCGTAGTTGAGCCCAGTCCTGCTCACGTAGCCAACCGTCGAGCTGCACCACGACCGCGCACGCCTCATGGACACACCCGGCCTGGCACAGGTCCAGGATGATAAGAGCGAGCGCCTGCAACGGAATGGGCTCGCCCTCCTGGCCCTGCTGCTGGCGTTCCCACGCTTTCAGTGCGCGAGACGACAAGGGAAGGAAGTTCCTGTGGTCCTCGAAGATGTGCATGAACCCGTTGAACAGCATGCTTCCCCGACTATAGCCGAGGCCCCGCACGTAGCACATGTCCGAAAGAAAAGATGCCAAGGATGTATCACGAAGATAGACCGAACGGAACGGTAAGTTCAGCCTCTTAGCATCGATCAGAAATTTCCAAACTGCCTTTCCGTATGCTACATTTGTCTTGTCATCGACCGCATGTATTGCCAATCTATTGTTATAAACCAGAGGCATGCAGGCTGCGTTATCCCATGCTCGAGCTCCTTTAGTCTGCAGCGGCGGGGGCCTCGTGACAACTCTGACTGCACCTGCTCCGTGCAGGCAGCCCAAGATGAGCAGCAGCCAACTCCAGGACGGCCTGGATCGCACGCCCCGACTCGCCGCCAGCCTCTCCAGGTTCAAGTAGAGCTCCTCGTAGTCGACGGCCTCGTACTCCACTAACTCGTCGGTGCGGTGTCCGTGACTCGTGTCAAGCCCAGGAGACCCATTCACCATGTAGACGTGGTAGGTCCCGTCGTATTCGCGGTAGGGTAAGGCCTTGCAAGCATGGAGCGGACGGCCTTCGGCGTGTGTCTCCACTTGTGCTCCTCCTTCGTCGCCTCGGCCGCACCTATGTCCAAAGCTCTGCTCGGACCATCTGCCACATTGTCTTCCGACGCCACCCACCTCAAGTACAGCTTGATACCGAAAACGAGGACAACTGCGGCAGCCTGGCGAGCCAAGTGCAGCAGGCCCGTCGCCGACGAGCGCCCCTTGCCAAGCACGCCCATCGCAACCAGGGAGTCCGAGAACACCAGCACGCGCTTGCCCCACATATTCCGTGAGCGAGACATGTGTCGCAAGAGGGACACAATCGTACGTGGCTCCAGGATAGTGTTGTGCTCCTCCCGCTGCCACAATCCTTTGAAGATTAGAGACCAGCGATCCACCCTCGTCCAGACCCTCGACGCAGGTAGAGCCTGCCCACGCCTCTTGACTACCTTGAGGATGCCACCCTCCAGCCTCGCCTGGGCCCCCTCCACGACCATATCCCAGCACGGCTCGATCTTCAGCACCTGCTCGCAGTAGGTAGCCCTCCACTTCGAGCCGTACCTGAACTCCGTCGCCTCCACGTGCTCTGCCTTGCGATCCTGCTCGCACTGCAGGGCCCCGAAGCGCCCGTCGTTCGTGATCATCGTCAGGAACCCCGCCTCCACGGCCGTCCGAAAGGTGAAGACCTCCTCGAGCCTGGTGAGATCCTCCCAGAGCGCCTCGACCTCCGCATCCGCCGTCATCACTGCCGTGCAGATCAGACCCTCCCTGTGGAAGAGCTTGGCGACCTCGAAGGCGATCCGCTGCTCCAAGGGCGACCTGGATGGAGCCAGACGTGTGCACCACCACCACCGCCGACGTACTCGCCCAAACAGAAGCTCCATCTCCCTCGGTTCCGCCAGCTCGTAGGAGGGGCCCCTCAACAGATCCGACGCCTCGCGCCAGGACTTGGCGCGACCCACCACGTCGTCGCTGATCCTCTCGACCCCACTCGCCAGCTCCAGGAACCCAGGCCGTCCCGCTGGTGGCACCACCATCTCGTCGTCCTCCTCGCCCTCGCGCGCGACCTCCTCCTCCACCGCTGTGAAGGCCTCGTCGGCCCTGACGGTCCAGGTCGGCAGGTCGCCCTTCGCCACCTCCATCCTGCACTCCGTCGCGGTGACTTCGGTCGCGACAGCTCCGTACCCGAACTCCGAGGCGTCCGTCATGTAAGCTCTCGTGGCCCAGTCCGCCTCCAAGTCCGACGTAAAGTACACCGAGAGGCTGGCCAACGCTACCAGCTCCGAGACCACATCCGTCGTGAGGGGCAGCACCGCTTCCCAAGAGTCGCCGCGCTCGTTGATCCACCTGTAGATCGCGTCCAAAATGGCAAACCCGAGCGGCAAATCATAAGGGTCCAGGTCCACATGCCCAGCAGAGACGAGAGCCTCGCAGGAGAGACGTAGGGCTTGACCGCCAGCGCCTCCGTTGCCAGTGCCAGTTCTCTCAGCTTGTCGGGGTGAATCGTCACCTGGTACGGCCGCCCCTTCACCGTGATCCCGAGGCCTCGCTGTAGCCCAGGGCCCCATTCCTCCTTGTGCACCTCGAGCCCCTTGTCCACCAGCACCTTCTTCACCACCTCCTTGTCCACCTCGATGTCGCCCTCGAGCGGGCCGAGCAGCCTGAAGCCGATGTAGTCGCCGATGTACAGCATCAGAATCAGCTGACACGTCTCGAAGGATGGGGTCGGTCTCCCGTAGGCCAGCTCCCCAAGGTCGTACCCTTTCACTTCCTTGATCGAGTCGGTGGGGCGCGAGTGGGCCAGGACGACGGCCCACAAATGCCCCATCACGGGGGCGATGGCCCCCGCCCCCCGATCTCCCTCGGCTGGCCGTGGTATGTCCTTCCCCTGTCCCTTCGCATACTCCCACAGCTCGCTCGGTGACACGTCTTCCAGCACACAGTACTGAGCTAGCGACCTCGTCCACCTTAATCGGTAGAACCAGTCTGGGATGTCCCCCGCGAAAGAGAACAACTCCCTCTCCCCCGGCACCTCGGGCGACAGATCCAGAGAACCCAAGGCACTCGGTGATCCCAGTCCCGTCCACGGCGGTCTCCTGAACCTCAGATTCAGACGCCGACAATCCCACGCCAGCCTGGAGGCCTTGATGTCCGTCATGCTGCCTTCCTCCAAGGACTTCACCACCGTAAAGACCCCCGCGTGCTCTTTCACCTCGTCGACGAAACTCAGCATACCAGCCTCCCACATCCTGAGCGTCAGGGCTAGCCGATTCGACCTGGCCCTCCGCCCTGGGTCGCTGTAGCTCTTCGTCTGTTGGTACCTCACCCAATCCACCTCGTCGTCGTCCCTCAGCATGAGCCCCTCCACGTTCTCCAGGTAGGGCCGTGCCGTTGGCGAAAGGCGCACCACGTCGAGGCCCCTCGTCCCGACCTTCGGCACCGAGACCTGCTCCGCTATCAGGTCGCACATGTCCCCCTTCTTCATAACTCCTGTCCTCGTCGTCGTCCTCTCCGACCTGCCGTAGCCCATCAACTGCCCCTTCCCAAGACGGCTGAGAACCGCCCTGCCATCGTTGATGCCTCCCCAGCTGGCGCGCTCCGCCAGCAGCTCCCGCAGCCTGTTGATCAGCGTCCTTTGCAGTAGTGTAGCCGACGCCCACGTCCTCTTGCAAGGGCGTAAACGCAACTCCTCCACCGCACGGGTATGTCCCCACAAGCCAAGCACCGAATCGACGCGATAGCTCGTGAAAGCCTCCTCCACGTCACCCTCAGCTCGCCCTCGGACAGCTTCGTGCCCAGGGGCCCCACCGCCCCAAACGGTGGGAAGGGATGGTCTCGAAGAGGATCCCGTTGACGCCCATCCTCTCCCGCTCCAGGAAGCAGAGGACACCTGGACACCATGTTCCCGATGAGAGATACTCGCCTGCTTGTACGTCCCCTCCCTGAAGTACAGGTGCCCTCGCAGGGCCAGAGAGAGGGCGCTGAATAACACCAAGCCCGAGCGCCTACCAACGAAATCCTTCCCACTCGTAGTCGACCAACCTTCGCTGAACCCACGGGAGAGGAAGCTACGCGGACTTACGCCCTTGGCGTCGGCTTGGCAAGGAGGCGCCGCTAACCTCCCTGCCGCAACCTATTCGTCCGCGTGCGAGTGGCCCGACGCACCTCCACCGAGCGAGAGGTGCTTGTTGATGGCGGCCTTCTTCTTCAAACGTTCCGCAACCTCCTCGTCAACAGCCATCACGTCAGGCGTATTCGAATTGGTCAGATCAAGATACTCCTCCGCGTAGGCCCAATTTACTTTGCTCTTCCACTTCGAACCGTTGGCCGACTTGGGACGCCTCCAGTCCGACTCCACCTCCACGTTCTCGTAGGCCTTGAAGATCGAGTAGATCCGCAGGCACGTGAGCTCGGCCGCCTGTGAGTTGATCAGAGTATCAAACTCCCCGCACATCATCATCTTGTCCAAAACGGCCGCCAGCATGTAGATCTCGGAGGCTATGGAGCACTTCGTGAGCTCCTTGGAGCGCAACCAGTCCTCCAGCTCGGCCCTCGCTCCTCTCCCGCTCTTGTACAAGCGGGCCAGGACGGTCGGGGCCACCCTCGCAAGAACCCCTCCGACTCGAGCACCTCCCACATCGCGGTAGGACTTCAACGTAGCCAACAGCCCGTCCTTGGGGTTACGTGCCTCGATCTCCAGCTGCGCCACCGCCTCTCCCACGCTAGACGTGCCTGGCGAAGAGACCTTCTCCCAACTCGTCGGAGACCCCGACGTCGGCGTAGTCGGACCAGGAGATCCCTTCGTACCCGCCGCTGAGTCCACCTTCACCGTCTCCTCGTGCTCCTGAAGCTTCCGAAATCGTCCACCTGAGCGTCGGAGGGCCTTCCCTGGGGCTCACTCTCGTCACCGTCACTGTCGAAGCTGAGACGCTTCCGAGGGCCCCCCGACGCTGGCACATCTTCTCCCTTGCGCTTCTGGCCCAGGAGGTCGGCCAGGGCGGCGACCGAAGCTTGTAGTGTGTTCTGCCCCCTCGCCAGCTCCGCGAACAAGTGCCGCGAGTCGGGCTCATCGTCCGAGTCCGCCACCGTCGTTCCCACCACGACCTCTGAGTCGGAGGCCTCGCTCTCGCTGTCGCTGTCGTACACCTTCCACATCTTGCCCAGGCCGGCCCCGCTGCTGAGCAGCCAGTAGCCCAGGTAGACTGCCGCGATGCCGACTCCGAGCGCCATCCCGATCTGCTCGAGCTCCCCCGACTCGTACATCTCCTCGGCCTTCTCATACCATTCATGAGCTCCTTCTGCCACCTCACCGGCAGCCAGCACGGACTCGTAGACGGTCTGCAGCACAGAACCAAGCCCCAGCAGCTTCCAAACTCGCCATCCCAAGAAACATACTGCTATGGAGCCCCCAGCCGATCGCCGTAACCAGAGGAAACTCACGGTGTTCATCACGCCGCCCTATATCCACCCGAACATGTCACTCTTCTTGCTCGGCTTGCGCTTCTTCTGCTGCTTCCCCTTGGCGGGGATGGAGGTCTTCGCGTCCTCGGCTTCCCGCTCTCGTCTCGATATGAGCCTCTCCGAGGCCGCGAGCACTCTGTCCCTGCTCGCGGCACTCAAACCTGGATGCTCTGTCCAGGTCAGATCCTTCACAGGTTTGGTAAAGATCCTCTCCTTGTCGCGCACGTTGATGACCTGGACCCGCAACGTGGGGTCGCAAGCCGTCCACGTCGTGCTGTTGGACTTCCCGATCCGTGACACCAACAGTATCACCACGCCCTGCGAAGGGCCTGTCTTGTAGTAGACCCTGTTCCACCTGCTCCACGGCGCCATCAGGACCGAGGCACGGGTGCCGTGCACGAGAATGTCGCCTGCCGACTCGTAGTCCAGCTCCTCGGGGGGCTCGAACTCCTCGGCCGCCGCCCACAGCGGACGGCCCTCGTCCGCGATGTCGCCCACGTTCCAGCCGACGAGCGCGGCCACGCCGTACCACCACCACTTCGTGGCGACTGCCCAGGGCAGCGAGAGGGGCTGTCCTCTCGCACCGCGGTGCCAAAAATCCTGGAGGCTCGTAGATCTCGCCAGAAATCCTCGAGCCGAAACTTGAGCGGCGGCGAAGCCGAGGAGGACGAGGCCGAGGACGAGGACAAGAGGGAGAGGGACGGCACAAGAGGGAGAGCACTAGCAATGTAAAAGTGCGTTTGGTAAAACATGTAGGGAATAGACGTCCGAGCGATGGCCAGGATGGCTTCCGGAGCACCCTAGGGGGGGCCCCAGATAGCGCGACAAGCCGGGGTCACGTTGACCAGGGACAACCTCTAGTCTGCACGAACGAAAAGGGGTAATTACGGAAAGGATGGGTACAATGCCCAACAGCAGTTCCCGTTCATTCTGAACAGGACTCGCTGTCCGCGCCGCCGCGGCCTGTGTCCATTTGAGACAGGAGGCCGCCTGCCCAACAGCGGCCGCTGTTGGTTTCGGACAGCATTTGTTGTTGGGCATTGTACCCATTCTTTCCGTGCCCATTTCGGGTGTCTAAATCTAGCAGCGCCACATCCTCCCCCTCGGCGGCTCAAAGATGCCCCCCCGAGGGATGAGCAGCGCCGACGTGGAGAATTTGTGCCTGCGCGCATTCACCTCCAGGCCTCGACTGCCTCCTCCGATGAGGACGACGCGTCTTGGGGACCGATTGGGCCGATGTGCCTCTTCCCCCGACGAGGACGACGACGAGGAGGACGACGACGACAACGAGAACGACGACGAGGACGACGAGGACGAGGGCGAGGACGAGGACGAGGACGAGGACGAGGGCGAGGACGAGGACGACGACGACGACGACGACGACGAGGACGAGAACGACGACGACGAGGCCCATCTCCTGGGCCTGGTTGCCCTCAACTGCGGCCTCCGTGGCGCCAGTCTTGTGGCCTGGGGCCCGCCAGAAAGCGACGGCCCCGAAGGGATTCTGCCGCTCCTGGCCAGGCCCACCCCGGTCCCTTCTCCTCCTCTTCTTCCTCCTCCTCCGCCTCCTCCTCGTCCGCCTCCTCCTCCTCCTCCGCCGCCGCCTCCTCCTCCTCCTCCGCCTCGTCCGCCTCTTCCGCCTCCTCTTCCTCCGCCTCCTCCTCCTCCGCCTCCTCCTCCTCCGCCTCGTCCGCCTCTTCCGCCTCCTCCTCCTCCTCCGCCTCCTCCTCCTCCTCCGCGGCCTCCTCCTCCTCCGCCTCGTCCGCCTCTTCCGCCTCCTCCTCCTCCTCCTCCGCCTCCTCCTCCTCCTCCTGGCCAGGCCATCCCGGTCCCTACTCTGGATGGGGGGTTTCTAAGGGGGGGTGATTCACTTTCCTGCTGAGCTTGCCCAATCCCGCCCCCTGCATCCTCCTCCACCTCCTCCTTTTTCTCCTCCTCCTCCAACCCTCCTCCTCCTCCTCCTCCTCCTCCTCCTCCTCCTCCTCCTCCTCCTACCCTCCTCCACCCGTTCCGACAGTTCGCGCCTAACCCCCTCAGCGGATTCAAGGGGGGGGGATTATTGTCCCATCCAGAGTAAGGGCTTGCGGGCCGCGAGGGCGGGACAAGATGGCACGGGATCGCCAGAAACAGCCTCGGGATGGAACATGTAACATCATCGCGTGTACAATACTGGCAAACAGACCGCCTGCTGCACAGGAGGGGAGGAGGAGGAGGAGGAGGAGGAGGAGGAGGAGGAGGAGGAGGAGGAGGAGGAGGAGGAGGAGGAGGAGGAGGAGGAGGAGGAGGAGGAGGAGGAGGAGGAGGAGTTGGAGGAGGAGGGGAAACGGCGGGGCGGGAATGCCGTCATGTCGGCGGGAAGGGGCGGGAAGAGGAATGGGCAGGGCGGGGCGTGCGGCAGGCTTCGTGCTTCGTGCCAGAGTAAGGGCTTGACGACTTTTCGCCAGTCGACTTGTGGGGTCAGAGCAGATGGGGTCGGATGGGGTCGGAGGATCGCGCCGATCGTGATGCATCGGCAACGTCGGTGCATGCATCGGCGACGTCGGCGTGGAGGAACGTCGAGCTCCTCGTCGAGCCGCATCGCCGATGCCTCTACGGCCAGGGACTCTGGTTTCGCGTGTCGCTCCGCCGGTTCTCGCCCACCACGCTTTCGGCGCGACACTCCTATCCACGTCCCAATCCCCACTCCCCCCGCCCTGCCGAGCGGAACGACACGGTATCCGCTCGCAAGGTGTAGCGTGTCGCAGGGGCCGCCGCCGCGACATGCCAGGCAGGAGCGCCCAACCAGACCCTCTCGACGCGAGGAGGTCCGACGCGAGGAGATCCAGCGCGAGGGGTCCCGACGCGAGGCCTCCCAAATGGGCTCGATGTGTGGATCCCGACTTTCTCCACGCTGGCGTGGTCGATGCATCGCCGATGCATCGGCGATGCATCGGCAATGCGGACCCCATTGGATGATGATGCGGATTCTGATGATGACGATGATGATGACGATACTGATTTTGATGATGCTTATGATGGTGATGGTGATGGTGATGGTGATGAGGATGCTGATGATGATTATTACGATGATCAGTATGATGATGACGATGATGATGATGATGATGATGATGATGCTGATGATGATGCTGATGATGATGATGCTGATGCTGATGCTGATGCTGATGCTGATGCTGATGCTGGTGATGATGCTGGTGATGATGATGCTGCTGATGACAATGATGATGTTGATGCTGATGGTGATGATGATGGTGAGCATGATGATGATGATGATGATGATGATGATGATGATGATGATGATGATGATGATGATGATGATGATGATGATGATGATGATGATGACGATGCTAACGCTGATGTGAGATGATGGTGGTGGTGGTGATGATGATGATGATGCTGATGATGCTGATTCTGATTTAATGATGACGTTGTTGTTGCTGATGATGATTTCTCCAGCGCTGTGAAATATATGGTATGTCGTGTCAAGGCAAATTGTGGGCTCGCCCCATACTTCCCGACTGGGCGTGCGGCCTCGGCGGTGAGCGTTTTGGGGTCTTTGGCTAAGCATCGAAACCGTGTGGTACACGAGGCGGCCTGCCGCGCTTTTGAGCTCCGAGGACGCCGCGATCCTCCTGCCAGCATCACCCCAGCATGCTAACCCGGAAGGATCCGTTCGAACGTTTCCTCGCTTGCCTGCACCATTATCGCGTTCATTGCCCCTCCAAGCAGAGGATCTCTCAGGTCGAGCCCAGAATCGTTTGAACTGAGTTATATAAGAAGCTGTTGTATTCGAGCGTGCTCCTTGGAGTGAGCACTTTTGCGCTGCGCTGGCCTATTACGTGTGAACAAAAAATCACCCCACCATGCTAATACTATGTGTGCGTCGCCCCCTCAGGGGCGACGCGCGCACCGAGAAGTGTCATAGCAAATGCGACGCGGCGGGCGTTTTCTGGCCGTACCGCTTGTGTAACGATGTGCTACAATATTTTTGTACTATATGATCGGGTCGGACGCAGGCCCCTGAGGAGGACGCATGGTACTAGTATGTCCTTGTGCGTCCCATCCGGCCCCATCTGCTCTGACCCCATGCATCTCGGAGGCCCCTGGAGGCGCCGACAGGGGCGGACTTCTGACCTCCTCGCCGCCGGGAAACATCGCGGCTGGAAGTGCGTCGCCAATTTTGGCCTGGCTGGAGTGGTCGAAGCATCGGCGGGGCGGCCCTTGCGTGGGAGGCCTCCGCAGACGAGAAGAGGCCTGCTGCGGTGTCGGAGCCCCGAGGACGCCGCCGGGCTCTCGCCGGCGCCACCGCCCGCGCGGCCGGTGGACGCCCTGGCCGCGCCCGTGCCCGCGTCGCTGGGCGCCTCGTCAGGTTGGGCAGCGCCCCAAGGGGCGGGCCCCCACCAGGGGTCGGCCACGTACAGAGGGGGGCAAGGGGGGGAGGCTTCTTAGAAGCACCAGGGGGGGGAGGCTTCTTAGAAGCACCCCTGCTTTGGTTTTCTCGCGGCAAAATTTGGTTTGAGATATTCTTGAGTTCTGTGAGGAGTCCAAGTTTTTTGTTTGGAGATTCTGGGGGGACATGAGGTCTTCAGTAGACTCGACCTAACCTTAGAAGCACCCCTGCTCTGCAGAAGGCGCGGGGGCCGGCGCCTTCCAAGAAGCAGCCTCCTGCCAAGAAGTCTTCCCCCCTCCCCCTAGCCCCGCGTGCGCGCCGCCAAAGGGGGTCGGCCACGCGCAGAGGGGGGCAGGGGGGGGAGACCTGATGTTGCCCCCGGATTTCGCCCAGAGTCTTGCGGAAGTGTCCCCTGGAATCTCCGGCAGCAGCGCTGGCAGGGCCCCCTCAGATCTCTGGCAGCGGACCCCCCTGGCGAAATTTCAGACGAAATCTCGGGCCCACGATGCCCGGCCAAAAACCTCCAGCCAAAAATCTCCAGCAGAATCTCCAGCCCCAGAAATCCCCGGCGAAGTCTTTGGAACATCTGCGGGAAGTCTCCAGACAAAATCCCCTGGCAGAAATTCTCCGGCAACATCTCCAGCAAAGTCTCCGGCATATCATCTCCGGCAGAGAATCTTCAGGGGAAAAACACACAGACACAAGTCATCGTCCATTCCCCAGAAAGTATGGGAAAATATGGGAAGTGGGGGGGGAGACAAAACCCCAGAAAATATTAGAAAATATGTGGAATCCTGTTTATTTGTGTCTATATTTAGGGGAACAAAAAGTAACATAAACATAAAAACTCGGAGGTCCGCTCGGATTTCTCGGATGGGCGCCGGACCCCCCTCCCTATTGCGCGCGGAGCGCGCCAGGGGCGGCGCCGGAGGCGCCGCCAGGGGGCCCCAGCGCCGATCCGAGAAATCCGCGCGGACCTCCGAGTTTGTATGTTTACGTCACTTTTTGTTCCCCTAATGTTTTTTTGTGTGTCCCAGGGCCCCTTCAAAACTCTCCAGCAAAGTCTCCGGAAAATATGTGAAGTGGGGGGGGAGACAAGCCCAGAAAATATGGGAAGATAGGGGGAACCCTGTTTATTTGTGGCTATTTTTTTTTGTGTGTCCCAGGGCCCCTTCGAAACTCTCCAGCAAAGTCTCCGGCGTAGCATCCCCGGCAGAGCATCTCCGGCAGAGTCCCCGGCAGAATCTCAGAGGTGAGGGGGGGGAGACAAAAGCCCAGAAGATATGGGGAAATATGGGGATCCCTGTCTCTTTGTGTTTCTATTTTTTTGTGTGTCCCAGGGCCCCTTCAGAACTCTCCAGCAGAGTCGCCGGCGCATCACCCCCCGGCAGGGCAGCTCCGGCCGAGCCCCTGGCAGCATCTCAGAGGCGAGGGCCCGAGGACGCGCCCCCATGCAGGCCGCGCTGGGACCGGGGTCAAGTCGGGCCTGCCCCTGTACAGGGGGAATATTCAAAAATAGTCCAAAAATAATGTGGGCACGTTTTTTTGGGATTTGTGGCCAATTTTGTAGGATTTTTGGAGTATGTTTCATTTTTCGTCCACAATCACAGATGTAGGGGGATGCGCCCGACTTGCGACCAGGGTGGCCCCCACGGGAGACCCGCGGGGCGAGGAAGATTCCCCGGGATATAGTTCCATGGCAAGATTGGCCGGGAGATTTTTGGGGATCTTTCCAGGAGGCAAGATTTCCCCGAAGGTTTCCCAGGAGATTTCTTAGGATATTTCCAGGAGGCAAGATTTCCCAGAATATTCCCCGGGAGATGTCCAGGAGGCAAGATTTTGCGTCATCGGAGGTTGGGCGGTGAGTCCGACGTGAGACGGAGACCCCTCCTACCGGGAAATCGATTTCGGTTTCGGGTTCGTGTCGTGCGTGCCGTGCGTGCGTGCGTGTGGGCAGGCGAGGCGAAGCTGCGTGGGCGGGCGAGAGGAAATTCTCCTGTGGTTGGGCCGCGGCCGGACCAAAAGTCCCTCCACCGGCAAACGGTGGCCCGCGGTGTCCCGCTGGTGTCCCGCTGGTGTCCCGAAATCCTGTTGTGGCCGGGCCGCGGCCAGACCAAAAGTCTCCACCCGGCCAATGGTGCCCCGCGGTGTCCCGCTAGGGTCCGGCTGGTGTCCCGCCGTGGCTGCGCGAGGTATCCAATGCAAGTCTACATGCAAACCGACATGCAAACCGAAAAGCACATCGAAATGCAAATCGACATGCAGATCCAAATGCAAATCGTAAGGCGCCGTGGGTTGCGCATTTAGAGAATCGCAATCATCACGCTCACGATCATAATCACACTACTCACTAGACTGCGCACCACAGGCATCGTCAGAACAGTAGTCGCCAGCACTGTTGCTTATTGTTGCCCTCCCTTAACCTCCTTATCACTCGCAGGGTGGTCGTATAGGTATTTCACCAGTATATCCTTTTGGAGATTTTCTCGCGGCAAAATTTGGTTTGAGATATTCTTGAGTTCTGTGAGGCGTCCAAGTTTTTCCCTACCTAGGCTCTGCCTAGAAGGGTTCTTACTTTATATGCTTAAAGGGCCGGGCAGTGTTCCACGCCCCGGGCGGTTCCCCCGGCATCCGCCCCGCGATTCCCCCAGTTGCGCCCCCTGGGTTCACCCAGCTTAGCTTAGCTTAGCTTAGCTTAACTTAGCTTAGCTTAGCTTAGCTTAGCTTGTCTCATCTAGCTTAGCTTAGCTTAGCTTAGCTTAGCTTGGCTTGGCTTGGCTTGGCTTGGCTTGGCTTGGCTTGGCTTGGCTTGGTTTAGCTTAACTTAGCCTAGCCTAGCCTAGCTTAGCTTAGCTTAGCCTAGCCTAGCCTAGCCTAGCTTAGCTTAGCTTAGCTTAGCTTAGCGCAGCGCAGCGCAGCACAGCGCAGCGCAGCATTAGCACAGATAGGTGTAGCGCAGCATAGCGCAGCGCAGCATAGGTGTAGATGTGAGTCTCGCTGTTGATGTTGACGTAGATGTAGATGCAGGTGTAGATGTAAATGTAGCTGTCGGTGTAGATGTAGATGTTGCTTTCCTGAATGCTCCAACTCCTAGGTAGGGTCGCACTGGGATAATTTGTTTGGAGATTCTGGGGGGGGGATATGAGGTCTTCAGTAGGCTCGATCTAATCTTAGAAGCACCCCTGCTTTTCAGAAGGCGCCGAGGCCGGCGCCTTCTAAGAAGCAGCCTCCTGCCAAGAAGCCGCCTCCCTCCCCCTACCCCCGTGTTCGCGCCGCCAGAGGAGGGTCAGAAGTCCAATTGACGTGAGGATAAAGCAGCAGAACCACGGAGCGCCGTTGCGACAGGCGATCCGCGGCCACGGACCGTGCCGTTGCGACAGAGTGTGCGCTTCTACCTTCCCTGAGGGCCACGCGCGCCAGGCCGAAAGCAGCTCATCCCTCGCCTGCTTGGGTACTTTGCCCCGGTGCCTAGGAAGAAGAGCCCGCTCAGTGCTTTCCCCAGCGCAGCTGGAATCTTCAAGCATGCGCCCTTTCAGGAAGCTGGCACGCAGTCCGTAACTTTGGCAGCCTGCCGCCTGACCAAAAAACCTCGCCTGATTGGGCCACCAAACGGGGGGGGGGTCGCCGGCTCCTCCTGGAGATCGAAGCTCGAGGAGGCTCCGGGACGTCCGGCACCTTTTTCGGGGGGGCGCTGGCGTGCCCTCGGGGGCCCTCGCCGCGCCCTCGTCGCTGGGCGCCCCGTCAGGTCGGGCAGCGCCAGAGGAGGGTCACGACTTACCTGGACGCCTGCAGTGACTGCGGGCGTCCGAATGGGTGGTGGCCCTCCTAGTTAGTGTCGGAGGCCTAGAGGTTGACACCAACACCAATATCGGCGGCGTGCTTCCACCGAGGGAAGATGATCCCGATCCAGGTGATGGTGGTAATATTCGGGCTTTCTAGGTGGCCGAAAGACTACCACCAACACCAAAATCCAGGATCATCCTCCTCCCGTGGAGGCAACCCCTGATGTTGGTGTTGGTGCCAATTTCCAAGCTTCCAATAGTGGCGTCCAAATCAATGGGCCACCGCTAACTTGGGCGCCCGCAGTCATTGCGGACAACATTTGCTGTCGGGCATCGCACCAGATGTTCCGGACCCGCTGTGGGTGCGGAGCAACTGAAAAACTGACAGCGGCCGCTGTTGGGCAGGGGGCCTTGTGTCTCAACTGGACAACGCCCGCGGCGACATCGACAGCGTGTCCTGTTCGAAGCGAGCAGGGGCTTCTGTTGTTTTTCGTGCGCATCCGTTCGCTCCGTACCCAGCTCGATCGTAGCCCAATTAGGGAGGGTCAGCAGCTCCTCTTGGAGATCCGAGCTCGAGGAGGCCCTGGGACATCTGGCGTCGTTTTGGGGGGCGCTGGCGTGCTCTCGGGGGCCCACGGCCTCGAGCGATCGCGGCGCGACCGCTCGAGGAAGTGGCGGCCCGCCCCCAGACGTGCGATGTCCTCGTCTCTGAGGCGCGGGGCCCCCAGCAGTCCCGCCCCTGTCCTCGGGGCCCATTTTTCATCTCGACTGTTCGTCTTGACGGCTGGCCGGCCGCGCCAGCACATTCAGGACGCACGTCTTCCGCCTCCGAGTGGCCCCGCCTCTTCCCTGCTCCGCGGCGCCCTGTCCGTCCTCTTCATTCTCCTGCACGCTGGCCAATTCGCTTCTCGGTGCCCCCGTCTTCAGGAGGGGAAAAAGACACACAGACACAATCAATCGTCGATTCCCAGGAAAATATTGGAAAATACGGGAAGTGGGGGGGAAGACAAGAACCCAGAAGATATGGGGGAAATATGGGGGATCCTGATATTTGTGTGTACTTATTTAATCGCTTCGCTCATTCCGCCGGCCCTGGAGCGCTATTTGGGGCCTCTTGGGGCCGTCTTGGGGGCTTCTTGGGAGCGTCTTGGGGCTCCTTGGCGGCGTATTGGGCTCCCCTGGGGCCTCTTGGGGGGCACTTGCTCGGAGGCCATGATCCTCGTGAGGGGTGGCGAAAAATAGCCTCCCCCCTGGGGATCGCCCGGGGGTCAGCCGGGGATCGGCCGGGGTACTTTTCGTCCGGGGCCCCCCAGGGGCCGCCCCGCGGGCGCGAACTAGAAACATTGTTAAGTAGTTACCGGAGATCTGAGCACGCCTCTCGGCCGTTGGGCCGGCGAATTTGTGTGTGTCCCAGGGCCCCTACACGCTTGTCTTTATCGCTGGTGCAGCCGACGCTGCCTCGCCGCCGACGAACAACAAAAATCGCGCTGACGCTCTCGGGGGGGGGGGGGCGGGCGAGGGGCCCAAGAGGCCGAGAGCGGCCAGCCGGTCCCCGTCGCGGCGGCCTCCCCGTCGTTGAT
Organism: Prorocentrum cordatum; assembly: GCA_963575745.1. NCBI lineage: Eukaryota > Dinophyceae > Prorocentrales > Prorocentraceae > Prorocentrum > Prorocentrum cordatum. The sequence goes on from CAUYUJ010020015.1 coordinate 596,402, forward strand.
CTGCTTTGCCACGCCGCGCACCCCCTCGCCGGTCCGGGGAGACGCCGCCGTGCCTGGAATGCTTCACGGGACGGGGTGCTCGCCGGCGGCCCTCCCGTCACTTTCCGCTCCTTCCGGGCTCCTTCCTCTCCTCCTCCCTCTCGCGCTCGGCCTCGCCGCTTCCGCCAGCCCGAAGAACCCTGTCTTACGAGGGGAGCAAAAAGTGGCATTAAACACAAAAACTCGGAGGTCCGCGCGGATTTCTCGGATCCGCGCTGGGGCCCCCAGGCGGCGCCTCCGGCGCCGCCCCTGGCGCGCTCCGCGCGCCAGGGAGGGGGTCCAGTGCCGATCCGAGAGATCCGCGCGGACTTCCGAGTTTTTATGTTTATGCTTTTTTGTTCCCTAAATATAGACACAAATAAACAGGATTCCCCATATTTTCCCATATCTTCTGGGCTTTTGTTTCCCCCCCACTTCCCATATTTTCCCACATGTTCTGGGGAGTGGACGATGAATTGTGTCTGTGTGTTTTTTCCCTCCTGAAGATTCTCTTTTGGTGCCCCTAGTGTGGGCCCCAGCAGTGGTGGCCCCGCTCGCTGTGGTGGTCGGGTCCGTCTCAAGTTGCAGCAGTTGCAGCAGTTGCAGCAGCGGCAGAGGTGGTTGCAGTCCCGCTTGCAGGGCGCCTGCACGAAGAATGCGTGTCCGCCAACCTGCTCTGGGTCTGAAGTATGAGCGGACCCGCCCTAGAGCAGCCGGGCGGACTTGCGACCCACCTGCGAGTGCCTTGCAAGTGGGTTGCGACCACCCTGCATCACCGAGTGCGTTCCACTACTCGCAACGTGCCTATTCCCAAGCGTTCGAAAAACACATGCTTGCCTCGATGTAATGGATCGTAGCTCCCCCCGCGGCGAATCCAGGCCATCTGCGAGCAGTCACTTCGCGAGTAGTGGAAGCCGCTTGTCTGCTGCAGCTGCTGCAGGCCATACAGTCGAAACCGATAGCAAGGATGGGTCACCTTCCCAAGGGTACCTTTGCATCCTCGCCTCGCCGTTCTATCCTTGACTGCTTTCGATGGCCCGCCGCGTTCGAAACAACTTCAACATGGGCGTCCAAGGGGCTTGCGCCGTGACTACAGGCAAGACGCTGAAACAAGGACCGCTTGGGAGGAGGGAGGAGGGAGGAGCGAGGAGGGAGGGAGGGAGGGAGGGAGGAGGGAGGAGGAGGGAGGGAGGAGGGAGGAGGGAGGAGGAGGGAGGGAGGGAGGGAGGGAGGGAGAGAGGGAGGAGGGAGGGAGGGAGGGGGAGGGAGGGAGGGAGGGAGGGAGGAGGGAGGGGGGGAGGGAGGGAGGGAGGGGGGGAGAGGGGGGGAGGGGGGGAGGGGGGGAGGGGGAGGGAGGGAGGGAGGGAGGGAGGGAGGGAGGGGAGGGAGGAGGGAGGGAGGGAGGGAGAGAGGGAGGAGGGAGGGAGGGAGGGGAGGGAGGAGGGAGGGAAGGAGGGGGGGGAGGGAGGGAGGAGGGGAGGGGAAGAGGAGGGGCGCAGGAGGGGCTCGGGCTTCCGTGCCGTGCCTCCGCTTCCTGCCGTGGGACCTCTCTTCGTGGCCCGGGCCCGCCGTTGCCAGGAGCGTCCCTTCGCCTCTCTGTTGCGCATGCCCTCGTGCATCCTGGGGCTTGGCATCGCTCGGACGTGTGCATTCTTCCTTCGGCGAGGCCCATCGAGGAGCATTCTGGATCAGGTGGCGAACAAGCCACGCACGGAACCGAAAAGAAGCACAGGGAATGGACGCCCGAGCGATGGCCAGGGGGGAGGTATCCTTATCAAGGGGAACAAAAAGTTGCATAAACATGAAAACTCGGAGGTCCGCGCGGATTTCTCGGATCCGCGCTGGGGCACCCTGGCGGCGCCTCCGGCGCCGCCCCTGGCGCGCTCCGCGCGCCAGGGAGGGGGGTCCAGTGCCGATCCGAGAGATCCGCGCGGACCTCCAAGTTTTTATGTTTATGCCACTTGTCGTTCCCCTATTATTGCGTATCCTTAGTACAGTCGGACCGGGGTACCAGATCGGGGTCGGTTTGGGGAGGGTGCCGTAGTGCTCCTTGTTTTTGCTGGATGTTCTTGCGCATCCTGGGGAGGGTACCCCTGGATGTTCCGTTTGTTTTGGCCGACGGAGGGTCTCGTGTTCTTGATGGGTGCTCTTCTGGCCTAGGTCCGGCCGCACTCTCCGGGGGCGAGGCCGCCATGGCCAAGAAAAGTGACCCGGGGCACCTCACGGCGCGTCCTGTGCCGGTGCCCTCGGGTTCTGACCCTGCTCTTGGCGGGAGGAGGAGGGGAGGGAGGAGGAGGAGGAGGCGGAGGCGGAGGAGGCGGAGGCGGAGCAGAGGGGGGGGAGGCAGGAGGAGGAGGATGAGGGAGGAGGAGGAGTAGGAGGAGGCGGAGGAGGAGGAGGAGGAGGAGGAGGCGGAGGAGGAGGAGGCGGAGGAGGAGGAGGAGGAGGCGGAGGAGGCGGAGGAGGAGGAGGAGGAGGCGGAGGCGGAGGAGGAGGGGGTTTTGACTGCAGCGCTCGCTGCAGCGGCACTGCCCCGCAGGGGGCTCTGCAGCCCCGCCGCCCCAGCCGCCGCCGGCAGCCGCGCACGGCGGCCTCGCGAGGCCCGCCGGCCACAGCCCGCCCTCCGCGCGGGCGCCGACCGACGCCACGGCCTCGACGACGACGGCGAAGACGACGGCGACGAGGACGACGACGGCGGCGACGACGGCGGTGACGGCGGCGACGGCGACGACGGCGACGGCGACGACGGCGACGACGACGACGATGACGGCGACGGCGACGACGACGACGACGGCACGGCACTGCACCTGAGGGAACGGCGCCCACGCCGCGCTGCAGTCTCGGCTGCCGCCCACCCACCTCCGTTAGGCAGGTGTGGATGTCGCGGCCCAGGAGATCCGAAAAGAGAGAGAGAGAGAGAGAGAGAGAGATGCGGGCAGGGGGCAGGGGGTAGGTAGTTTTAGCCACGCGCAGAGGGTGGTATGGGGGAGGGGGGTTGGCTTCCTGGCAGGAGGCCGCTTTCTTAGAAGGCGCTGGCCTTTTTGCTCGTGTGGCTGAGCAGGCCCTAGGGTAGAGTCCCAATACACAACCACTGGGGGCGAGCAAAAAGACAGCATGCTCAGACTTGTGTCCTGATTATCCTTCGCTCTCTTTGTTGTTGCTTGTGAGAGAGACATTGACAGAGAGAGAGAGAGAGAGAGAGGGAGAGAGAACAACAAAAAGCTTGGCATCGCTCGGACGTGTGCGTTTCTCTCGGCGATGACCCTCGAGGAGCACCCTGCATCGTCTTGCGAACAACTTAGGCGCACGAAGCCGAATTATGCACGGGGAATGGACGTCCGAGCGATGGCGAGAGAGCGAGAGAGAGAGAGAGAGAAACAACAAGTCCTGCAAGTCAGAGGTGCGTTGGCAAGATGGTGATGCACTCCACTGTACTTCATACTCTTCCGACGGCTCTGCTGTCCGCCAGGCGGCGCGTTGGTCATTTGCGGCCAGTGGGCGCTTCCCGACAAACAAGAGTGAAGCTACGAAATCGGAACAATTCGCAGAGCATATACCCGAGGCTCTTAAGACATTGGAGCGGCCGGTTTTTGGCCGTCTTCGGCCTCCAGCGGCCCTCAACGGGCTCCAGGCATCCCAGGTGGGGTCCGAGTGGAGAACCTGTCGCGCCGCTCTGCGGGGTGAGCAGCGGAGAAGGTTCGGGGCGTTAACGCTTGGGAGTGGAGGCGTGGGCAGCGTGCGGCGCCGAAGCTCAGCACCGCCTGCACCCCGCGCCCTCCGGCCGCCTGGGGCCCCGCCCGCCTGTGCTCTGTCTCCCCAATTAGTGCTTTGCGCGGCCCGCCTAGCTCTTAACCGGAAGAGGCTCGCTCTCGACCCGCAGACCAGAAAAGTGGCGCCGAAGCGTCGTGGGCCAGAACCAGCGGAGCGACATGCTAAGAGGATACATCCGTGTCCTGGAACGCTCTGAGGAAGTCGCGGCGTCCGGTACATCCCCCAGCGCCGCCAGATATCCGAGATTCTCGATTTCCCCTCACCCGATCAGGGCTCGTTTCGATTCCTCCGATTCGATTCGACTTCGATGGGTTCCGATTCCGATTCGAATCGACTCGGGATTCCGATTTGGGTTCCGATTCTCCCTGGAGGCATACTAGCCTGTAGATTTCCGCCGACTCGACTTTTCCCTACTCGGCTGCCGATTTCCGCCGATCCGATGCATTTCGATCGCCGATCCGATTTTATCGATTCGATTCTGGGCTCGCCTGCCTTCCAGGGATCCCCCTCATCAGTGAAGCACCGGGTGAACCACTGTTGCGCCAGGCGGCACGGGCTCCAGTTCTTCACTGATGGTAATGGTGGTGATGTTGGTGGTGATGGTGATGTTGATTCCGATGTATCGATCCGATGGTGCCGATCCGATGCATTTGGATCGCCGATCCGATTTATCGATTCGATTCTGCGTTCTCCTGCCCGATTTTATCTTCGTCCTGGCTTCGTCTTCGTCTTCGCGTGCTCGAGCCGCGTCGTTCTGGCCGAGCCCGGCTCCGGGAGCTGCGCCGGCGCCTCTTTGGCCAGGCCCCCGGGGGGTCGTGCACGCCCATCCTGAGCCTTGTGAGGGGCCCGGCGAGGATCTGGCGAGGCGGTCGATTTTTTTGTCCTCTCTCTACATGTATGTATGTATGTATGTATGTATGTATGTATGTATGTATGTATGTATGTATGTATGTATGTATGTATGTATGTATGTATGTATGTATGTATGTATGATGTATGCATGTATGTATGTATGTATGTATGTATGCATGCATGCATGTATGTATGTATGTATGTATGTATGTATGTAAGTATGTATGTATGTCTGTGTGTGTGTATGTGTGTGTATGTGTATGTATGTATGTATGTATGTATGTATGTATGCATGAATGCATGTATGTATGTATGTATGTATGTATGTATGTATGTATGTATGTATGTATGTATGTATGTATATATATATATGTATATACATATGTATACATACCGCCCCCCCTGGCCCTGGGTGCCACACCGCCCCGCCACATCTCGGGGACGCTCCCGGAACCGCTCCCCTGGGCGTTCCGGGGAGCCTCCAGAGCGCTCCAGGAGGGCCCAACCATATGCATCAGCGTGCCCTATTTTTTAAGGGGCGATCTTATCTCTAAGTGACCGCCCCATATGTGTGAGTGGCCTGAAAACTCATCTAGAAGTGCAGCACTTAACTTTACCTTATCCTGAAGTGCGCCCTTATATTTTTGATATGTGCAGCGGGATATCAATCTTAGATTTGTCTTGGATTTGTTTGAGATGTGTCTTCGATGTGGTTTGGGATAAATCTTATATTCGTATTAGATATATAGCAGATGTGTTCTAAGTTAGGACAGGTATCGTACTTGAATTATGATGGGGCATATCTGGTCGCGGGCTCCGGGCCCACGGGCCCCCCCCCCCCCCAGATGGGATGGGTCCCAAGGTCCTCGGGCCCCCTCCCCCCCCCCAAGATGGGATGGGGGGGGGCCCAAACCCTCGACCATATCTGCTTCGTGGCGGGCACTTTCTGGCCGTACCGCTCGGGAAGCGATGCGCTACAGCATGGCTGTGATGCATCTCGTGGTCGGACGCACGCCTCAAGGGCGGACGCGCAGTACTAGTATGTTTTTGTGCGTCCCACGAGAGGCTCTGCTCCTCGTGCCCACAATTCGCTTCTGGAGCGCCCTTCCCGACGCTTGCCAGCATCTGCATTGGCCTTGTGCCCGCTTGCGCCCTCGGGCCAACAAACAGTAAGTGCGTCCCGCGAGACGTCCGAGCAGACGGGGCTGGGGCGAGGACAAATCCGTTCCAGAGCGGTCAGGAACGCGCTCACAGCGTTCTGGAACGCTCTGAGATGGCCGCGGCGCCCGGGACATCCTCCAGAGCCGCCGGACCTCAGGGATTCTTGACGTATCCCGGCCCGATGCCATCCTCGCCCGGGCCTCGTCGCGTCCGAGGTCCCGCGCCTCTGAGGAGACTGCGCCCCTGGACCTGCTGCCGCTCGGGGACGCGCCGCGGCCGGCGCGCTGCGGCAGCGCGCGCGGCCTCGGCCTCGGGCCGGGGGGCAGCACCGGCCTGGTATACCGGCAGCACATGGCCGATAGATGTTGACTAGACGTAAGAGTGACCCTTCGCCGGAGTGACCTTGGGTGCGCTCACTGGGGTCCCCCGATCGCCGTGCTCGGTGCGATAGTAGCGTCTTGCGCGCTTGTGTTTGGCCTCCTCGCGCCCCCCCAAAAAGCCGCGCACCAAAGGTCACTCTTGCCCAGGGTCGCTCTTCCGTGCAGCCGAAGATGGGGCGGCGGGCCCCCGGCAGCAAATCCACTGGGATGGGCACGCGTCCACTGATCGGCCCCCTCCCTCATGGGACGAGTTCTTTGAGTGGGCTCTGGTGGCCCCCTGAGGGGCACCGCCGGCATTCCTGCGGGCGGGGCGCCTCCAAACGGCACTTACACGTTTGGTGGGCTTCGGGGAACCGTGCTTTGCGTGCTTTTTTTTGGGGGGGGGGGGGGGGATTTTCGCGTGATTGCATTCTTGTGCACGTATACATAGAGAGCAGCGCCTTGCGCCCATAGCCCACGAATCCAAAGACTAACACGAACGAAACACGCTGGTTGGGCTGCCTGGCTCGAAAAGGAAGAGCTGCACGAGCATAGAGCTTTCGGCGCTCCGCGGGGCTTCGATGGACCTTGCGCTGCGGCCGCGGCCTCTGGCGCCCCAGGGAGGGAGGGGGGGGGGTACGGTGCCGATCCAAGAAGTCCGCGCGGACCGCCGGACGGCTGTGCTTGTGCAGTTTCTTCGGTTTCGGGCGAAGAGAACCATGCACATGCACCGATTCTGGCAGGGCCCATCCTTGACCCAGGATCGGTGCATGTGCCTTCCTGGCCAAGCTAGGAGGGCGCATGCACCGATCCTGGGCTCAGCATGGGCCTGGCCAGAATCGGTGCATGTGCATAGTTCTCTTTCCTCTATCGGTTCCTGCACTACAGTCAAAAACCCTGATAAAGGGCGCGCGACTTTGCTCAGGGTACCCTTGCGTCCTTGCTCTTCCTTGCTCTTGCGTCCTTGAGGTTTTCGTCGTCCGCCGCCCCAAGAATCCCAACTTCGGCTTCCAAGGGTCTTGCGTCCTCACCGCGCGTCCTTATTAGGGTTTTTGACGGTATCGGGCCCCCTGTCGGCGATGACTGGGCGATGGTGGGCTCGTGCATCCCCTCCCCCTTGAGCGTGCCCCCCCCCTCGAGGCCCCACGCGGGAGAGGCGTCGTCTGGAGGGGAGCGGGCCTTGAGCCTCGGGGCCCTGCCCCTTCCTTCGGGGCCATCCCGAGCGTTTTTTTTTTTTCCCGGAAAGGGCTCGAGCCCAGGGTTCTCTTTTAGTTGGTAAACCTAATCCCCCGGTGCCAACTTGAAGGAGGCCGGCGAATTTTTTCCCTGATAAATATCGAGGTCGAAGGAGGCCGGCGAATTAAAATTTGAGGATGTCTCGAGCGAAACGCTTGTTTTTGAAATCCCGATCGATAAATCATAGGGTGCGGGCCACTTTTTCGTGTGTTGAGGATGTCTCGAGCGAAATGCTTGCTCCGCAGAGTTTGCCGAGGATGTCTCGAGCGAAACGCTTGTTTTGCAGAGCCGACCGCGACGCGGAAAAGCGCCCCGCGCGAAGGAATTTCGATGATGTCTCGACTAATTCGATTGTTTTTGTACGATTTCCTGGAATTTTGGCAGGATGTCTCGAGCGAAATGCACGACCCCACCCTAGCACGACCATACCCCAGCACGACCACACCCCAGCACGACCACACCCCAGCACGACCCCACCCCAGCACTACCCCACCCTAGCACGACCACACCCCAGCACGACCACACCCCAGCACGACCACACCCCAGCACGACCCCACCCCAGCACGACCCCACCACAGCACGACCACACCCCAGCACGACCACACCCCAGCACGACCACACCCCAGCACGACCCCACCCCAGCACGACCACGCCCCAGCACGACCACGCCCCAGCACGACCACGCCCCAGCACGACCACCCCCCAGCACGACCACACCCCCAGCACGACCACCCCCCAGCACGACCACGCCCCAGCACGACCACGCCCCAGCACGACCACACCCCAGAACGACCACACCCCAGCACGATCCACACCCCAGCACAGACCACAACCCCAGCACGACCACACCCCAGCACGACCCCACCCAGCAACGACCCACCCCAGCACGACCCCCGACCTAAGCAAGACCACAACCCCAGCACGACCACATACACCCAGCACGACCTCACCACAGCACGACCACACCCCAGCACGACCACGCCCCAGCACGACCACGTACCCCCAGCACGACCTCGGCCCAGCACGAGCACAACAACCCCCAGCACGCCCACCCCCCCAGCACGACCACCCCCCAGCACGACCACCCCCCAGCACGACCACACCCCAGCACGACCACTCCCCAGCACGACCCCACCGCCTTGGTTGAGTGGTTGCCTGTCGTCGTGGAATGTTTCGTGGGGTGTCTCGTGGAATGTTTCGCGGGGTGTCTCCTGGAATGTTTCGTGAGGTGTCTCGCGGAATGTTTCGTGAGGTGTCTCGTGGGATGTTTCGTGAGGTGTCTCGTGGATGTTTCGTGAGGTGTTGCCCCGTTGGGTATCGTGAAAACGTGCCCATGCTCCACATGTCTATATCCCTTTCCGGGTTCGTGGGTCCATCATGTTTTGTTGTTTGGTTTGTTTCCCTTCTTTTTCGGGGTGGGGGGTGCCCGCGGCGCGCGGAGTGGCCCCAGGAGCGTGAGGGCGGCGAAAAAACGCCAGGCCTCCTCTTCCTCCAGGGCACGCCTCCTTCCTGCGAGTCCCTGCCCTTCCCCTTCCGCGGGATGCCCGCCTCCTCGTCCTCCGCCTCCCACTCCGTGCCCCGGTCCGCCAGGTCGACCGCCCTGCTCCGCCCCGGCTCCTCCTCCTCGTCCTCCCCCTCTTCCTCCTCCCCTCTGCCCTTCTCCCCCTCCTCCTCTCCCCTCTCTCTCTCTCTCCTCCTACTCGTCCACAGTTATCCAACAAATCTTCCTCCTCCTCCTCCTCCTCCTCCTCTTCCTCCTACCCGTCCACAGTTGCCCCATAATATTCAGCATGGGTACTCTCCCCTGAAATTGGCCAGGGAGTGGAACAACCCCCTCCGCCTAGCGTTTTCTGCACAGGGTTTCGAACATTGATGTTTCCCAACCTGTTTTTGTTTCACTCGGAACGTCTTCGAGGTCTCGAAATGATGCTCCCGCTGCAGCGTTTGCCTCATTTCAGGATCGGTGCTGGGCCCCCCTCGCTCGCACTGGCGCTCCCGCCCCAGCGCGGCTCCCTCTTCTGGATCCGAGGGCTTCCTTGCCATTGTCGCCCCGCTCCCCTTCCCCTGCCCCGCCTTCCCGTGGCCATCCTGCTTCTCCCGCGTCTCTTGCTCCAGCTCCTGCTGCTGCTGCTGCTGCTGTGCCTCCTCGTCCCCCTGCTGCTTCGTCCTCGTCCTTCTCTGCCTCCTGCTCGTCCTCTTGCTCATCCGCCTCCACATGTGTGCAGCTCCCCTCCTCCGATGGCGCATCACACGATGGGGCCCCCTCATGAAACAAACATCCGGGCGAGGGACCCAACCATATACGGATGCGAGTGCCGCAAGGCAGGTGGGACGAACGAGGGGCAGCTCCCCATGGGGCCACGAAGCGTACGAGGGGTGTGCCGCATCGGGTGCGGGTACGCCGTGCGGCTGCGAAACGTGTGAGGCGTGTGCCGAGATGGGCGCGGTGGCGCCATGCGGACCCTGCAGCTGGGGCCTTCGGTGGAGCTCCCGATGGGCCCCATAGTATGTGGCCACGAACTGCGTGAGGGGTGTGCCGAGCTGGGCGCAGTGGCGCCATGCGGACCCTGCGACTGGGGCCTGCGGTGGAGCTCCCTACGGGGCCACGAACTGCGTGAGGGGTGTGCCGAGCTGGGCGCGGTGGCGCGATGCGGACCCTGCCGCGGGGGCCTTCGGTGGAGCTCCCTGTGGGGCCACGAACTGTGTGAGGGGTGTGCCGACGTCGGCATGGGAGGGATGAGGCAGGAACGGGATGCCTCTAGTGATGATAATGGTGACGACGATGATGATGACGATGATGATGATGCTGATGATGATGCTGATGATGATGACGATGATGGTGATTATGATGATGGTGATGATGGTGATGATGATGATGATGATGATGATGACGATGACGATGATGATGATGATGATGATGATGATGATGATGATGATGTTGGTGATGATGATGAGGGATGTGATGATAGATGATTCTGATGATGATGAAGGACGATGATGATGATACTGATGATGATTGATGAGATGATGATGAGATGATGATGATGATGATGATGATGATGATGACGATGATGATGATGATGATGATGATGATGATGATGATGATGATGATGATGATGATGATGATGATGATCAGGATGATGATGCTGCTGATGATGATGCTGATGGTGGTGGAGATGATGATTATGACGATGATGATGAGGATGATGATGGTGAGGCTGCTGCTGATGATGATGATTCTGATGATGATAATGATGATGTGGACGTGCTGAGGGCAGAGGCAGAGATGGAGGAGGGAGGAGGGGGAGGAGGAAGGAGTGAGGAACGCGGGGGGCGCTGTCCCTTCAAAACGAGGACCCAACACCGCAGGATGGTTGGGAACAAGCAGCGCAACAGGAAGAGATGGGTGGGAGGGGTAGGATATCAGATATGACGTGGGCGCAGTTAGCTTGCTCCTCTTTCTTACCTCCTTCCCTCCTCCCATGCCTACCTCCCTGGCTGGCTCCCTGTAGCCTTCAATCGCAGCAACGGCCGTCATTCGCACTGGTTGTGGTGCCCCGCCTGGGTCAGGGGCGCTTCACGCAGGCTTTTTTGTCTGGTTGGCGGACTTGGTCTCGAGATTCAGAGTAGCTGCGGAGCTCTCGATCAAACCAGTCGATTCGGCAGCCTCAGAAGCTTTTACATGCAGCCTCGAGAGATCTGATATCGGTCTTCTCCTCGAGTTGCCTGCGAACAGCTGCTATCACTCTGCAGCCGCTGCACATCTGATTCGCCTCGTGCGTTTCCTATCCGTGCTTCTTTACAGGATGACGATGAGCACCCTCCTCCCTTCTCTGCTGGCAATACCAAGCTTTTCCACGGCCCACCAATTCTTTTGGCGATCGGCATTTGCTCGGATTTGTGGACATTCGCAGCCATTCCAAAGCGTGGAACGCCTGAGACCCATGAAGTACAGTGCACATAGGAACCGTTCAGAGCACCCTTCAGAGACCATAGCCAGCTTGTGGAATTCGCTTTTGAAAAAACAGACAGGCTGACGATGCGCCTTCCCTCCGATCCGATCCGATCCTTCCCTCCTCACTGCTGCCCTCTCCTTGGCGGGACGCGCGGACGCACAGCACGGCGAGGAGGGGCCCTGGGAGCGTCGCCCGCGCCGCCGCAGGCGGCCGGCGACCTCGCCGAGCACGGAGGTGCCGCGGAGGGGCCCTCCACCCTCCCCCTCCTCCTCCTCCTCCGTTCTCCTTCCGCCTCCTCCTCCTTCCCTCCTCCTCCGCTCCTCTCCGTCCTCCTCTCCTCCTCCTCCTCCTCCTCCTCCTCCTCCTTCCCCTCCTCCTCCTTCCCCTCCCTCCTCTCTCCTCCTCCTCTCCTCCTCCTCCTCCTCCTCCACCCCTCCTCCTCCTCCTCTTCCTCCTCCGCGCCTCCCCCTCCCTCCCGCCTAACTCCTCCTCCTCCTCCTCCTCCTCCGCCCTCTTCCCTCCTCCCTCCTCCTCCTCCCTCCTCCTCCTCCTCCTCGCTCCTCCTCCTCCGTCCTCCCTCCTCCACCGTTCCTCCTCATCTCCTTCACCTTCTCTCCCTTCCTCACCTCCTCCTCCTCCTTCTCCTCTCCTCCTCCTTTTTTCCTCCTCCTTTCCCCCTCCTCCGCCTCCTTTTCCTCCTCCTTCCTCCTCCTCCTTCTCCCCCTCCCTCCCTCCTCTCCTCCTACCTCCACCTCCTCCTCCTCGTCCTCCCCCTCCTCCCGCCTAGCTCCTCCTCGCTCCTCCTCCTCTTCCTCCTCCTCATCATCCCCATCCTCCTCCTCCCTCCTCCTCCTCTTCTCCCTCCTTGTCCTCATCCTTCTCTCCTCCTTCACTCCCTTCCTCTCGGTCCTCCTCCCCTCCCTCCTCCTCCTCCTCCTTCTCCTCCTCCTCCTTCTGCTCCTCCCCTCCCCTTTCCGTCCCCGCCTCCATCCTCATTCCCCCTCCTCCCTCCCTCCCTCCTTCCTCACTCCTCCTCCTCCTCCTTTTTCCCACCTCCCTTCCTCCTTCCGCCACCGTCCGCCTTTCCCACCTCGCATCCTCCCCGTTCCTCCCCCCCTTCTCTCATCCTCCTCTTCTCCTTCCTCCCCTCTCTTCCATCCTTCCTCCTCCTCCTCCCCGTCCTCCTCCTGCTGCTCCTCTCCCTCATAGGTAATGTTGTCCCCTCCTCCTCCTGACCCTAATCTTGTCCTCTTCCTCCCCCTCCTCCTCCTCCTCCTTCTCCCCTCCTCCTCTTCCTCCTCCTCCTCCTCTTCCTCGTCCTCCTGACTTAATCGTATACTTTGTCAGCATACTTTTCGTTAAGGGTATATCTGCATGTGCAATGGGATGCCATGATACGTGGTGCGACGGTAGGCACATCACCGCTTAGCATATCATGCGAGAGCACCAGTGTGCAGTAACGGGTATACCGCAGCATTGCAACTAGCCGCGCAACATGACATAGCATCGCCTGATTTTGCGCTGCATATGTGTGTGTAGATCTTTGCATGGTTTAACAATGCATGTCCCGACACTGTATGGACAACTACCGCATACGACAGTATCGTCATGGATACCACATCACCACATCAATATGCAGCATCGTGACACCGTCATTTCAGGATACAGGGTTGCACCGCGTTGCGTAGCATCGGCTGCCGTGATGCGCTCTATCATACAATTATCGTTGTACTGCATTGCAACTCGTTGCGCGCCGTACTATTGAATTGCGTTGCGTTGCGTAGCATCGTGTAGCACACCGTGACTTGTTGTGCAATCTCTATATATATACACACATGTATATATATATATATACACAGCTCACCACGACCTGGCACATTCCATTGCATGTCAACGCTTGCACAGTTTTGCAAAGCAAAGCATACACGTGAATATAATGATAACCATTCTGAACACGCCAAACCCTGGCAAAGGGCCCAACCATATGCGGGCCTGAATCTCGCAAGGCAGATGGGACAAAGGAGGGGAAACTCTATGTGAGGCCGCGACACGTATGATGGGTGCTCTTAAAATTTTGCGCGGCGCCTTCATACGAAGTTTCCCATTGGTGCTTTGGGTGGGGCTCCGTATGGGGCCACGAAGTGTGTTATGGGTGTGACGAAATGGGCGCGGCGCCGCCATGCGAACTTTCCCACTGGGGCCTTCGGTGAAACTACTTGTGAAGCCACGAACCTTCTCAGGTGTTTGGTGACATGGGCGCGGCGGTCATGCGAACCTTCCCATTGGGGCCTTCGGTGGAAATATTTGTGCGGCCACGAAACGTGTGAGAGGTGTGCCGAAATAAGTGTGGCGCCGCCGTGCGAACAATTTTTCCACTGGGACCTTCGGTGGGGCTCCCCATGGGGCCACGAAACGTTTGAGGGGTGTGGCGAAATGGGCGCGGCGCCGCCATGTGAGCTTTCCCTCCCGGGCCTTCGGTGGATTCTCTTATGGGGCCACGAAACGTTTGAGAGGTGTGCCGAAATAGGTGCGGCGCCGCCATGCGAACTTTCCCTCTGGGGCGTTCGGTTGGGGCCCCTTGTGAGACCACGAGACGCGTGAGGGTTGCGCCGAAGTGGGCCGGGGCAGAAACAGGGATGGAGGAGGGAGGATGGGGAGGGGAGGAGCAGAGGAGAGGAGACGCGGGGCGCTGTGGAGTCAAAACGAGGATCCAACACGACAGGATGGTTGGGAACAAAGCAACAGACAATAACGCCCCTGGGGACCCCCAGGGAACCGCCGAGGAAACCCCAGGACCCTCTGAGGACCTGGGTGGGGGGAGGCAATCGCCACCGGTTCTCTTCAAGCAAATGGGGCAGGACCCTAAAGCCAGAGATAAGCAGAGGAAATCGGCAAGGCGAGTTTCTGTTCTGCGACGCCAGTGCCCACGAGATTTTTCGCTGTGCGGTACTATGACATGCCATGTTAAGCTGCACTTCCGACGTCGTGACTTTTCACCTCACCTCGCCGCTCACTAGCGGCCTGGACCACTTCCTGGGATCGTTTTTCTATCCCGAACCATTTTTCCCGGAAAGGGCGCCGGCCCAGGGTTCTCTTTTAGTTTGTAAACCTGTCCCCCGGTGCCAACTTGAAGGAGGCCGGCGGATTTTTTCCCTGATAAATATCGAGGTCGAAGGAGGCCGGCGGATTAAAATTTGAGGATGTCTCGAGCGAAACGCTTGTTTTTCAGAATTTGTTGAGGATGTCTCGAGCGAAACGCTGGTTTTGCAGAGTTGGGGATGTCTCGAGCGAAACGCTTGTTTTCAGAATTTGCTGAGGATGTCTCGAGCGAAACGCTGGTTTTGCAGAGCCGACCGCGACGCGGAAAAGCGCCCCGCGCGAAGGAATTTCGATGATGTCTCGACTAATTCGTTTGTTTTTGTACGATTTCCTGGAATTTTGGCAGGATGTCTCGAGCGAAATGCACGACCCCACCCTAGCACGACCATACCCCAGCACGACCACACCCCAGCACGACCAGACCCCAGCACGACCCCACCCCAGCACGACCCCACCCCAGCACGACCATACCCCAGCACGACCACACCCCAGCACGACCCGACCCCAGCACGACCCTACCCCAGCAAGACCACACCCCAGCACGACCACACCCCAGCACGACCTCACCACAGCACGACCACACCCCAGCACGACCACGACCGACCCACGCCCCAGCACGACCACGCCCCAGCACGACCACGCCCCAGCACGACCACCCCCCAGCACGACCACCCCCCCAGCACGACCACCCCCCCACGACCACCCCCCAGCACGACCACACCCCAGCACGACCACTCCCCAGCACGACCACACCCCAGCACGACCACACCCCAGCACGACCACACCCAGTCGCACCCCCGTGGAATGTTTCGTGGCGTGTCTGGTTGAGTGGTTGCCTGTTCGTGGGGTGTCTCGTGGAATGTTTCACGGGGTGTCTCGTGGAATGTTTCGTGAGGTGTCTCGTGGAATGTTTCGTGAGGTGTCTCGTGGGATGTTTCGCGGGGTGTCTCGTGGGATGTTTCGTGAGATGTCGCCCAGTTGGGTATCGTGAAAACGTGACCATGCTGCACATGTCTTTATCCCTTTCCGGGTTCGTGGGTCCATCATGTTTTCTACGGCCCCGGGGGGCCCAGTGAGGGTCCCTGTAGGCCGAAGACGGCTTGCAATTTTTCGATGTGTCTTTTTCCACGACGCGAGGGCATCAGGGACGCTGTGCTGTGCTCTGCACTGCCTCGATACGCCCGTTTTGATACGCAGCACGTGACGTGCTCACACCGTCCGTGTCAATACGTTGCGTGTTGGCTCAGCGTACCGGCCCACGTTTTGGCGGACGCATCGCGTCAGACCTACGTTTTCAGTGTACGTGTTGAGCTCAGTATCGTTACGCTACGTGTTGCGTGTTGCGGATCGGGGCAGCTACGGCTCTGCAGTCGGGGTCATCCCAACATGCTTATACTACATCTGCGTCGCCCCCGCGGGGGCGACGCGCGCACCGAGAAATCTGATAGTATATGCGTCGTGGCGGGCGCTTGCTGGCCGCACCGCTCGGGAAACGATGCGCTACAGGATGGTTATGCCATGTGTTCGGGTCGGGCGCGCGCCTCCAAGGCGGACCTACAGTATTAGTGTGTCCCTGTGCGTCCCATTAGTAGGGGAACAAAAAAAGGCATAAACATAAAAACTCGGAGGTCCGCGCGGATTTCTCGGATCGGCGCTGGACCCCCCTCCGTGGCGCGCGGAGCGCGCCAGGGGCGGCGCCGGAGGCGCCGCCGGGGGGCCCCAGCGCCGATCCGAGAAATCCGCGCAGACCTCCGAGTTTTTTTTGTGTTTGTGTCACTTGTTGTTCCCCTAACTAGGGCTCCGCAATGCGAGCCAAAGCAGGGCGAAGAGAACTATGCACACGCACCAATCCTGACAACGTCCATCCTTGACCCAGGATCGGTGCCACATACCTTCCCGGCCAAGGTCAGAGGGCGTGTATGCACCGATCCTGGGCTCAGGATGGGCCTGGCCAGAATCGGTGCATGTGCATAGTTCTCTTTCCTCCTACCATTGACTTGGCATCGCTCGGACGTGTGCATTTTTCCTTCGGCGAGGCCCATCGAGGAGCATTCTTGATCATGTGGCGAAACATCCACTCACGGAACCGAAACAAGCACAGGGAATGGACGTCCGAGCGATGGCCAGTTGGGGCTCTGCAGTGCGAGCCAGAGCAGGGCAAGGGGGGGGCCCGCGGAGCTCCCCGCGGAGCTCTGGCGGCGCCGCCGCCTCGCCCCCTGCACGGATGGGGGAGAATTGAGCGGGGGTCCGCGGGCGGAGCCGCCCTTTGGGGGCGTGCGGCGGGGAGGCCCTCCGCGCTCGCTTTGGCGCTCTTCGCCCTCTCCGCGCAGCCGCGGCGAGCTTTTGAAGACTGCCGCGCGCGGCGCTGCGGTCGGGGGCGGCAAAGAGGGGGGTGATGACTAGGGCTTTGGCTCTCTTCGCCCTCTCCCCCATCCCCGACCGCTCGCCCGGGCCATGGTTGTCGCAGGTGGCTCCTCTTGCTGGCGGCTGTCTTTTCCCGGGGGGGCAGCATTTGTTCGTCCTGGCTGGCGCTTTCAACAGGCAGCGGGCGCGTTGTGGCAGCCTGTGGAGCTTCGCGGCGGTTCTCCATCTCCTCCCCCCAAAAAACCTTGGCTCTCTTCGCCCTCTCCGTGCAGCCGCGGCGAGCTTTTGAAGACTGCTGCGCGCGGCGCTGCGGTCGGGGGCGGCAAAGAGGGGGGAGACGACTAGGCGGGGGGGGGTGGACACCATGGCGGGGGCCATGAGATTTCCCCAGATGTCATGCCGCCTCTTCCTGTGTCATTGCGTCCCTGGCCTCCCCGCTGGGCCGCGCACATGCAGCCGGTCATGATTTGCACCCCCCCCTCTTGGACGCCCCCCTCTTTGGCCGCTCCCGATACGGCGCGAGCCACATTTTGAACATGAGCCGGGCCTCCCACTGCAAGTCTTCAGGAAGAGTGCGCGCGGCGCTCATGCGAAGGGCCACACTCTGATGACGAGCCGGCCTCCGCGTATGCTTGCTGCACATTTTACGACGGGTGCGCGCTGCGTGTCCCGAGAGCCACATGTTGCAAAGGTGCTGGCCTCCTCCGTGTACTTGTCGGATGCCCTTAACCCTTAACGCGACCAGGCGTGGCGCCGCTGCGAGCGCCACATTTTGAAAAGGTACCGGCATGCATCCTTGTAGCTGTTGGGCTTTTTACGCTTCGGGATGGCAAGTGGTACGGCAGTCGCAAGCGAAACGCCTGGCCTGACCTACGGGCACGTCTGTTGCGACAGGAAGCTACTTACGCAAGCCGAAAGATTTTCCTCTTGAGTCCCACATGTCGGAAGCGACGCGCCGTTCAGATGAGCGGATATATGGAGCGCTCGCTTCGAGGTGGGGTAAATATGTTATGGGTGGAGATGCGGGAGTTGGCCGGGCCCGCTGTGGCGTTCGAGCAAACTTATGTTATGGGAGGACTTTCGGGAGATGGCCAGGCCCGCTGTGGCGCTCGAGCAACCACATGTTATGGGAGAAGTGAAGGGAGGTGGTCAGGCCCGCTGTGGCGCTCGAGCTTCCGACTTGGACACTTTGCTTGCGTGTCCTCGCCCTCCCTCATCCCTCCTCCTCCTCCCACTTCCCCCCTCCTCCTCCCACCTCGTCCCTCCTCCTTCCTCCTTCGTCCGTCCGCCTCCCTCCTCTCTCCTCCCCCCTCCCTCATCCCTCCTCCTCCTCCCAATTCCCCAATCCTCCTCCCTCCTCCTCCCTCCTCCTCCTTCTCATTTTCGTCCGTTCCGCCTACCGCCTCTATCCTCCCTCCTCCCTCATCCTCATTATCATTCTCCTATTCTCTTCCTTCCTCTCCCCCCCTATTTTCCATTGATTGTTCATCTCTCTCCCCCCTGCGTCCCATCTGTTCTCCTGCCACATCCTCTTGCCTATTCCCTCATACTTCCCTATTCATCCGGGTAGTCCCACCTCCAACGTCCATTTTTTTCACGGACAAGGGCTCGAGCACCAGGGTTCTCTTTTAGTTGGTATACATAATCCCCGGTGCCAACTTGAAGGAGGCCGGCGAATTTTTTCCCTGATAAATATCGAGGTCGAAGGAGGCCGGCGAATTAAAATTTGAGGATGTCTCGAGCGAAACGCTTGTTTTTGAAATCCCGATCGATATATCACAGGGTGCGGGCCACTTTTTCGTGTGTTGAGGATGTCTCGAGCGAAACGCTTGCTCCGCAGAGTTTGCCGAGGATGTCTCGAGCGAAACGCTTGTTTTGCAGAGCCGACCGCGACGCGGAAAAGCGCCCCGCGCGAAGGAATTTCGATGATGTCTCGACTAATTCCTTTGTTCCCGGAAAGGGCGCCGGCCCAGGGTTCTCTTTTAGTTGGTAAACCTGTCCCCCGGTGCCTGCTTGAGGGAGGCCGGCGAATTTTTTCCCTGATAAATAACGAGGTCGAAGGAGGCCGGCGAATTAAAATTTGAGGATGTCTCGAGCGAAACGCTTGTTTTTGAAATCCCGATCGATAAATCACAGGGTGCGGGCACTTTTTCGTGTGTTGAGGATGTCTCGAGCGAAACGCTTGCTCCGCAGAGTTTGCCGAGGATGTCTCGAGCGAAACGCTTGTTTTGCAGAGCCGACCGCGACGCGGAAAAGCGCCCCGCGCAAAGGAATTTCGATGATGTCTCGACTAATTCCTTTGTTTTTGTACGATTTCCTGGAATTTTGGCAGGATGTCTCGAGCGAAATGCACGACCCCACCCTAGCACGACCATACCAGCACGACCACACCCCAGCACGACCAGACCCCAGCACGACCCCACCCAGCACGACCCCACCCCAGCACGACCATACCCCAGCACGACCACTCCCCAGCAAGACCCGACCCCAGCACGACCCTATACCGCAAGGACCACACCCCAGCACGACACACCCAGCACGACCACAACCCTGCCACGACCACACCCCAGCAATCGACCACGCCCCTGCTCGACACGCCCCGCCGTCATAAGCCACAGCAACGACCACCCCCAGCCCGCTCGACACCACAGCTACGATGTCCCCCAAGCACGAACACCCCCCGACGACCACAACCCCAGCACGACCACCACCCCAGCACGACCACACCCCAGCACGACCACCCCCCAGCACGACCACACCCCAGCACGACCACTCCCCAGCACGACCACACCGCCTTGGTTGAGTGGTTGCCTGTCGTCGTGGAATGTTTCGTGGGGTGTCTCGTGGAATGTTTCGCGGGGTGTCTCGTGGAATGTTTTGTGAGGTGTCTCGTGGAATGTTTCGTGAGGTGTCTCGTGGGATGTTTCGCGGGGTGTCTCGTGGGATGTTTCGTGAGATGTCGCCCAGTTGGGTATCGTGAAAACGTGACCATGCTGCACATGTCTTTATCCCTTTCCGGGTTCGTGGGTCCATTCATGTTTTTTTGTACGATTTCCTTGAATTTTGGCAGGATGTCTCGAGCGAAATGCACGACCCCACCCTAGCACGACCATGCCCCAGCACGACCACACCCCAGCACGACCAGAACCCAGCACGACCCCACCCCAGCGCGACCCCACCCCAGCACGACCATACCCCAGCACGACCACACCCCAGCACGACCCGACCCCAGCACGACCCTACCCCAGCAAGACCACACCCCAGCACGACCACACCCCAGCACGACCTCACCCCAGCACGACCACACCCCAGCACGACCACGCCCCAGCACGACCACGCCCCAGCACGACCACGCCCCAGCAAGACCACCCCCAGCAAGACACACAAGCTCGACATCCCCCCAGCTCGACCTCGACCCAAGCAAGACCAATCCCAGCGCGGGGGAATACATGTTATCACAATCCCAGCAAGACCAACCCCAGCACGACCACACCCAGTCGCACCCCCGTGGAATGTTTCGTGGGGTGTCTGGTTGAGTGGTTGCCTGTTCGTGGGGTGTCTCGTGGAATGTTTCACGGGGTGTCTCGTGGAATGTTTCGTGAGGTGTCTCGTGGATTGTTTCGTGAGGTGTCTCGTGGGATGTTTCGCGGGGTGTCTCGTGGGATGTTTCGTGAGATGTCGCCCAGTTGGGTATCGTGAAAACGTGACCATGCTGCACATGTCTTTATCCCTTTCCGGGTTCGTGGGTCCATCATGTTTATTTTATATATATATATATATATATACTCTCACAAACAGGAAATTGGATCCGCGCAGCACCAAAATAGGATCCACGAAACTCTCCCACACCCGAAAAGGGATCCAATTGGATCCATTGATGTTTTCATATTTTAGTCCACGAGGATAAAACTTCCAGCCTAGGGATGTACTCACAAGGAAGAGCGAGATGGACGAGGAGGGGGAGCCACTCATCCCCTCGCTCCCTCCCGTTCACCCTTCGCCCCCCCCCCCCCCCCCCAGATGACACGAACACAGCAACGCAACGACACCAACGCTGGGTCATGGATCTGGACCGCAGCACGTACTGAGAAGTGGACATGTTACGAAGCCACTCGCGTCTGTTACGTGTTCCTCATCGAGGTCACCGTCTTCACCGCCGCGCCCCGACGGGCGTGTGCGTTCTCGTGGGCACCCACGCGGCGAACGCGCGGATCTTGCGCTCGCTCTTTCGCTCCCCCCCCGCCTCCCCCGGCAGCTGGGCCGGCCTGCAAAGCATCACGGGCGGCGAGTCGCCGGACGAGGAAGCGGCCTGTTCTGGATCGAGTCTCAGGCGACGAGAGGCAGAGGCTATGCACGCGCTTCGCCTCCGGGGGGGCTCTTCGGGCCAAAGCGCCTGCGTTGCAGCATCGGACGCGCATCGTCGACGATGAGACTGGAGGCGGAGGCCCTCGTCCTCCCGGCGCGGCCCAGCCGGAGACTTGGAACGAGGAGGTGGCTTCCACGACGCGGGCTTCTACCTCTGTGCCTTTCGGAGCCACGGCCCCTCCCGCCTGCTTTTTCCCGGAAAGGGCGCCGGCCCAGGGTTCTCTTTTAGTTTGTAAACCTGTCCCCCGGTGCCAACTTGAAGGAGGCCGGCGGATTTTTTCCCTGATAAATATCGAGGTCGAAGGAGGCCGGCGGATTAAAATTTGAGGATGTCTCGAGCGAAACGCTTGTTTTTCAGAATTTGTTGAGGATGTCTCGAGCGAAACGCTGGTTTTGCAGAGTTGGGGATGTCTCGACGAAACGCTTGTTTTCAGAATTTGCTGAGGATGTCTCAAGCGAAACGCTGGTTTTGCAGAGCCGACCGCGACGCGGAAAAGCGCCCCGCGCGAAGGAATTTCGATGATGTCTCGACTAATTCGTTTGTTTTTGTACGATTTCCTGGAATTTTGGCAGGATGTCTCGAGCGAAATGCACGACCCCACCCTGCACGACCATACCCCAGCACGACCACACCCCAGCACGACCAGACCCCAGCACGACCCCACCCCAGCACGACCCCACCCCAGCACGACCATACCCCAGCACGACCACACCCCAGCACGACCCGACCCCAGCACGACCCTACCCCAGCAAGACCACACCCCAGCACGACCACACCCCAGCACGACCTCACCACAGCACGACCACACCCCAGCACGACCACGCCCCAGCACGACCACGCCCCAGCACGACCACGCCCCAGCACGACCACCACCCCAGCACGACCACCCCCCCAGCACGACCACCCCCCAGCACGACCACCCCCCAGCACGACCACACCCCAGCACGACCACTCCCCAGCACGACCACACCCCAGCACGACCACACCCCAGCACGACCACACCCAGTCGCACCCCCGTGGAATGTTTCGTGGCGTGTCTGGTTGAGTGGTTGCCTGTTCGTGGGGTGTCTCGTGGAATGTTTCACGGGGTGTCTCGTGGAATGTTTCGTGAGGTGTCTCGTGGAATGTTTCGTGAGGTGTCTCGTGGGATGTTTCGCGGGGTGTCTCGTGGGATGTTTCGTGAGATGTCGCCCAGTTGGGTATCGTGAAAACGTGACCATGCTGCACATGTCTTTATCCCTTTCCGGGTTCGTGGGTCCATCATGTTGATGTGGCCGCACCCCCTTTTTCCCGGAAAGGGCTTAAGCCCAGGGTTCTCTTTTAGTTTGTAAACAAGTCCCCCGGTGCCTGCTTGAAGGAGGCCGGCGAATTGCCGGCGAATTTTTTCCCTGATAAATAACGAGGTCGAAGGAGGCCGGCGAATTTTTCCCTGATAAATAACGAGCCCGAGAATTAAAATTTGAGGATGTCTCGAGCGAAACGCTTGTTTTTGAGGCCGGCGAATTAAAATTTGAGGATGTCTCGAGCGAAACGCTTGTTTTTCAGAAAATGGTGAGGATGTCTCGAGCGAAACGCTTGTTTTGTGTTATAGATTGTCCTCTCCTGGGGACCTGAATTCTGAGGACCACCTCCCAGCACGACCACCCCCCCAGCACGACCACCCCCCAGCACGACCACCCCCCAGCACGACCACACCCCAGCACGACCACTCCCCAGCACGACCACACCCCAGCACGACCACACCCCAGCACGACACACCCCAGCACGACCACACCCCAGCACGACCACACCCCAGCACGACCCCACCCTGCACGACCACACCCCAGGCACGATCACACCCAGAACTACCACACCCCAGACTAACCCACCCCAGCACGACCCCACCCCACACGACCACACCCAGCACGACCACACCACCAGCAGGACCCCACCCCCAGCACGCCCCCCACCCCAGCACGGCCCCACCCCAGCAAGACCACACCCTCACACGACCACACCCCACCACGACCTGCACCACAGCACGACCACACCCAGCACGATCACGCCCCAGCACGACCACGCCCCAGCACGACGCACTCCCCACACGACACCTCCCAGCACGACAACCCCCCAGCACGACAACCTCCCCTCACTACCACCCCCCAGCACTACCACTCCCCAGCACGACCACACCCAGCACGACCCCACCCCAGACACCCCACCCCAGCACGACCCCACCCTAGCACGACCAGCACGAAGCACACCCCAGCACGATCACTACCCAGGACACTACCCCAGAACGACCACCCCCGCAGCACGACCCCACCCCAGCACGACCATACCCCAGCACGACCACACCCCAGCACGACCCGACCCCAGCACGACCCTACCCCAGCAAGACCACACCCCAGCACGACCACACCCAAGCACGACCCTACCCAAGCACGACCACACCCCAGCACGACCACGCCCCAGCACGACCACGCCCCAGCACGACCACGCCCCAGCACGACCACCTCCCAGCACGACCACACCCCCAGCACGACCACCCCCCAGCACGACCACGCCCCAGCACGACCACACCCCAGCACGACCACACCCCAGCACGACCACACCCCAGCACGACCCCACCCCAGCACTACCCCACCCTAGCACGACCACACCCCAGCACGACCACACCCCAGCACGACCACACCCCAGCACGACCCCACCCCAGCACGACCCCACCCCAGCACGACCACACCCCAGCACGACCACACCCCAGCAGGACCCCACCCCAGCACGACCCCACCCCAGCACGGCCCCACCCCAGCAAGACCACACCCCAGCACGACCACACTCCAGCACGACCTCACCACAGCACGACCACTCCCCAGCACGATCACGCCCCATCACGACCACGCCCCAGCACGACCACTCCCCAGCACGACCACCTCCCAGCACGACCACCCCCAGCCGAACCACCCTCCCCACGACCACCCCCCAGCCGACCCACCCCAGCACGACCACACCCCAGCACGACCACACCCAGTCGCACCCCCCGTGGAATGTTTCGTGGGGTGTCTCGTGGAATGTTTCGTGGGGTGTCTCGTGGAATGTTTCGTGGGGTGTCTCGTGGAATGTTTCGCGGGGTGTCTCGTGGAACGTTTCGCGAGGTGTCTCGTGGAATGTTTCGCGAGGTGTCTCGTGGGATGTTTCGCTGGGTGTCTCGTGGGATGTTTTGTGAGATGTCGCCCAGTTGGGTATCGTGAAAACGTGACCATGCTGCGCATGTCTATATCCCTTTCCGGGTTCGTGGGTCCATCATGTTTCCCAACCATCCTGTGGTGTTGGGTCCTCGTGTTGAAGAGACGGTCCCCGCGTCCTCCTCTCCTCTCCTCTCCTCTCCTCTCTTCTCCTCTCCTCTCCTCTCCTCTCCTCTCCTCTCCTCCTCTCCTCTCCTCCTCTCCTCCTCTCCTCCTCTTCTCTTCACCCACCCAGTACACCGTTTCGTGGCCCCATAGGGAGCTCCGCCGAAGGCCCCAGTGCTGCCGCCCGCATGCGTCACCCACACCCAATTCGGCACACCCCTTCCAGCGTTTCGTGGCCACATAGGGAGCTCCACCGAAGGCCCCGGTACCAACGCCCGCATGCGCCCCCACACCCATTTCGGCACACCCCTCACACGTTTCGTGGCCCCATAGGGAGCTCCACCGAAGGCCCCAGTGGCTGCGTTCGCATGCCTCCCCACCACTGATTTCGGCACACCCCTCACACGTTTCGTGGCCCCATAGGGAGCCCCACCGAAGGCCCCAGTGCTGCCGCCCGCATGCGTCCCGCACACCCAATTCGGCACACCCCTCACACGTTTCGTGGCCCCATAGGGAGCCCCACCGAAGGCCCCAGTGCTGCCGCCCGCATGCGTCACCGCACACCCAATTCGGCACACCCCTCACACGTTTCGTGGCCCCATAGGGAGCCTCCACCGAAGGCCCCAGTGCTGCCGTCCGCATGCGTCCCGCACACCCATTTCGGCACACCCCTCACACGTTTCGTGGCCCCATAGGGAGCTCCACCGAAGGCCCCAGTGCTGCCGCCCGCATGCGTCCCGCACGCTCAATTCGGCACACCCCTCACACGTTTCGTGGCCCCATAGGGAGCCCCGCCGAAGGCCCCAGTGCTGCCGCCCGCATGCGTCCCGCACACCCAATTCGGCACACCCCTCACACGTTTCGTGGCCCCATAGGGAGCCCCACCGAAGGCCCCAGTGCTGCCGCCCGCATGCGTCCCGCACACCCAATTCGGCACACCCCTCACACGTTTCGTGGCCCCATAGGGAGCCCCACCGAAGGCCCCAGTGCTGCCGCCCGCATGCGTCCCGCACACCCAATTCGGCACACCCCTCACACGCGTGGCCATAGGGAGCCCACCGAAGGCCCCAGTGCTGCCGCCCGCATGCGTCCCGCACACCCAATTCGGCACACCCCTCACACGTTTCGTGGCCCCATAGGGAGCTCCACCGAAGGCCCCAGTGGCGGCGCTCACATGCGCATGCGTCCCGCATACCCATTTCGGCACATCCCTGACAGGTTTCGTGGCCCCATCATCCACCGGAGGCCCCAGTGGCGGCGCCCACATGCGTCACCCACACCCACCCAATTCGGCACACCCCTCACACGTTTCGTGGCCCCATAGGGAGCTCCACCGAAGGCCCCAGCGGCCGCGCTCACATGCGTCCCCGCCACCCATCCCGGCACGCCCCTCACAACAACAGGTTTCGTGGCCCCATAGGGAGCTCCACCGAAGGCCCCAGTGGCACCGCCCGCATGCGTCACCACCCGCACCCAATTCGGCACACCCCTCATGCGTTTCGTGGCCCCATAGAGAGCTGCACCGAAGGCCCCAGCGGCGGCGCTCACATGCGTTCCCGCCACGCATCCCAGTACACCCCTCACGCGCTTCGTGGCCCCATGGGGAGCTCCACCGAAGGCCCCAGTAGCGGCGCTTACATGCGTCTCCGCCACCCATCCGGACCCCCCCCCCGCAGCAACATCATGTTTCGGGGACTCATAGGGAGCTCCACTGGAGGCCCCAGTGGCGGCCCGCACATGCGTTTCTGCCACCCATGTCGGCACGCCCCGCGCGTGTTTCATGTCCCCATAGGGAGCTTCGCCGAATGCCCCAGTGGCGCCCATCTCGGCACACCCCTCACAAGTTCCGTAGTCCTATGGGGAGTTCCATTGAAGATGAAGCCCGCAGCTGCGGTACTGACAACTGCATATTGTTGGGTTCTTCGCCTGGCTCATTATATATACATATATATATATATGTATATATATATGTATACATATATATATATATATATATATATATATATATATACAGCTTTTATTATGTTCTCTCGTGTTCTGTTGAACCCATGTGGGCTATAACGCGCGTTATGCTCCCACTTCCCCCCCTCCCCCTCCCACAACGCAACGTTTACCAGCCAATCGGGACCGAACCCACCGCGCCTCTAGAGAGCGTCGAGGGCTGCGGTCCGCGGCGGCCCCTGGACGGGCGCAGGTTGAGCTCCTTGTTGGGCGCAGACAGAAGCGAGATTAACCAACGTATGCCAGCGCGTCCGCAGGGCTTGAGGCAGGTGCTTCCGTCGATGGTTATAGCGCGCGCGAGTTCGGCGGCTCTCATTGCCGGCGTTGCCGGACAGGGAACCGCAGGTCCGCGTTCGCCCTCCAGGGCCTGGTCCCGTTCCGATCAAACACCACTGTCCAGAAACATTTAGTGCGATGTGCCTGTGGAGGCCTCGCGATGTTTCGGCGCTGTTCGGGGATTCCTTGCAGCGTGGAGTGGCCCCAGCATCGCGCGGGCGCGTTGGCAGGTGGTCCCGCTAGCTGCCTGGCGCGGCGTGCATTTTTGTGATTTTGCCCGGTTTGGCCACTGTGCCTCGCGTGCCTGGCGTCCCGCTGGTTTGCCTGGCGTGCGCGCGGCGCGCGCGCGCGCTTGCCGCGGGTGGCCTTCGATGTCTTTGTCCCGGAAAGGGCATAGGCCCAGGGTTCTCTTTTAGTATGTAAACAATGTCCCCGTGCCCAACTTGAAGGAGGCCGGCGGATTCTTTCCCTGATAAATATCGAGGTCGAAGGAGGCCGGCGGATTAAATATTGAGGATGTCTCAGACGAAACGCTTGTTTTTGAAATCCCGATCAATAAATCACAGGGTGCGGGACACCTCAGCACGACCACACCCCAGCACGACCACACCCCAGCACGACCACGCCCCAGCACGACCACACCCCAGCACGACGACCACACCCCAGCACGACCACACCCCCCACGATCACACCCCACCACGACCACACCCCACCACGACCCAGCACGATCGATGAATCACAGGGTGCGGACCCCCAGCACGACCACACCCCAGCACGACCACCCCAGCACGACCCACCCCAGCACGACCCCACCCCAGCACGACCATACCCCAGCACGACCACACCCCAGCACGACCCGACCCCAGCACGACCCTACCCCAGCAGCACGACCACACCCCAGCACGACCTCACCACAGCACGACCACACCCCAGCACGACCACGCCCCAGCACGACCACGCCCCAGCACGACCACCCCCCAGCACGACCACACCCCAGCACGACCACACCCCAGCACGACCACACCCCAGCACGACCACACCCTAGCAAGACCACACCCCAGCACGACCACACCCCAGCACGACCTCACCACAGCACGACCACACCCAGCACGACCACGCCCCAGCACGACCACGCCCCAGCACGACCACGCCCCAGCACAACCACCCCCCAGCACGACCACCCCCCCAGCACGACCACACCCCAGCACGACCACCCCCCAGCACGACCACACCCCAGCACGACCACTCCCCAGCACGACCACACCGCCTTGGTTGAGTGGTTGCCTGTCGTCGTGGAATGTTTCGTGGGGTGTCTCGTGGAATGTTTCGCGGGGTGTCTCGTGGAATGTTTCGTGAGGTGTCTCGCGGAATGTTTCGTGAGGTGTCTCGTGGGATGTTTCGTGAGGTGTCTCGTGAGATGTTTCGTGAGGTGTTGCCCCGTTGGGTATCGTGAAAACGTGCCCATGCTCCACATGTCTATATCCCTTTCCGGGTTCGTGGGTCCATCATGTTGTTTTTGTTCCCAACCCTCCCGCACGTTATGTCCTCGCTTTGAATTCGCGGCGCTTCGCGCCTCATCCTTTCTCCTCTACTCTCCCCCCTCTCCTCATCCTCCTCTTCCTCCTCACCGCTTCGTGTCCTCATAATCCATCCCCTTCTCCATTGCGCGGTGGGCTTTCGGTTCGTAGCCGCGCCAGGGCACTTTCAGCACGCCCTTCGCGCCGCGCGCTGTTCGTTGTCCCCATGCGGTTTTCCATGGAAGGTCCCAGTGGCGCAAATCGCCTGCCGATACCGCGACAACTCTAGCACGCGTTATGGCCCCATGCGCAACCCTACCGACGCGTCGTAGTCGCACGCCGCCTCGCCGACCATTCCAGAACCATTTTCACAAGGTTCGTTGCCCCATAAGGAGTTCAACCGAGATCACGCAGAGCGCAGGGCGCATGCCGCTGCCCAGACTCTCTGAGGGCCGCTTCTCTCGCGGTTCGCGTCTCCATATTTTTGGAGTTCCATCGAAGGCCCCTGCGGCAAAGGCCGCCAGCCGCGTCCACACCATTCCAACGCGCCCGCCACGCCATTCGTGGCCCCATAGGGAACGCCACCGAATGCTTTGTGGCATAGGCCGTTTGCCACCGCCCAGACCTCTTCAGTTCATTCAGTGTACGGTTCGCGGACCCCCGCGGAGCTGCACCAAATGTATTGATGCTGCGCAGGACGCGTGCCACCGCGCAGACCGTTGCAGTGCGCCCATCGAACGGTTCGTCGCCCCAATCTGCGAAGCCCCATCGAAGGCGTTTGTAGCACAGGGTGCATGCTGCCGCTCAGACCGAAAACGTGCGTTTCGTGACAACATGAGGGGTTCCACCGAAAACGCTGGCTGGTGACACAGGCTGCACGTCTCCGACCAGACTATCTCAACAGTCCTCGCACGATCCGTGGCCGCATGAGGAAACTCCACTGAAGGGTCGTCAGGCACAAATCGCACGCCGCCGCCCAGACCATGTAGCACACCCCCCTCACAGTTCGTGGCCCTGTACGGAACCTTGCCGAAGGCGTTTGTGGCACATGCCGCATTGCGCCGTCCAGACCATTTCAGCACACGGCCAGCGTGTTTACTCGCCAAATTTGGAGCACAGGCCGCAAGCCGCCGCCCCAAGCCAATCCAGCGCTGCCTCGCATGATTCGTGGGCCCATTGGGGGTACCACCGCATGGTTTTGTGGCACAGGCTGTTTGCTGCCGCCCAGACCATTCAAACGCAGTCTTCACGCGCTTGGTGGCTTCATGGGGAGCTCCACCGGAGGCCCTTGTGGTAGATTTCGCGTGCGGACTCACTGTGTTCGCGCGTGTCGGGCGGTCTTGTCTATTTTCGCGCTGCGTTCAGAAAGTGTTGGCTCTCTCGTAATGTTCACTCTGTTTTGGAGGGGCAGAAGGGAAACATCGGAAAGACGGACCAGCATGATGGGAAGGATCGATGGCGGGGTCACTATTTAAAGGGTGGCGCGGGCGAGGGGCGCCTCCGATGAGGTGCACGCATAGTATGTTATCCGTAAGGGCTTCGCCCCATGCCGCCGGCCCCCTGTCTCGGATAATGGGAGATGCAAAAGCTAAATCATGAGGTCTGGGGGCCGCCGTGAAGCAGTGGCAAATCGCATGTGTTTTTGGACCCTGACCCTACGGATCTGCGTGAGGGGTGCCGCCGAATTTCAGAAATGTGGCACGTCCCATGTGTTTCTGGACCCTGACCAGGTCGATCCGCGTGAGGGGTGCCACCGAATTTCAGAAATGTTGAGTATCCCTAAGGTTTTAGGACCCTGACCCCGCCGATCTGCGTGAGGGGTGCCACTAAATTTCAGAAATGCGGCAAATCCAATGTGTTTTTGGACCCTGACGCCGCCGATCTGCATGAGGGGTGCCAGCGAATTTCAAAAATGTGGCAGATCCCATATGTTTTTGGACCCTTACCCCGCCCATCTGCGTGAGGGGTGCCAGCGAATTTCAGACATGTGGCAAATCCTGTGTTTTTGCGCCCTGACCGCGCTGATCTGGTTGAGTGGTGTCACCGAATGTTAGAAATGTGGCAAATCCAGTATGTTTTTGGACCCTGACGCCGCCGATCTGCGTGAGGGGTGCCAGCGAATTTCAAAAATGTGGCAAATACCATGTGGTTTTGGACGGTGACCCCGCCGATCTGCGTGAGGGGTGCCACCGGATTTCAGAAATGTGGCGAACCTCATGTGTTTTTGGACCCTGACCCGCGGATTTGCGTGAGGGGTGTCAATTTTTACCCACCCCAGCAATTCAGAGCACACGCTCAGGGCGTGCTAAACCTGCCCGTCTGGGAACAGTAAGCAGCAAGAAGCAGAAATGTAACAGTGGAAATTGGAAGCTGCAACTGGTTCAGGAAACTGCGAACCTTCGCCCTGCAGCCTGGTGGCCCCGCAAGGAGGCCGGCGGATTTTTAGCGTGTGGGCGAGCCGTACCTCCCAGTTACATCATATTTTGGTGAGGCTCGGAGCTGACGCGGTGCGTGGGCGGACGGCGTTGGAGGCGGGATCGACGCGGGGGGCGTAGGAGCAGAAACGAGGGGGGACGAGGGACAGAGACGGGGGCGGCGGGCAGGGCAGGGGGGGGGGGCGAGGGTTTTGCGGGGAAGCCCACGGGAGGCTCCGCGAGGGCTCCCATGGGCCCGCGGTGGGTCCGGACCCCCCCCCCCGCGGTGGGTCCAGACTCCCCTCGGCATAATTTTTCCCACGTCCGGGAGGACTGCCGAGGGGAGTCCGAACCCACCGCGGTCCCCATGGGCGCTCGGTAGTGGTTTTTGACAGGTCTGGAGGGGCCTGGCGCGGGCTCGGCACGGCCCCCTGGGGCCCTCGAGTCCGTTGCGACTGGGGATCCAAAGCGCTGTCTGGGGTCCCAGAGTTGTCATGTCGTGGGGGGCATGGGCGGGGGAGTCAACCGATGCTGCCTCCAGATTATGCCACTGGGTGTGCGAAAATGATCTGATGGAGCCTGAGCGGGGCCTGCAGTGGGCCGTCCTGGAGCTGTCTTGATGTCTTGTATCCGTGCCGTATCAGGATTTCGTGTTTTTCTCTAGGGGGCATCCTGGCGACTCCCTGGTGCCCCATGGGGGATCGATGAGCCGTTGTGGAAGCCTTGGGATTGCGTTGCCGCGGACTCGGTTTGTCTTCGTTCCGTCCTTCGCCTGTCTTGGAGGCGAGGCGGAGGCATTTGAGCCATCAGAAGAGTAGTGTGATGGAGCTCTTGGAGGCCGTCGTTTTGTCCTAATCCTCCTGTCTGTTGGGTCCTCGTTGTGAACCCGCAGCGGTGAACGACTCTTCTCCTGTCTCCCCCCCTCTACCACTGCCTCCTACTCCAAGCCGCTTCAGCTCCTCTTCATCTATCCTTTTTTTTGCATGGTGGATCTTCGCTTTGTCTCCGCCAGTACCGTTTCCGCACGCCGTCCGGACGATTCGTGACCCCATAGGGCCCTACCGAAGGCCTCTGTAGCACAGGCCGCTTCCCGCTGTCCGATGCCGATTCAGCACGCACCCCGCGCGGTTCGCGGCCCCATAAGAAGGTGACGCCGAAGATTCTCGTAGCAAAGGATGCGTGCCGCCGCCCAGACCATGGTACCACACCCTTCGTTCGGTTCGTGGCCCCATAGGATGCTACGCCGAAGGCTTTTGCAACACGGGCCGCTTGCCGCCGCCCAGACAATTTAAACACGCCCCTCGCACAGTTCGTGGCCCCATTGGAAGTTCCACCGAAGGCCCTTGTAACACAGGCCGCCTGCTGCCGCCTAGTCCACTTGCGTTCTTGATTCGCACGGTTCGTGGTCCCGAAGGGAACCCCGCCTAAGGTATTTGTGGCATGGGCCGCATACCGCCGCCCAGACCGCTTCAGTTTTGTATTCGCACGATTCGTGGCACCATGGGAAGTTCGGCCGAATATTTTTTCTGCGCAGGCCGCGTGCTTCCGACTGTTCATGTTCAACACAATTCTCGCGCGTATCGTGGCCTCATTGAGGTTCGCGTGGAAGGCTGCTGTTGCATGCGCCGCACGCCGTCGCCGAGAGCATTGTAGCGCGTTCTCACGCGGTTCGTGGCTCCACAGGGTGCAACGCCGATGGTTTTTGCCGCACAGGCCGCTTGCCACCGCCCAATCCACTCCAGCACCCCCTCACACTTTCCGTTGCCCCACAGGGAACTCGACCGAAGTTTGTCGTTCCAGAGCAGGCCGCATGCCGATGGCCAGTGGTCCCATACGGAACCCCGCCGAAGGCCATTGTAGCACAGGCAGCTTTGCGTTTTCTGGGCCACGTCAGCACGCCCTGACACTGTTTGTGGCCCCATAGGGAACGCCACCAAAGGTTTTGAAGCACAGGCCGCTTGCCGCCGCCGAGACCATTTCAGTCGTTTCTTCATGCGGTTCGTGGCATCTTAGGGAGCTCTACCGACGGCCACTGTAGCACAGGCCGCGCGCCGCCGCCCGGACCATGTCAGTGCCGTCTTCACACAGTTCGTGGACTCCAAGGGGGGTGCACCGAAGGTTTTTGTGGCAGATTTCGCATTCGGACTCGATGTGCTGGTGTGTGTGTGTGTGTTGTATGCGCACTGCGTTCTGAAAAGGGTCAGCTTTTTTCGCAAGAATAACTATGTGAGTCTGTGTGGGGTTCGTCGTGGCGCTTTTCTCTGAATGCGTGGAACTGCGCCCTGAAAGAAGACAGATCTGGCGTTTGGGCGGCTGGTAATGTCAGTCATACCAACCTTGCAGCGCGCACCTTTTTGAACCTAGCGTGAGACGTGCCTTCACCGTCAGCCCCGACCTTGGGCGAGCCACGCGCGGCGCTGCAGACATTCCGCAAAACCGATTTCACCACAAGTATGCGTGAGGCGCGCTAATCGCTAATAATTGGGTACGCAACTGCCAGACGTGGAACAACACGCAACATTTGTTGCATCTCTGCGCGACGGAAGCGCAAAACTGTGCTGAAAACGTAAAACTGTGCACCGGCCGACAGCATTACAGGACAGCATCACCGTGACACGTGATGCAGCAAACTCTGACCAGCGTCGGGGGACGCGGTGGGTTCGGTCCCGATTGCTTGGTAGTTACTCAATGACGCAACGCTTCCCCCCCCAGTGCGTCCCCGGCACTGCCGCAGTGCGTCTGGCACCATCGACGGCATCATAGACCTCTGGCACACGTGGGGCGGGGGGGGCGTTACGTCATTCTCCCCCTCCCCCCTCCCCCCCGCCCGCACCCCCCTCCCCCCACATAACGCCCGTTATGGCCACGAGCGAGCGAATGATCGATTGGCCACCTGAGGTGGTCGGTCGGTCGTTCGCTCGTTCGAAGCTCCGCGCGGGATCTCTTGGATCGGCGCTTGGACTCCCCTCCCTGGCGCGCCAGGGGGCGTCAGCGCCGATCCAAGAGATCCGCGCGGAGCTCCGAAAGCTTGACTCAGGTGGTCGGTCGGTCGGTCGGTCGTTCGTTCCTTCGCTGATGTGGCAGGCTGCCTGCCGAGAGGTCGCGGCGGCGGCAGGTGGCGGGCGGCGGCGGCGGCGGCGCGCGCGCGCAGGGAGCGGGCAGCAGCAGGCCGCGGCGGCGGCGCTACTGCGAGGCGGCCCACGCGGGCGGAGAAGGAGGAGGAGGAGGAGGAGGAGGAGGAGGAGGAGGAGGAGGAGGATAAGGGGAGGACGAGAAGAGCGGAGGAGGAGGAGGGAGGAGGGGGGACGGGGGAGGGGAGGGGACGAGGTGGGGAGGGGGAGGGGCGCTCGACCAGGAGCGGAAGGAGCGCGTGCGAGCCGGCAGGGCGGGCGGCAGACGGGCCGCGGGTTCTGGCCTTCCCAGCGCCTGCTACCCCCCCTCCTCCCTCCTCCTCCTCCTCTCCCTCCTCCCTCCTCCTCCTCCTCCTCCCTCCTCCTCCTCCTCCCTCCTCCTCCTCCTCCTCCTCCCCCTCCTCCTCCTCCTCCTCCTCTCCTCCTCCTCCCCTCCCTCCTCCTCCTCTCCTCCTCCTCCTCCTCCCCTCCTCCTCCTCCTCCTCCTCCTCCTCCTCCTCCCCCTCCCCCTCCCCCTCCGCCTCCCTTTCCCCCCCCGTCTGTGTCAGGATGCGGCCCCCCCTTCTCGCTGGGGGCCGGCGCGCGCGGGGAAGGCCGGCTCCACGCCCACGGGCGTGGTCGCTGTCGCGAGCTTCAGGCGGGCGCGCCATGTGGACTACAGTCGGGGCGCTGAAGAAGAATCCCTTTTCGTTGGGGAGGGGCTCGGTGTTCCTTGATTGTTGTACAGTTTGCCGTGGGTTTTCCTTTCGTTTTCCATGGGGAATCAAAACTTAATTTATGGGAACAAGGGGCCTCGTTCCTTATTTAGGGTTCCTTAGGTCAACGCCCCGACTGTACTCCAGATTTCGTAAAGAAAGGGAGGCGGTCACAACCCTCCCAGACACGGGCATTTTCGGACCCCCTCCAGAGCAGCCACGAAATGGCGGCCTTTTTGCCCAGACCCCGCTGGCACCCTCCAAGACAGCTCCGAGCAGACGCTCCCCCCCCAAAATCAGACCCTCCCCCTAATGTTGCCAAATCCTAGTGAACCCATCCCAGGGTGCAGGAATTCCCTGCGGCCCGTCGCTCTCGCACAACGCCAGAGGTCTGGGCTGCAGCAGCGGGACTGCAGCTGTGGCGCGGCCGACGCTCCCGAGCTTCTCGTGCTCCACTCTGCACTGCTTGCCTCACGGCGCTGTCTCTCTCTCTCTTTTTCTCTGTCTTTCTGTCTTTCTGTCCTTACATTTTCCTCTCCCTCCTCCGGCTCGTGATGCTTCCCTCCAGCTCCTGGCTCACGTCAGGTGTGCTGCAAGAAGTATACCGCCGAGGACACCCGGGGGGGGAAGCAGGTGGGCGCGGCCGCGGCTCGACCGCGCCATCCACGCTTCGAGCTGCTGGTGCGGCCTCCTTCTGTGTGGCCGGCGTGCTGTGCCGAAGGCTCCAAGGGGGAGTTTTGAAACGAACCCGAAAGCCACCTGAAGTCTAGCACGCTGGGCACCGCTGTGGCAAGACAACGGGGGGCGGCGGATCGAAGACGATGACGGCGAATCATCGCCGCCCCCTGCCTTTTCGAAAGGTGCGTCTGTGGCCAAACGTTTGGGCAAAGATCTTCGGGGAACACGTGGGGGAGGAGGAGACGGATGAGGAAGAGGAAGGAAAACGGATACTTATAGTTATCTTGACGGAAGATCTAACTATACGCAGCTGCGAGAACCGCGATGCAGATGAGACGACGGAGGAGGGCACGCAAACCCCGAATGGCGCATGCGGTATACCCTCTGCTCTCATAGGCAGCGCGCCGTAGGAAGAACGAGGCGCGGAGCAGTGCGAGCAGGGGGTGACGACTGGTTGGGACGTATGCGAGTTTTCGGTGGAGCTCCTTATGGGGCCACGCAGCGCTGTACTGAGTGTGGCGGTGGAGCTCCTTATGGGGTCACGAAGTGCTGTACTGGGTGTGGCAGATGTACGCGGGCACCCCCACTGGGGCTTCGGTGGAGCTCCCTATGGGGCCACGAAGCGTTGTGCTGAGTGTGGCGGACGCATGCGGGCAACCCCCACTGGGGCCTTCGGTGGAGCTCCCTATGGGGCCACGAAGCGCTGTACTGGGTGTGGCGGACGCATGCGGGCACCCCCAATGGGGCCTTCGGTGGAGCTTCCAATGTGGCCACGAACGGCTGTACTGGGTGTGGCGGACGCATGCGAGCACCCCCAATGGGGCCTTCGGTGGAGCTCCCTGTGGGGCCACGAAGCGTGCACTGGGTGTGGCGGACGCATGCGGGAACCCCCATAGGGCCTTCGGTGGATCTCCCTATGTGGCCACGAAACGTTGTGCTGAGTGTGGCGGACGCATGCGGGCACCCCCACTGGGGCCTCTGGTGGAGCTCCCAATGTGGCCACGAACCGCTGTACTGGGTGTGGCGGACGCATGCGGGCACCCCGCTGGGGCCTTCGGTGGATCTCCCTATGTGGCCACGAAGCGCTGTACTGGGTGTGGCGAACGCATGCGGGCAACCCCCACTTGGGGCCTTCAGTGGAGCTCCCTATGGGGCCACGAAACGTGTGAGGGGTGTGCCAAAGTGAGGGGGGTGGCGGGAGGAGGGGGGAGGGGGGGAGGAGAGGGCAGCGGGAGGAGAAGGAGGAGGAGGAGGAGGAGGAGGACGAGGAGGAGGGGGAGGAGGAGGAGGAGGAGGAGGAGGAGGAGGAGGAGGAGGAGGAGGAGGAGGAGGAGAAGGAGGAGGAGGAGGAGTGAACGCGGGGACCGTTTCTTCAAACCGAGGACAGGCGCATCTTGGGCAGTGCTGGAGGCATCTTGGGGCCATCTTAGCCGTCTTGGAGACCATCTTGGGCGTCTTGGAGGCCTCTTGGGCCGTCTTGGGCCCTCTGGGGGCCGTCTTGGGGGCCTCTTGGGCCGTCATGGGGCCATCTTGGAGGCCTCGTGGGCGATCTAGGGGCGATCGTGGGGGCCTCTTGGGCCGTCTTGAGGCGTCGGAAGGCCGAAAAGAAGCAAATGCTAAATCCTGCAAACGCGTAGGGAAAATCAATGATTTTGGCCTCTTCGGGCCCTCCTGGAGAACCTCTTGGAGGCCTCTTGGGCTGTCTTGGAGGCCCCTTGGGGGCCTCTTGGGCCGTCTTGGGCCATCTTGAGGCCATCTGAGGCCGTCTTGGGTGCATCTTGGGCCGTTTTGGAGGTATCTTGTGGCTATCTTAGCCGTCTTGGAGGCCATCTTGGGCCGTCTTGGAGCCGTCTGGAGCAGGAAAAACCATTTGGAGCCAGGTCTGGGCAATCCTTCCGGGACCCCGGCGGGACGCGCCGGAGCCCCAGGGGGAGTTCTTTTGGAAAACCAATAGCAAAACCGACAGGGTCCAGCACGCCAGGCACCCCTGCGATGAATCGACAGGGGGCGGCGGATCGAAGAAGCCTACGGCGAATCACCGCCGCCCCCTGCCTTTTTGGAAGCGCCTATGCGGCCGAACGTTGAGGCCAGACCTGCCAAGCTATCTGACCATGTGTTCCCCGAATCGGTTTGGAAAGCCTTCGGGGAACACGTGGGCCTCTTGAAGGTCATCTTGGTCTTCTGGAGGCCATTTTGACCCTTTCGGGCCGTCTTGCGGGACGTCTTGGAGGGCTCTTGGGCCGTCTTGGAGGCCATCTTGAGCGTTTTGGAGGCCTCTTGGGCCGTCTTGGGGGCCTCTTGGGGCTGTCTTGGGCGATCTTTGGGGGCACTGGGCCGTCTCGGGCCGTCGGAAGGCCGAACAAAAAGTAAAAAGCAAAGCAAAGGCAAAAAGCAAAAGCAACAACTCATGGGAAATCAATGATTTGGCCTTTTCGGGCCTTCCTGAAGGCCCTCTTGGAGGCCTCTTGGGCCGTCTTGGGCAATCTTAAGGCCATCTTGGGCCGTCTTGGTGGGCTTCTGGCCCGTCCGACGCGGTCGGAAGCCGTTTGGGGAGCCTCTCTGAGCCGACTTGGGGCCCTCTTGGAATGCTCCAGGGCCGTCGTGGAGGCCATCTTGGGCGTCTTAAAGGCCTCCTGGGCCGTCTTGGGGGCCTCTTGGGGCCGTCTTGGGGGCCTCTTGGGTTGTTCTGGGGTCATCTTGGAGGCCTCTTGGGCGATCTTTGGGCGATCTTTGGTGGCTCTTGGGCCGTCTCGGGCCGTCGGAAGGCCGAAAAGAAGCAAATGTCAGAATCCTTCACAAACGTAAGGACAATAAGTGTTTTTGGTATTTTTTCCGGCCTTCCTGGAGGCCTCTTGGAGGCCTCTTGGGCCGTCTTGGGCCAGCTTCGAGCCAACTTCGGCCATCTTGGTGGGTTCCTGGCACGTCTGTAGCCGTCGGGAGCTGTCTTGGGGGCCTCTCTGGGCCGACTTGGGGCCCTCTTGGGGCGCTTCGGGGCCGTCTTGGAGGCCATCTTGGGCGTCTCGGAGGCCTATTGGCCAGTCTTTGTGTCCTCTTGGGGCCGTCTTGGGGGCCTCTTGGGTCGTCATGGGGCCATCTTGGAGGCCTCTTGGGCGCTGTGGGGCGATCTTGGGCGCCTCGTGCGCCGTCTTGGGCCGTCGGAAAGCCGAAAAGTCGCAAATACAATATTTTGGCCTCTTCGGGCCCTCCTGGAGGATCTTTTGGATGCCTCTTGGGCCGTCTTGGAGCCCTCTTGGTAGCCTCTTGGGCCGTTTTGGGCTATCTTGAGGCCATCTTAGGCCGTCTTGGGTGCATCTTGGGCCGTCTTGGAGGCATGTTGGGGCCATCTTAGCCGTCCTGGAGGCCACCTTGGCCGTCTTGGAGGCGTCTTGGGGGCCATCTTGGGCCATCTTGGAGCCGCCTGGAGCAGGAAAATCCCTTTGCGACCACCTCTGGGCAATCTTTCGGCATCCTTTCAAGTGGCTGGCGGGACGGGCCGAAGCCCTAGGGGGAGTTCTTTGGGAAAAAAAGCCAGAACCAAAACCGACAGGGTCCAGCACGCCAGGCACCCCTGCGATGAATCGACAGGGGGCGGCGGATCGAAGACGCCTACGGCGAATCACCGCCGCCCCCTGCCTTTTTCGAAGCGCCTATGCGGCCGAACGTTGAGGCCAGACCTGCCAAGCTATCGGACCATGTGTTCCCCGAATCGGTTTGGAAAGCCTTCGGGGAACACGTGGGCCTCTTGAAGGTCATCTTGGCCGCCTGGAGGCCATTTTGACCCTTTCGGGCCGTCTTGGGGGACGTCTTGGAGGGCTCTTGGGCCGTCTTGGAGGCCATCTTGAGCGTCTTGGAGGCCTCTTGGGCCGTCTTGGGGGCCTCTTGGGGCTGTCTTGGGCCTCTTGGGCGATCTTTGGGGGCCGTCTTGGGCCGTCGGAAGACAGAAAATAAAAAAGCAAATGCCACAATCCTTCAAAAACTCATGGGAAATCAATGATTTGGCCTTTTCGGGCCTTCCTGAAGGCCCTCTTGGAGGCCTCTTGGGCCGTCTTGGGCAATCTTAAGGCCATCTTGGGCCGTCTTGGTGGGCCTCTGGCCCGTCCGACGCCGTCGGACGCCGTTTGGGGAGCCTCTCTGAGCCGACTTGGGGCCCTCTTGGAATGCTCCAGGGCCGTCTTGGAGGCCATCTTGGGCGTCTTAAGAACCTCCTGGGCCGTCTTGGGGGCCTCTTGGGGCCGTCTTGGGGTCCTCTTGGGTTGTTCTGGGGCCATCTTGGAGGCCTCTTGGGCGATCTTTGGGCGATCTTTGGGTGCTCTTGGGCCGTACCGGGCCGTCGAAAGGCCGAAAAGAAGCAAATGTGAAAATCCTTCGAAAAACCTCAGGACAATCTATGCTTTTGTCCTGGAGGCCCTCTTGGAGGCCTCTTGGGCCGTCTTGGGCCAGCTGCGAGCCAACTTCGGCCATCTTGGTGGGCTCCTGGCCCGTCTGACGCCGTCGGAAGCCGTCTTGGGGGCCTCTCTGGGCCGACTTGGGGCCCTCTTGGGGTGCTCCAGGGCCGTCTTGGAGGCCATCTTGGGCGTCTTTGAGGCCTCCTGGGCCGTCTTTGTGCCCTCTTGGGGCCGTCTTGGGGGCCTCTTGGGCAGTCCTGAGGCCATGTTGGAGGCCTCTTGGGCGCTGTGGGGGCGATCTTGGGCGCCTCGTGCGCCGTTTTGGGTCATCGGAAAGCCGAAAAGAAGCGAATGCGAAAATCCTTCAAAACCGTCAGGAAAATCAATGATTTTGGCCTCTTCGGGCCCTCCTGGAGGACCTCTTGGAGGCCTCTTGGGCCGTCCAAGAGACCTCTGGGGGGCCTCTTGGGCCATGTTGAGGCTATCTTAGGCCGTGTTGAGTGCATCTTGGCTCGTCATGCAGGCATCTTGGAGCCATCTTAGCCGTCTTGGAGGCCACCTTGGCCGTCTTGGAGGCGTCTTGGGGGCCATCTTGAGCCATCTTGGAGCCGTCTGGAGCAGGAAAAACCCTTTGCAACCGGGTTTTCGGCAATCTCCCGGGACCCCGGCGGGACGGGCCGAAGGCCCAGGGGGAGTTCTTTCGGAAAAAACCACAAGCAAAACCGAAAGGGTCCAGCACGCCAGGCACCCCTGCGATGAATCGACAGGGGGCGGCGGATCGAAGACTACGGCGAATCACCGCCGCCCCCTGCCTTTTTGGAAGCGCCTATGTGGCCGAATGTTGAGGCCAGACCTGCCAAGCTATCGGACCATGTGTTCCCTGAATCGGTTTGGAAAGCCTTCGGGGAACACGTGGGCGTGTCTTGGAGGCCATCTTGGGCGTCTTGGAGGCCTCTTTGGCCGTCTTGGGGCCCTCTGGGGGCCGTCTTGGAGGCCACTTGGGCCGTCATGGGGCCCTCTGAGGGGCCTCTTGGTCGGAATGCCGAGAAGACGCACATTCCAAAATCTTTCAAAAACCACAGGAAAATTAATGATTTCGGCCTCTTCGGCTGTCTTGGTGGACCTCTTGGAGGCCTCTTGGGCCGTCTGGGAGGCCTCTTGGGGGCCTCTTGGGCCGTCTTGGGCCGTCTTGGACTCTCTTGGGCCGTCTTGGAGGCCGTCTTGGACCATCTTGGGCGGACTTGGAGGCCATCTTGGGCCATCTTCGCGATTTTTTGAGGATTTCCCGAGCGAAACGGCCGTTTCAGCGAGGATTTGTTGTGCACGTTGGGGTCCCGGAAGATTTTTAGAGGATGTCCCGAGCGAACGGCACGGTGGCGGGACGGGCCGACGCTCCAGGGGGAGTTCTTTTGGAAAAAGAACCCAAACCAAAACCGATAGGATCCAGCACGCCAGGCACCCCTGCGATGAATCGACAGGGGGCGGCGGATCGAAGACGCCTACGGCGAATCACCGCCGCCCCCTGCCTTTTTGGAAACGCCGATGTGGCCGAAAGTTGGACTAGAGCTTGGCCAAGCTATCGGACCATGAGTTCCCCGAGTCGGTTTGGAAAGCTTTCGGGGAACACATGGGAGAGAATGATTATGAACAGGAAGAGGAAGAGGAAGAAATAGAGTAGGAGGATGAGGGTTGTTAGGAGTCTCTTGGGGCACCCTTGGGGTCTGTTGGGGGCTTCTTGGGGGCCTCTTCGAGGCCTCTTGGAGGCATCTTGGGGGCCTCCTTGGGCCTCTTGGGGGCCTTTGGGGGCTTCCTGGGGGTCTCTTTGGCCGTCTTAGGGCGTTCCTGGTCCGTCTGACGCCGTCTGGAGCCGTCTTGGGGGCCTCTCTGGGCCGTCTTGGGGCCCTCTTGGGGCGCTTCAGGGCCGTCTTGGAGGCCATGTTGGGCGTCTTGGAGGCCTCTTGGGCCGTCTTGGGGCGCTCTTGGGGCCGTCTTGGGGGGCCCTTGGGCCGTCATAGGGCCTTCTTGGAGGCCTCTTGGGCGATCTTGGGGGCCTCTTGGGCCGTCGGAAGGCCGAAAAGAAGAAAACGCAAAAAACCTTCAAAAACCTAAGGAAAACCAATGATTTTGGCCTCTTCGGGCTCTCCTGGAGAACGTCTTGGAGGCCTCTTGGGCCATCTTGGAGGCATCTTGGGGCCATCTTGGCCGTCTTGGAGGGCATCTTGGGCCGTCTTGGAGGCATCTTGGAGCCATCTTACCCGTCTTGGAGGCCATCTTGGCCGTCTTGGAGGCATCTTGGAGGCCATCTTGGGCCATCTTGGCCGTCTTGGAGGCCATCTTGGGCCAAGTTGGGGCAACAAAGGCATTGACAGATGGATTTTCGGAAACTTACGGGTGGCCGGCGGGACGGGCCGAAGCCCACTGGGGAGTTCTTTTAGAAAAAGAACCAAAACCAAAACCTGAAACGTCCAGCACGCCGTGCACCCCTGTGGCAAGACCACAGGGGGCGGCGGATCGAAGACGCCTACGGCGAATCACCGCCGCCCCCTGCCTTTTTGGAAGCGCCTATGTGGCCGAACGTTGAGGCCAGACCTGCCAAGCTATCGGACCACGTGTTCCCCGAATCGGTTTGGAAAGCCTTCGGGGAACACGTGGGCATCTTGAAGGTCATCTTGGCCGTCTTGGAGGCCTCTTGGGCAAGCTTTGGGCGATCTTTGGGGCTTTTTGGGCCGTCTCGGGCCAGCTTCGAGCCAACTTCGGCCATCTTGGTGGGTTCCTGGCACGTCTGAAGCCGTCGGAAGCCGTTTGGGGGGCCTCTATGGGCCGACTTGGGGCCCGCTTGGAATGCTCCAGGGCCGTCTTGGAGGCCATCTTGGGCGTCTTGGAGGCCATCTTGGGCGTGTTGGAGGCCTCTTGGGCCCTCTTGGGGCCCTCTAGGGGCCATCTTGGAGGCCACTTGGGCCATCATGGGGCTCTCTTGGGGGCCTCTTGGGCGATCTTGGGGGCTTCTTGGGCCGTCTTGAGCCGTCGGAGAGCCGAAAAGGCGCAAATGCCAAAATCCTTCAAAAACCAAAGGAAAATCAATGATTTTGGCCTCTTCGGACTCTCCTGGAGGACCTCTTGGAGGCCTCTTGGGCCGTCTGGGAGGCCTCTGGGGGGCCTCTTGGGCCGTCTTGGGCCGTCTTGGACTCTCTTGGGCCGTTTTGGAGGCCGTCTTGGACCATCTCGGGCGGACTTGGAGGCCATCTTGGGCCATCTTCGCGATTTTTTGAGGATGTCCCGAGCGAAACGGCCGTTTTTGGGCATTGACAGATGGATTTTGGGAAATTCGCGGGTGGCCGGCGGGACGGGCCGAAGCCCACTGGGGAGTTCTTTTAGAAAAAGAACCAAAACCAAAACCTGAATCATCCAGCACGCCGTGCACCCCTGCAAGCAGGGGGCGGCGGATCCAGTGGCCTTCGGCCCATCCTGCCACCGTGCCTAGGTCGTGGACCGGAGGCATGTCGCAGGCCCCTGTGGGTCCATTGGAAGGCCTCTCGGGGACTCCTGCTCAGTGGCCATTTTGGCTCAGGCCATTTTGGCTCAAGCTGTTCTACTCGAAACGGGCTCTGAGAGTAGGTGCTCATGGCCCGGCCTCGCAAGACCCTGTCATTGTTGGTCCTTGCCGCTGCCACGTCCTCGGCAACGCAGCTGCTGGTTGCGTTCGTGGGCGTTCCGACGGCCAGGTCTGCCCAGGGACCGACGCCCTGTTTCCAGGGCCTGACGGCCTTGCACGCGCGCGGTGGTGGCGAGTACGATGTCTCAGATGCCGACATCGAAAAATTCTATGCAGACCTCACGACTGGTGAAGGTGGCGACCCCCCGAAGGGCAAC
Source organism: Prorocentrum cordatum (assembly GCA_963575745.1). Lineage (NCBI taxonomy): Eukaryota > Dinophyceae > Prorocentrales > Prorocentraceae > Prorocentrum > Prorocentrum cordatum. The sequence continues at coordinate 639,880 of CAUYUJ010020015.1, forward strand.
ACGGTGTCCGAGATGATCGTGAAGTTCTTCCACGGGGAGTTCACGAAGCAGGGCTTCAAGCGCTACTCTGGCCAGTGGAAGGGGCCTCCCCCAGGCAACATCGGTAAGAAGGACATCGCCGTTGGCATTCAGAGCTTGAAGGACCAGATGAAGAACCCCATGTTCGTGACCAAGGGTGGCGTGGGCTACGGAGCGGATGAGTTGCAAAAGGTGGTGGACGATGGCAAGGGCTGGGTTTGGTTGGCCGCTGACATGAGCCCCAACGGTATGGCCGTGGAGCTGCTTACGTCCGTGCCGTACGGGAAGCGTGCTATCCTCGTGGCCAGGCAGAACAACGTGGACGAGCTGTTCGCGAAAGTTAACTGGGATCAGGCGACTACCAACATCGGGGTTACGTTCGGTGGCCCGCACCTCACGATTATGGACGGGAGGTGAAGGGCGAGGCGAATGGGAGGGTGCGATGAGTACGGGCTGGCCATGCGCGTTTGTATGCAAGGCCCTCTGGAGGTGTCTCGAGGCGCGGCAGGTGGCAATGGTGGATGGGTGGGGATCGAACAAAGCACTCTCGGGGTCAGCAGCGCCGCACGGCCCACGACCGCGCACGCAACACACCAGCACTGGCACCATGAAGACCCGCGGAGCGAGCGAGGCGATCCAATAAACCAGACGCTCTTGGGGCCTCCGGGAGACCTCCCAGGGACGCCTGCGGCCTCGTGGGGCGCCTCTGCAGGGCCTGGATGCGGCCTCGGGGGTCCTCTTAAGGTGGACGGCCCCTTCGAGCTTTCTTTCTTGGCCCCTCGTGGGGCTTCCTTGCTGTCCGTTTGGACCTATCTTGGAGGCCTGGGAGCCGTCTTTGGGCGATCTCGATGGCCTCTTGGGCTGGTGTTGCCGCTCTTTGAGGGAGAATGCCAGAATGCGGAAATCATGCAAACAGCTACTGTTTGTTGACAGAGTTTGCCTCCTGGGCCAGTCCTCAGCTCCTCCAAGACGGCCCGAGAGGCTCCGAAGAGAGGACCATGACGGCCTCGTGGGAGCATCGTAGGTCATGCTGGGAGTTTGGATTCCGAACTGCGCGCCCGAGTCCTTAGAAAAGGCACGCGGTAAGCTCAAGAAACGTCCAGGAGCGCGGGGTCTGGAAGATCAGTTCTTCCTGCAGATCTGATATCAAGGTTATCCAACATTCAATTTTGAGGGCTCGAAGGAGCATGAGGACTCTCCTTTCAGTGTCTTGCGGTACGGTGGCGGATACCGTAGATACACATGTAGATGTACATGTGCCATCCTTGTCAGCCTCCCTCTCGCCTACCAGTTTGTCTTTCGCCTTCTCTCGAGGCTCCTGTTCAACTCTTGGCCTCGTGTTCAATTTCACCCCGGCATCACTAAAATACCCCCCAGAATTTCATAGAACTTTCCTTCGAGCTTCCCTTCGACACCCCATCAGCTGTCCGTATATTTTGTGCTCGCCTCATGCTCCTCTCATCGCATGTTTAGGATGTGTTGTTGAGGACCAGTTTAGAGCGCGTTCGATCGTTTTGATCGTTTCGGGCCTTCCAGGGCGAGCCCTCGGCTGTTCCTGGCTGGTGGTGGTGGTCCTCGAGGGTTCCTGTAACGCCAAGAGCTGGCCAAGGACTTCCACGGTGCGCCCCCTGTCTTTTCAAGCAGCCTCCGGAGGCAAGAAGAGTGCACCGTTATGAGCTACGGTCGGACCGAGGTATAAGATCGAGGTCGTTCCGGGGTGTGTACCCTAGTGTTCTCTGTGCTTGCTGGCTGCTCTCGTGTATCCTGGAGAGGGTACCCTTGTATGCTCTGTTTGTTTTGGCCGACGGAGGGTCTCATGTTCTTGAGGGATGTTTTTCTGGCCTCGGTCCGACTGTACGCCATGCCGAAGGCCAGTGTCCATATAGTCTACGCGCGCAGATGCGCTCGTCGTGTCCGCCTTCCCCCCCACCACCAGCATAGCTTTCGGCCCCTCGGTTAGCAGACCTCGTCGGCGCCTGCGCAGCAGCCCAGGACTCCAGCGTCGTCGAGGGCTCACTTCAGGCGCGAGAGGGGGGGTGGGTGGGCGTGGTCATGACTATGGTACGTTTCCAGATTTCCAGGATTTCTCAGACTCTCTCGTGCTCCGCACGGGCTAGAGAAACGAGATCCGCTAGATACCCCAGAAATTCCGGAACGTATCATGAGCCAGTCGCATCATGACACCATTATCGTCCTATTCTCGCCACCTGGGAACAGCAGCCTGAAGGTGAGGAGTCAGGAGCAACAGCAGTTGGCGATGCACGAAAGGGTAAAAGAGACGAGACGGGGGGCGAGCGGCGTTGGACCAGACGGACGCCGTGAAGTATGCGTGCTGCCAGAAATGCAGTTGCATTCTCGCGAAACCCGTCAGCATTCAGGCAGATTCTGCGGTGTTCGACGAATCTGCGAGGCCTCCGTGCTTCTTTCTCTTGTTAGGCTCAGGCAGCAGGAACGGGCAGTCAGGAGATGAGCATCTGGCGCGCTGCTGCACGTGGTGATCGGTGCGCATTCCGAGAGTTGGACGGTGAGGGCTTGTCGACCCAGCCCCGCTTCAAAGCCAGAGCGATAAGTATGATGGAGGAACTTGTGGACTCCATCCTTGTTTTGGTGCAGACTGTACGTAGCATCACACGAGACGTACCTTCGAAATGATTGCTGGTGGTCGTCAGGGCAGCAATTGGAAGGACGCGGTGGTGGAAAGGGGTGGGGCGCTGGGAGGAGAGGGTATGCATGGGGGTGGGTGTGTCATGTGCATACTCCCCAAACAGAGCTTGCACTCAGGGCTTCCTATTTCCGTTCCAAGGAACTGGGCCCGCTTGCCGTCCGGGCGGCCCCGTTCCCGTCCGTCCCCGCCTCATCTGGGCCCGTTGGCCGCCCTGGTGGCCCCGTTCCCGTCCGTCGCCGCCCCCTTTGGGCCAGTTGGCCGCCCCCGCGGCCCCGGTTCCCGTCCGTCGCCGCCTCAGTTTTTTTCCGAAGTCTCGCCCGTCGCCGCCGCCCTGTTGCACCCCTCCCCGTTGCAGCCCCCCGTTGTAATGCACTCGCGTTGCGTTGCGCTGAATTGCATTGCATTGCATTGCATTGCATTGCTGTGCATTGCTTTGCTGTGCATTGCTGTGCATGGCTTTGCATGGCTTTTCATTGCTTTTCATTGCGTTGCATGCGTTGCATTGCGTTGCATTGCTCGTCATTGCTTTGTCATTGCTTGGCGCTGCTTGGCGTTGCCTTTCATTTCATGTCATTGCTTTGCATTGCTTTTCAGTGTTTTTCCCGGAAAGGGCCCAGGCCCAGGGTTCTCTTTTAGCTGTTTACCCCCGGATCTCACAGAGAGAGGGCCGGCGGATTTCTTTTGCGATAAATAACGAGTGGGAAGAGGGCCGGCGAATTAAACTTTGAGGATGTCTCGAGCGAAACGCTGCTTTTCAGAATTTGTTGAGGATGTCTCGAGCGAAACGCTTGTTTTGTGTTATAGATTGTCCTCTCCTGGGGACCAGAATTTAGAGGACTCTCAAGTGAAATGCTTGGTTTCACGTGCCCAGGTCTTGAGGATGTCTCGAGCGAGACGCTTGGTTTCACGCCTCCAGGTTGCCTAGGCAGAGGTCAAGCGCCAGGATTTGTTGAGGTTGTCTCGAGCGAGACGCTTGGTTTCACGCGTCCTCGTCGCCCAGGCGGATGTCTAGAATGAGGAGGTGTTGAGGAAATCTCGATCGAGATGCTTGTTTGCATGTGTCCAGGTTGCCCAGGCGGATACCTAGCATGAGGATGTGTTGAGAATGTCTCGAGAGATATGCTTGTTTTCACGTGTCCAGGTCGCCCAGGCGGATGTCCAACATGAAGATGTGTAGAGCATGTCTCGAGTGAGACGTTTGGTTTCACGTGTACAGGTCGCCAAGGCGGATGTCTAGAATGAGGAGGTGTTGAACACGTCTCGAGCGAAACGCTTGTTTTCACGTGCCCAGGTCACCCAGGCGGACGTCTCGCATGAAGATGTGCTGAGGATGTCTCGAGCGAAATGCTTGTTTTCACGTGTCCAGTTCGCCCAGGCGGATGCCTAGCATGAGAATGTGTTGAGGATGTGTTGAGCGAAGCGTTTGTTTTCACGTGTCCAGGTCGCTCGGGCGGATGTCTAGAATGAGGATTTTGACAGGATGTCTCGAGCGAAACGCTTGTCCCCAGCACGTTCCGTAGCGCGTCCCCTTGGCACGTCCCGCGGTGCGTCCCCATGGCACGTCCCCTGGCATGTCGCCTGGCGCGTCCCTTGAGACGTTCCGCGGCGCGTCCTCCTGGCATGTCCCCCTGTCAATTAGCTCTGCGGCAGATACTATGTGTTCAGGCAGCTCGAGCTTAAGATCCAGATCAGTTCGGTCAGGACTCGGATGCAAAGGAGGACTCGATCCACGACGCTATAGAGCACAACCGCGGCATGGCACATCGCAATTCAGCACGGTGCAGCACAGCACAGACTTCGGCACGGTACATCAACATCGATACAATCAGCATTGCAATTTGGCACGTTCCTTGGCACGTTCCGTGGGGCGTCCCTTGGCGAGTCCCCCTGGCACGTCGCGTGGCGCTTCCCCTGGCACATTCCGTGGCACATCCATTGGCACGTTCCGTAGCGCGTCCCTTTGGCACGTCCTACGGTGCGACCCCATGGCACGTCCCCTGGCACGTCGCCTGGCGCGTCCCTTGGGACGTTTCGCGGCGCGTCCTCCTGGCATGCCCCCCTGTCAATTAGCTCTGGGGCAGCTACTATGTGTTCAGGCAGCTCGAACTTAAGATCCAGATCAGTTCGGTCAGGACTCGGATGCAAAGGAGGACTCGATCCACGACGCAATAGAGCACAACCGCGGCATTGCACATCGCAATTCAGCACGGTGCAGCACAGCACAGACTTCGGCACGGTGCATCAAGATCGATACAATCAGCATTGCAACTTGGCACGTTCCTTGGCACGTTCCGTGGGGCGTCCCTTGGCGAGTCCCCCTGGCACGTCGCGTGGCGCGTCCCCTGGCACATTCCGTGGCCCATCCATTGGCACGTTCCGTAGCGCGTCCCTTTGGCACGTCCTACGGTGCGACCCCATGGCACGTCCCCTGGCGCGTCCCTCGGGACGTTTCGCGGCGCGTCCTCCTGGCATGCCCCCTTGTCAATTAGCTCTGGGGCAGATACTATGTGTTCAGGCAGCTCGAGCTTAAGATCCAGATCAGTTCGGTCAGGACTCGGATGCAAAGGAGGACTCGGTCCACGACGCTATAGAGCACAACCGCGGCATGGCACATCGCAATTCAGCACGGTGCAGCACAGCACAGCCCTCGGCACCGTACATCAAGATCGATACAATCAGCATTGCACTTGCCCGTCACCCAATCAGGTGTCTTTGAAAACGCTGCCATGCGTTACATTTCTATATTCCTTTCCGGGTTCGTGGGTCGATCATATTTCATCGTTTTTCCTCATATTCTATAGCTTTGCATGGCTTCGCATGGCTTTGCATGGCTTTGCATGGCTTGGCATTGCTATGTATGGCGTTGCATCGCTTTGCATTGCTTTGCATCGCTTTGCGTTGTTGGAATTCTTTTGCATTGATGTGCATTGCTTTGTATTCCGTTTCGTTGATTCTCTTTTCTAAAAACAGAATAGGATCTACCCCCCCCGACGTTATCGGTCCCCTTTTCGGGTATGTAAATCACATAGGATTCTGATCACATGTCCATCCTAAATATGAGTTTACACTATCCCAGGGGGGCCGGCATCCCCCCCTGAGGTTCCCTTGTAAAAAACACTATGCGGTGACAACTTTGTTCTAACATAGCACTTTTTCACGAATCCCTTGTAAAAAATGTGACGAAGTGCACACGCGCGCGTCGTCGCGCGCGCATGCCGAAATCCTTCAAAAACCTTCGGTGCCGGAAGGATTTCGCAATCGAGTTTCCAAACAACATACAACAACACAGGGTTTCGCAACACTGATTTGCTAAAAAAGCTTCCGCGCGAGCTCTTGCGAAATCTGAAGAAAACCATAGGTTTTTCAAGATTTCCACAACATGCTATTAAACGGGCTTCGCGCGCGCGCGCATGTCGAAATCTGTCGAACGCCCTTGCGCGTGTGCCGTCGCAAGAATCCTCCGCAAAAAACGGGACGATGTGCAGACGCGCGCGTCGTCGCGCGCGTATGCCGAAAACCTTAAAAACCCATCGGTTTCGGAAGGATTTCGCAATCGAGTTTCCAAAAAACCTACAAAAGCATCGGAACACGGATTTTCAACAAAAGCGTGCGCGCGCGCTCTTGCGTCGTCGTTGTCGTCGTCGTCGTCGTCGCCGTCCTCCCTCCTCCCGCGTCGTCGTCTTCGTCGTCGCCTACGTCGTCCTCTGTCTTTCCTCGTGTTCGTCGTCGTCGTCCTCTTTGGCGTCGTGGTCGTTTCTGTCGTCGTTGTCGCCGTGGTCGTCCTTCCTCCTCCTCCCTCGTCGTCGTCGTCGTCGTCGTCGTCCGTCGTCGGCGTCTCGTCGTCGTCCCTCCTATCGCGCCGTCGTCGTCGTCGTTCTCGTCGTTGTCGTCGTCGTCGTCTTCCCTCCTCCCTCGTCGTTGTCGTCGTCGGCGTCGCCGTCCTTCCTCCTTCTTTCTCGTTCGCGTCGTCGCCGTCCTCCTTCCTCCCTCGTCGTTGTCATCGTTGTCGTCGTTGTCGCCGTCGTCGTCCTCCCCTCGTCGTCGTCTTCGTTGGCGACGTCGTCGTCTTCGTCGTCGTCGTCGTCGGCGTCGGCGTCGTCGTCGTCTTCGTCGTCGTCGACGTCGGCGTCGTCGCCGCCGTCGTCGTCGTCGTCGTCGTCGTCGTCGTCGTCGTCGTCGTCGGCGTCGTCGTCGGCGTCGTTGACGTCGTCGTCGTCGTCCGTGTCGTCGTTGTCGTCGTCGTCGGCGTCGTCATCGTCGTCGTCGTGGGTTTTGCAAACCAAGTTGTGGGTGGGTGGGTGGGATGTTTGCAAGAGCGCGGGATGTGTCAACTCGTTTGTTAAAATCACTTTGCACCGCATAGATTGCACCACATGGATTGCACCACCTAGATTGCACAACATAAGTTGCACCGCCCAGATAGCGCCGCATAGATCGCAAGCGTTCACTGTTAGGGGTCCGCGCTGGCTAACATTTTTCCCGGAAAGGGCGTGGGCCCAGGGTTCTCTTTTAGGATGGTAAACCTGTCCCCGGTGCCTCAACTGAGGTGGGCCGGCGGATTCTTTCCTTGATAAAAATCGAGGTCGAGGTGGGCCGGCGGATTAAAATTTGAGGATGTCTCAGGCGAAACGCTTGTTTTTGAAATCCCGATCGATGCATCACAGGGTGCGGGCCACTCTTTCGTGTGTTGAGGATGTCTCGAGCGAAACGCTTGCTCCGCAGAGTTACCGAGGATGTCTCGAGCGAATCGCTTGTTTTGTAGAACTTGAGGGGTCTGGGCGCCCCAGAGCTTTGCCTTCTCCAGGTGCACGAGCCCGTGTGTTTTTTACGTATATGCCTGTAGATTTGCCTTCTCCAGGTGCACGAACCCATCTTCATAATTTGTTGAGGATGTCTCGAGCGAAACGCTGGTTTTGCAACATTGGAGGATGTCTCGAGCGGGGGCCTCGTGGGGGGCCATAATTCAGAGGATGTCTCAGGCGAAATGCTTGTTTTCACGTCCCGCTCGCAGGAATTCCGAGGATGTCTCGCGCGTGCCGCGTCACGCGCGCAGGAATTCTGAGGATTTTGACAGGATGTCTCGAGCGAAACGCTTGTCCCCAGCACGTTCCGTAGCGCGTCCCCTTCGCACGTCCCGCGGTGCGTCCCCATGGCACGTCCCTTGGCACGTCGCTTGGCGCGTCCCTTGAGACGTTCCGCGTCGCGTCCTCCTGGCATGTCCCCCTGTCAATTAGCTCTGCGGCAGATACTATGTGTTCAGGCAGCTCGAGCTTAAGATCCAGATCAGTTCGGTCAGGACTCGGATGCACAGGAGGACTCGATCCACGAGGCTATAGAGCACAATCGCGGCATGGCACATCGCAATTCAGCACGGCGCAGCACAGCACATATTTCGGCACGGTACATTAAGATCGATACACTCAGCATTGCAATTTGGCACGTTCCTTGGCACGTTCCGTGGGGCGTCCCTTGGCGAGTCCCCCTGGCACGTCGCGTGGCGCGTCCCCTGGCACATCCCGTGGCACATCCATTGGCACGTTCCGTAGCGCGTCCCCTTGGCATGGTGGTCATGATGATGGTGTCCCGATGATGATGATGATGATGATGATGATGATGATGATGATGATGATGCTGATGATGATGATGATGATGATGATGATGATGATGTTGATGATGCTGATGTTGCTGGTGATGATGATGGTGTCCCGATGATGGTGATGATGATGATGATGATGATGATGATGATGATGATGATGATGATAAGGTTGATGATCCTGATGATGTTGATGAGGATACGATGATGATGAATATGATGATGATGGTGTCCCGATGATGCTGAGAATGATGATTTTGCTGTTGATGATGATGCTGGTGATGATGAGGACGGTGTCCCGATTGTGATAATGCTGATGACGATGATGGTGTCCCGATGACGATGATGATGTTGATGATGAGGGTGATGATGATGAGGTGATTATGATGATTTTGATGGTGGTTGCCCGATGATGATGATGATGATGTTGCTGTTGATGATGATGATGATGATGATGGTGTCCCGATGATGATGGTGATGATGATGAAGATGATGATGATGATGATGGTGATGATGATGGTGACGATGATGATGGCGTCCCGATGATGATGTTAATGATGATGATGTGGCTGATGATGAGGATGGTGTCCTGATGATCATGATGATGATGATGATGATGATGATGATGTTGTTGTTGTTGTTGTTGTTGATGCTGTTGTTCATTATGATGAGGTGATGATGATGGTGATGGTGTTGTACCGATGATGATGATAGTGTCCCGATGATGATGATGATGATGATGATGCTGATGATCATGATGGTGACAATGATGTTGTCCCGATGCTGATGGTGATGGTGATGATGATGATGATGATGATGATGATGGCCATGGTGGTGATGATGATGGTGTCCCGATGATGATGTTGATGATGCTGATGTTGCGGATGATGCTGAAGATGATGATGGTGGCCGGATGATGATGAGGTTTATGATTCTGATGATGTGGAGGATGATGAGATGGGTCATGGTGAGATGATGATGAGATGATGATGGCTATGATGATGATGATGATGATGATGATGATGATGATGATGATGATGATGGTGTCCCGATGATGCTGAGAATGATGATTTTGCTGTTGATGATGATGGTGCCGATGATAGTAATGATGATTGTGTCCCAGTGATGATGATGTTGATGATGACGATGACGATGATGGTGTCCCGATGATGATGCTGAGGATGAGGATGATGATGAGGTGATGCTCATTATTTTGATGGTGGTGGCCCGATGATGGTGATGATGCTGATGTTGATGATGATGGTGGTGTCCCGATGATGATGATCTTGATGATGATGATGGTGACGATGATGATGGTGTCCCGATGACGATGATGATGATGTTGCCGATGATGATGATGATCATGATGGTGTTCCAATGATGATGATGTTGATGATGTTGTTCATGATGATGATATGATGATGATGGTGGTGTTCCGATGGTGATGATGATGATGGTGTTCCGATGATGATGATGATGTTGATGATGATGGTGGTGACAATGATGGTGTTCCGGTGGTGATGTTGAGGGTTATGGTGATGATGTTGGTATGATGATGATGAGGTGATGATGGTGATGGTGTCCCGATGATGATGATGATGATGATGATGATGATGATGATGATGATGATGATGATGATGATGATGATGATCATGCTGACGCTGTTGACGGTGATGTTGATGACGATGATGATAATGATGACGTTGATTGTGAGATCGATTGTGATATCGATAGCGAGATCGATAGTGGGTCCGAATGTGATATAGATTGTGAGATCGATAGTGAGATCGATTGTGAGATCGATTGTGAGATCGATAGACAGATCGATTGTGAGATCGATCGAATGAAATAGATCGAGAAATATCGATTGTGAGATCGATCGAGTGGGATCGAGCGGGACCGATAGTGATATCGTTAGTGAGACCGATCGAGTGAGACGTTGGTTCCTCTCCCCCCGAACCTCCTTATCACCCGGAGGGTGGTCGTATAGGTATTGACTGATATTTGTAAGAAGACGAATCAATCTAAGGATGACAGGAATAATAGAAATCATGGGACTCATACGAATAACAAGAATGCGACGAACAATAATCATACTGATAGTGAGACGACTCCTGAGAAGAAGACGAATCAGACGAAGACGAACCAGACGAATAATATTAGTAATGCTGCCAATCGTTGTAATCATGCCAATACTAATATGTGTAATACGACGAATGTTAACAGCAACAAGCCCAATACTACTATTACGGATACTATTATGAATGATAATGGCAATATGAATATTAAGATTACTAGTACTAGCCATAGTAATAACACTCGTTCTAGTAATACGTCTAGTACTAGTAGCAGTAGTACTGGCAATACTTATGATACTAACAATCACAGGAAGCATGATAGGAAGAGGAATAGGAGGATGAGGAGGAGGAGAAGGAGGAGGAGGAAACATAACGGGAGGAACAAGAGGAGGAGTAGGAAGAGGAGGAGGAGGAGTTGGAGGAAGAGGGGGAGGAATAGGAGGAAGAGGAGGAGGGGGAAACGAAGAGGGAGGAGGACGAGGAGGAGGAGGAGGAGGAGGAGGGGAGGAGGAGGAGGAGGAGGGAGAGGATGCGGAGGATGATGCGGAGGAGGATGCGGATGTAGATGCGGATGCGGATGCGGGTGAGGATGCGGATGCGGATGTGGAGGCGGAGGAGGAGGAGAAGGAGGAGCTGGAGGAGGAATAGGAGGAGGAGGAGGAGGAGGAGGAGGAGGAGGAGCTGGAGGAGGAGGACTAGGAGGAGGAAGAGGAGGAACACACATAACAATAATCGAGTAGTACAAGTGAACCTGGTAATACGAATAATACCAATACTATTACTAATACTAGTTACACTAACACTAAAAGTAGGACGCATAATAAGAAGAGGGGGAGGAGGAGGAGGAGGAGGAGGAGGAGGAGGAGGAGGGGGAGGAGGAGAAAAAGGAGGAGTAAGAGGAAAAGGGGGAAACGGAGGCGGAGGAGGAAGAGGATGAGGAACAGGAGGAGGAGGAGGAGGAGGAATAGGAGGAAGAGGAGGAGGATGAGGTGGAGGAAGAGGAGGACGAGAACGAGGAGGAGGAGGAGGAGGATGAGGAGGAGGAGGAGGAGGATGCGGAGGAGGATGCGGATGCGGATGTGGATGCGGATGAGGATGCGGATGTGGATGCGGATGCGGATGTGGAGGAGGAAGATGAGGAGGAAGAGCAAGAGGAGGAGGAGGAACAACAATAATACTAAGAATATTAGTGCTAATATTAGTATCGATAATACGAGGAAGCATCGTCATATTAATAAGCATAATGAGACGAATTCTACGAAGAACAATAAGAATACGGATACTACTACTAATAATACTAACGTTATTATTTATCATATCACCCACAATAAAAAGCGATAGTGTTAGTACTAAGAAGAAGAAGGAATTCATTCGTACTAACAATAGCAACAGTCATATTACTAAACTTGCTAAGAAACAGCATACGACGAATCATACGCATACTAAGGCGAATCATAAGACTACGAATGATAGGAGGAGGAGGAGGAGCGAGCGAGCCATGGATCGACGAAGCATCCGAAAATGCGACGTCGACCGCAGAAGCGAGGCCGAGCGTGATCAGACACCAACGCTCACAGCAAACCCGACACGCTCGGCACCGCATGGGAACGCCTGATGCCAGAGGAGGAGGAGGAGGCGGAGGAGGAGGAGGAAGGAGGAAGGAGGAAGGAGGAAGGAGGAAGGAGGAAGGAGGAGGAGGATGGACGGAGGGAGGGACGGAGGGAGGGAGGGAGGGACGGAGGGAGGGAGGGACGGAGGGAGGATGACTGCCTGCGGCGAGCCAGTCCCTGGCCCGCCGACGGGCAGGGCTTGGGGGAGGCGGCAGGGCACGGGGCCCCGAGGGCATCAAGCTTGGGAGACCAAAGGGCCACTCGGGCCCCACGGAGGCCACAGTACAACTACCCTGTGCCACGGAGAATAATCCCACAGGGATAATACAGTTCGGGGTCGCGGGGGGATTATAAATGTTGCCTACCAGAGGCCAGCACGTGGGAGGAGAAAGAGATGATGTTTAAGAGGACCGAAAGCCGAGGATCGAGGATCGAAAGCCCCACGGAGGCCACAGTACAACTAGGGCCCTGCACGGTGGACACGGTGCTTTTCACACTCGAAGAGGTGCCCTCCCGCCTCCGCCTCCCCCTCGACGCGATGGCGCCAGCCCGGCCGCTCCGTGGTGGCAGCTGACTGGCGTAGCATCGGTCCAGGGTCACACCGCGCCCCTGCTTTCAGGAGGGACTTGCAACTGGCGGGGGTCCCCGCAACGGCCAACAGCGCTTGCACTGAACGGCGGGGGACTCAGGGGCCAGGGGCACGGTATCGTGAGCAACTATCACCAGCTGCGACCCACGGGGCCGAGGAGCCCGGGGGGGCGCTGGGATGGCAGCAGCCTGGGAAACATCAGGGCACGCACAACTGATTTGCACAGCTCTGGACAGGACTTGGCACGAGAATTTGCAGTCACTGGTTGCGGCCTGGGGCGCAGCAACTGCCACATTTGCCACGGCAATGTCCTGGGCTCCTGGCTTGGCAAAGACATTGGGCCAAGCGTTGCCCATGAATCACAATGTGTTTCCCGCGCTCGCACCTTGCTCGATCAACCCCTGGAACGTGAGCTGCGCAGGAGTCCATTGGAACTCAGGCCCGCCAGAGCGCTGGGAAGCACAGAACATCTTGAGTCACATCGAGGCATGAGCTGAGAGACCACTCTCCAGGAGGAGGAGCAGGAGGAGGAGGGGGAGAAGGATGAGGAGGAGGAGGAAGAGTAGGAGGAGGAGGAGGAACATGAGGAGGAGGAGGCGGAGGAGGAGGAGGAGGAGGAGGAGGAGGAGGAGGAGGAGGAGTAGGAGGGGGGAGGAGGAGGAGGGGGGAGGAGGAGGAGGAGGAGGAGTAGGAGTAGGAGGAGGAGGAGGAGGAGGAGGAAGAGGAGGAATGCGACGCATAAGAAGAGTACGAATACGAATAATACTAATAATCATATTAATGCGACTACCACTACTACTAATAAGAAGACGCATCCTCATACGACTCATACTACTCATTCTACCCATCAGAAGAGTAAGACTACGAGCAACACTCCGGAAACTAAGATTACGAATTCGACGACGAATGATAACTATGTTATTATTAAGTGCACGAATCAAAGGAGGATTACTAAGAGCATGCCACTAACACTAATATTAGGAATATTACTACTATTATTACCACGATTACTCGTAATAGTAGTACTACGTCTACCAATAATACGAGTAGTGTTAAGACACATCGCACTAGTAATATTCAGAACACTAATAATTCGAATCCTAGTATACATAACTTGAATGCGAATACTAATGATATTGCGACTACTAGTAGTACAACTACTGCTGATACGAATAAGGTTACTACGAATCTAAAAGAAAACTACTCATACTAATACGCATAATAAAAGCACAATGCTTGACGCTTCGCGTATCCCCACCAGCCCATCCTACACCAGGCACTCGAACGAAGAGCGCCGATGATCGGCAGCTGTTCTCCTCTCCCTCTTCCTCCTTCTCCTCCGCCTTCTCCTCCTCCTCCTCCCTTCCTCCTCCTCCTCCTCCGCCTCTTCCTCTTCCCTGGTGGCGTCTTGGAGGTATCTTCGAACGTTTTGGTTGGCTTTTGGGCCTCGCGGGCGGGCGGGCGGCGCTCCGCCCGCCCGCGCGCAGGGCGCAAGAGGAGAGTCCGAGACGTCTCTTGAGGCCCTCTTGGAGGACATCGATCGCAGAAGGGGGAAGCATTTTTTAGCGTCGCCCCCCTGGGGGGCACGATCCTCGTGAGGGGTGTCGAATTCTAGACGCTTCGCGTATCCCCACCAGCCCGTCCAGAAATGAGTCCCAGGGGAGTGGAGGTTATGAGGGAAGCGGGGGAGCATGCAGAAGAACAAAGGGCGGGGTGAGCCGCCATATACCCCAAGAGGGGGAGGATGTAGGAGGAGCCGTCGTCGTCGGAGTAGGAGGAGGAAGAGGAGGAGCAGGAGGAGGAGCAGGAGGAGGAGGAGGAGGAGGAAGATAAGGAGGAGGAGATGGAGGACTGCGAGGACGAGGAGGACGAGAAGGAGGAAAAGGAAAAGGAGGAGGAGGAGGAGAAGGAGGAGGAGGGGGAGGGGGAGGAGGGAGGAGGAAGAAAAAGAGGAGGAGGAGGAGGACAATGGCGAGCTTGGGGGCCTCTTGGGCCGTCTTTGGGGCCTCTTGGCGGTCCCGGGGGCCTCTTGCGTATCTCGGGGGGCCTCTTGTGGCCTCTTGGGGGTCTCTTGGGGGCCTCTTGGAGGCCTCATGGGGGCCTTTGGGGCCTCTTGGGGCTCTCTTGGGGCGCTCTTGGGGCGCTCTTGGGAGCCTTCGAGGCGCTCTTGGGGCCATCTTGGAGGAGATCTATCAAAGAAGGGGGGTTCCCCAATTAGCGCTGCCCCTCTAGAGTGCCTCGAGTCGCCTCTTGGGCGCCCCAAGAGGCCAAAATCCTTCCAAAACCTAGGTAAAATCAATGTTTGTTGCTTTCTCGCCTTTTCGCTCTTGGAGCCGTCTTGGGTCATCTTGGACTCTCTTGGGGCCTCTTGGGGGTCTCTTGGCAACGTCTTGGAGGCTTCTTGGGGGCCTCTTGGGGTCTCTTGGGGCCCTCTTGAGGCGCTCTTGGGGCGCTCTTGGGAGCCTTCGGGGCGCTCTTTGGGCCATCTTGGAGGAGATCTATCAAAGAAGGGGGGGTTGCTTATTAGCCCCGCCCCTCCAGAGTGCCTCGAGTCGCCTCTTGGGCCCCCCCAAGATGCCAAAATCCGTCCAAAACCTCGGTAAAATCAATGTTTTGTGTTTTCTCGCCTGTTCGCTCTTGGAGCTGTCTTGGGCCATCTTGGACGCTCTGACACCTCGCGACCGGCCCCGTCCAGGTCAGTGGGGAGGGGTAAGGGGAGGGGTAAATCCCTCCCCGAAGGGGAAGAAGGGGGTTGGCAGAGGAAACTCCCTAGACCACCTACGCCCTAAAGGGCTGGTGGGATTTTAGCCCTCCCAGGGGTCGTTCTTGGACGCTCTAACTACCCGCGGCCCCCCCTGTCCAGGTCAGTGGGGAGGGGGTAGGGGGAGGGGTAAACCCCTCCCCGAAGGGGAAGACGGAGGGGTGGAAGAGGAAACGCTCTAAACCACCGACGCCCAGAGGGCTGGTGGGATTTGGGGAAAGGAGGCGGGGCAGAAGGATGATCGCATGAAGTAGGGCGAAAACGAAGAGGACGACAACGATGAAAAGGAGGAGAAAGAGCATAATGATCATAATGGGGAGGGAGAATGATTGGAAGGAGGAGGAGGAAGAGGAAGGAAAAGGATGTTGGATAAAGAACGTAAGAAGACAAGTATAACAAATATTGTAAGGATTAGGAAGAAGAGGAGGAAGACGCGGGAGGGGAGGACGCAGGAGGAGGAGGAATGGGTGGACGCGGGGGGAGGAGGATCCTGGAGAGCTCATATGGCCATTTGGAATCGTCTTGGGACGGTGTTGGAGCGTCTTGGAACATCTTCGGTGCCATCTTGAGGCAGGTTGCGCTATCTGGAGGCAGCCGCCTGGAATCGTCTTGGAGCAGTCTTGGAGCGTCTTGGAACATCTTCGGAACCATCTTGAGGCAAGTTGCGCAATTTGCAGCCATATTTGAGGCTATCTTGGGCTCCCCGAAGCTCTTTCGGAACCGTCTTGGCCCATCTTTCACTATCTTGTGAGCCTCTTGGAGGCCTCTTGGGCGTCTCTTGGGGCGTTCTTGAAGCGCTGTTGGGGGCCTCAGAGGCGCTGGTAGAGCCCATATTGGAGGGGATCTGTCAAAGAAAGCGGAAGCACTAATTAGCGTCGCTCCTGGAAAGCCTCTAAAATCGCCTCCTGAACCGTTCTTGGAGGGCTCTTGGAGCGCTCTTGGGCGCTCTGTGCGCCGTCTTCGGGCTTTCTTGGGCCCTTCTTGGAGCTATCTTGAGCCATCTTGGAGCTATCTTGACGCCTTGGGTGGGCATCGGAAGCGAAAGCGCGAGAACGCCAAAAGCATTGATTTTCTCTAGGGTTTTGAAACATTTTGGCTTCTTGGGGGCATCCGAGGGGAGCTCTAGTGGACACTTAGAGCCGTCTTGGGGCGGTCTTGGAGCGTCTTGGAGCATCTTCGGAACCATATTGAGGCATCTAACGCTATCTTGAACCATCTTGGAGGCGATCTTGGGCTCCCTGAGGCCCTCTTGGAGTCGTCTTTGTTCATCTTGGACGCTCCAACGCGTCGCGGCCCCCCCTGTCCAGGTCAGTGGGGAGGGGGTGGGGGGAGGGGTAAACCCCTCCCCGAAGGGGAAGAAGGAGACGTGGAAGAAGAAACGCTCTAAACCACCGACGCCCAGAGGGCTGGTGGGATTATTCGCATGTTTAACACTACAACTCATACCAATCATACTGCTACTGTCATACTACTACGCATACGTATGCGACAACTAATAGAAATGTCCATACCATTTCTACTGTTAAGCTTGCGAATTATGCTATCATTGATAATAGTACGACTTGTAATGGTACGAACACTAGTTATACTCGTACTGACGACACTTCTACTCGTAGTAGTACTATTACTGCGCATCGTAGCAGGAAAAGTAATATCATTACGACTCGCGCTATCGATGTTATATTAACACAAGCGCTGATAATAATGTGAATAATGCGACTACCAAGAACAATAATAACAAGACGAGTGATATAATACTGACAATACAAGTAGGAGGAGGACGACGAATATGCGGAGGAGGAGGCGGAGGAGGGGAGGAGGAGGAGGAGGCGGCGGAGGAGGAGGAGGAGAAGGAGGAGGAGGAGCAGGAGGAGGAGGAGGAGGAGGAGGAGGAGGAGGAGGAGGGACGGGCTGGAGGCGGAGCGTTACTCTGCACCGCGCCTACCTCAGAGGGGGCCCTGCCACGAGAGCCCTCCGTGCGCCCACGCCTTCCGAGAGCATTTTCGGCTCCGCCGCCCGCTGCCTCTGGCCGCCACCGCGCCCCCTCCGGCCGCGCTTGAGGCGGGCAGCTGCGGCGACCGCGAAGACGGCGACGACGACGACGACGACGACCACGACGACGACGACGACGACGACGACGACGACGACGACGACGACGACGGCTTCGGCGGCGGCGGCGGGCGGCGGCGGCGGCTGCGGCGGCGGCGGAGGCGACGGCGACGGCGGCCACGTGTTCTGCTGGGGTTGCGGATCCGGGAGGAGGAGGAGGAAGAGGAGGAGGAGTAGGAGGAGGAGGAGGAGGCACCACTGCGGTGCGAGCGCTGCGGTGTGCCCTTGCCTCGCTGTTGCCCCCCCCCCCCCCCCCGTCGGCTTTCCTCTTGCCAGGGACGCAGAGCGCGTTCGTGTCTGAGTGTGTGTGTGTGTGTGTGTGTGTGTGTGTGTGTGTCTGAGTGTGTGTGTGTGTGTGTGAGAGTTTGTGTGTGTGTGTGTGTGAGTTGTTTTTGCGGCTGGTGTCGCCGGGCCTCCTTGCTTTCCTTGCCTCCGTCCTGGCTCTGCTCTTGCCGCCCCCTCCTGCGGCGGGCCCCCGACGGCCCTCGTGGGGCCGCCGGCAGCCTCCGAGGGCCCCCCGCGGGGCCCCCCGAGGGGCCGAGGGCCGCTCGCCACCGCCGCCGAGGGCCTGCGCCCCCGAGCGGAAGGCCGCGGCGGCGCCGCCGCTGGCCGGCTCCGCCCCGGCCGGGGACCGCGCCCCTCCGCCCCCGCCCCGCCACGGTGGGCCTCTCCGCTCGGCCGCGCGGCGGCGGCGGTGGCGGCGACGGCGACGACGGCGACGACGACGACGACGACGACGACGACGACGACGACGACGACGGCGACGACGACAGCGGCGACGGCGAGGACGACGAGGACGAGGGCGACGAGGACGAGGGCCACGATGTGGACGTCCACGGTGAGGACGAGGGCGGCGGCGAAGACGGCGTCGCCGGCGAGGACGCCAGGGACCACCGCGGCGGGCGGTCGCGGACGACCGCCCTGGCGCGGCGGGCGCCAGCGTGCCCATTCTCCTCCCGTTTCCCCCCCCCTTTCCATAACCTCCTCCTCCTCCTCCTCCTCTTCCCTCCTCCTCCCTCCTCCCTCCTCCCACCTGCGCCCGCCCCCTGTGCCGAAATTCTGGCTGCGGCGGTGACGAGGTCGGCGTGGACGAGTACCACGACGTGGGCGACGACGACAACAGCGGCGACGGCTACGAGGGCGGCGGCATTGACGACGTCGACGAGGGCGAGGGCCGAGTGAAGTGCACCTTCGGCGCATCTCGCCTTCGGCAGAAGTCGGCGCAATCAAAGCGGCGGCGGGTCCGCTGGCGGGAGCCATCTGGAGGCCACCCTGGAAAGTCTTGGGGCCCATTGGAGGCCGCCTTGAGGCCGAGGAGGAGGGTGGGGCAGACGGTCGGCAGATGTGGCGTGGCCCGCCAGGGGAGGGTGCTGTGGTCACGTGCATCATCCGATGGCCTGCGGCCCCTCCCGCTGCCGTGCCCAGGGGTTGTTGGCCATAGGCTTCTCGGATGATCGTTGGGATGCCGTGGGAGGCCTCTCGGGGGCCTCTTGGAGGCAGCTCTGAGGCCTCCCGGGGGCCGTTTCGGGACCTCTTGGGGCCTCCTGGCGGGATCTCTGGGCGGAGAGCTCGAATTGCCAGCTTTGGGCGATCTTTGGGGCCTCCTGGGCCGTCTTGAACGCCGTGAGGCCGTAGCGCCGCAGATGCTAAACGTGTGTGTCCGTTTTCCGAAGGGAATCCGATGATGTTTGCCTCTCGGGGCTCATGGGAGGCCTCTGGGGCCTCCCTTGGGGCGTCGTGGGCGCCTGGGCGCCTTAGGCCGATCGTTCGGCGATCCTGGAGCCCTCTTGGGACCGTCTTGGGGGCCTCTGGCGGCGCTCTTTTGGCCCGTCGTGGGGCCCTCTTCCCGGGCCCGAGAAAGCTGCGCGACGACTCCCGGGAGGCACGCGACGAGCCCTGGGGGATGTGGCACTTGGGTCCGGGCTCGTTGTACAGTCAACCCGTGTAGGAAGGATGCGCGATAAGGATGCCAGGGCCTCGGAGGGCCATCTCGATGCTTTTCGAGCGGGGCACGGCCAGAGGAAGTGGCCAAGGATGGGCCGAAGGGACAAGGATGCAAGGGTACTCCAGATTTCGTAATAAAGGGAGGGGGGTCCCATTTCGGGGGGGGTCTCTTCCAGGCTATCTTGGAGGGCCTGGGGGGTCTGGGGACGATGTTTTGGAGGGTTCTCCCACGGGGGAGGTCTGAAATGGCTTGTCTTGGAGGGTCCAGACCCCCTCCCTTTTATTACGAAATCTGGGGTATCCTTGGGAAGGTTGCCCATCCTTATCTTGCGGGTTGACTGTAAGACTCCTCAGGGTTCAGGGCTGAGGCTTGAGGGATTGGGCCAAGGACCCGAGGGCACTCCAATCTGGTCCGGCTTGTGCCTCGGGGCACGGCGGCGGATGCCCACATCTTGCTATCGCTCGGACGTGTGCGCTTCTTCTCGGCGGGGACTGTGAAGGAGCATCCTGGATCATCCCGCGAAAAAAACCGCGCACGGAACCGGACCAAAAGCACAGGGAATGGACGTCCGAGCGATGGTTCGAACACGGGCTGCAAGTTTAGGGGAACCAAAAAGTGACATAAACATAAAAACTCGGAGGTCCGCGCGGATTTCTCGGATCGGCGCTGGGGCCCCCCAGCGGCGCCTCTGGCGCCGCCCCTGGCGCGCTCCGCGCGTCAGGGAGGGGGGTCCAGCGCCGATCCGAGAAATCCGCGCGTACCTCAGAGTTTTTATGTTTATGTCACTTTTTGTTCCCCTATCGACGTGCACGGCCCGAGTCCACACAGAGGCCCAGATGCTTCGAACACGGGCTGCAAGTTTGCCCACGGGTGCCGCAGTAGTCGACATCTGGGGGGCGGCTCTTAGGGTCTCTTCTCGGAGCCCTCGTGCGCCTCGAAGAGTTTCGGCAGGGCTTCTTGCGTCGCCAGGCATCGCAGTCTGGTCGTCTTTTGCCGCCATGTCGTCCCCTGCGTTGGCTCTGGCGCCGTCTTTGGAAGGGAGGGGGATTCAGGAAAGCGGCAGAGAGGCGAGCGACGAGGACGGAGGAGGGAGCCTTCTTGGGGCTCTCTCGGGTAGTTTGTCGGTGGGGAGCCAGGGGGGTAAGTCAGGAGCAGACGGCCCTCTCAGAAGGCGGCGGGACTTCTCAGAAGCCCTCGCACCCTCTCGTAAATTTTTCGTGTCTTCGGGGACGATTAGGAAACCTCTCAGGATGCCTGGAAACTTCCGAGCCTTCTGAGAAGGCCCGCCCCTTCTCACTTCCCCCCTGGGCGTGCCACCCAGTTTGGGGTGCTCTTCGGGGTCCTCTTGGAGCTGCACTGGGGTCTTCCCCCTACTGGGGCCCATTGTGTCCATCTCAAGGTCCTCTGGTGCGTCGTGCGGCCCTTTGGAATGGCCTGCGGCTGCCTCGGTGAGTCTTGGGGTCATCTTGCGGCGGCCGCCTCTTTCCTCAACCTAGATTTCTTGCTCGGCCTCCGACCGAGGGCGTCAAGGCGTCGTGAAGCCTGTCGCCATCATCCGCGAAAGGCCCTCCTGGAGCTGTCTTGGGGCTATTTTGGAGGCCATCTGGGCAGTCATGGGTGGGCGCCTCGGGCTTGGGCCTTCTCACGCCCTCGTGCAAGCTCTTCTTTTTTGGAGTCTTGAAGCTGGAAAGGTGGAAGGTGATCAGCATGTACGGCTGTTTTTTTGTGGTTGCTTGCAGTTTTCGCCTCTCGGGTGCCCCAGCTAAGGGCCATGCTGGGGCTGCTTCGGGCCCTCTTTCTCGGTTCTGGGTGGCTCTTCGAACTTCTGAGCCGCCGGCCATCGTCTCGGGCATCGTCTTGGGACGTCGTGGTGGCCTTCTGAGCGTCGTTCTGGATTCACTCTTGTGCTAAGAAGACGGACATAAGAGCTTTTGGAGTATGCTGCCCATCCCTCGAACATGCAGTTTTGGATCTGGTTGGGGGGGGGGGCACGCGCCTGGTGACCCCAGAGGGATCGGCGGATCAGAATAAGCTGCCGCCGCAGAGAGAGAGAGAACGCTCAGCTTTTGACATCCCGTCTTCTTTGGGGGTGGGGCTGGACCGACCCTCGGCGGCGAGCGAGGAGGAGATACGAGAGAGGGGAAGGCCCTCTCAGAAGGCGGCGTGACTTCTCAGCAGCCCTCTCGCACCTTCTCATGAGCTGGTCGTGTCTCCGGGGAGCGCTCCGAACACTTCTCAGAAGGCCGGGGGTGACTTCCGAGCCTTCCGAGAAGGCCTTCTCCCACTCACTTCCCCCCCTCGCTCGCCACCGAGACCCCCCCCCGCCCCCCCGAGGGATGGCGTACGGCCCTGCTCTAGATTACCAGCCTGGAACATATCCCTATCCCTATGCTGGGCATCTCCTCATCACGATGCCAATCGTAGGGATTTCCTTATTTTTTGAGGGCGCATCCCTAAGATTGTCATCGCCTTTTGGCGTGTCAATCTTAGGGATAGGCATAAGTTCGAGGCTGGTAACTCGAGGGATGCCTCAGGCCCCTCGGCGGCTCTCCCGGGCCGCCCGCGGGGGGCCGCGAGACGGCAGCCGTGCCTCGCGCGCCGCGGCACGGGCCCGGTGGCGGCCTCCGCGCGGGGGTCCTCCTCCTCCTCTTCCTCCTCCTCCTCCTCCTCCTCCTCCTCCTCCTCCGCCGCCTCCTCCTCCGCCGCCGCCGCCTCCTCCTCCTCCTGGCGCGCGGCGCGCGGCGCGCGGGGCGCGACGCCGTGCCCGCGAAGCCGCGCGAACGCGAGGCGCAGGCGCGCGAAGCCGCGCGACCCAGGCAGTGCCAAATCGCTTGGGCCGCGCCACGCGGCCCCCGGGGCCCGGGGCATCTTCTCGCGCGACGCCTTCGGCCAACGTGGCCGTGCGCTGCACCAGGGCTGGACCGCAGGGGTGTTTTGGTGGGCGATTCCGAGGGCCGCCTTCGTTTCGGCTCGGCGCTCGGAGGGAGGGGCGGAGTCGAGGCAGAGGCGAGGGGAGACGAGAGCAGGAAACGAAAACGCAAAACACCGTTTGGGCTCAGCCCCGGCGGGTGCCGGACCGAGGCCAACGTGGCCCGGGGGCGGAAAAGAGGGGGGGTGATGACTAGGGGGGGGGGTGGATATCATGGCGTGGGCCATGATATCTCCCCAAATTTCGCGGCGCCTCTTCTTATTCCGTTACGTCCCTGGCCCCCCCGCTGGGCCGCGCACATGGCGCCGGTCATGATTTGCACCCCCCCCTCTTGGACACCCCCCTCTTGGCCGCTCCCGAAGTGTCAGGAGGGGAAAACACACACACACAGACACAATTCGTCGTCGACCCCCAGAAGATATGGGAAAATGTGGGCAGTGAGCGGGAAGACAGAAACCCAGAAAATATGGGAAAGTATGGGGAATATTTTTATTTGTGTGTATTTATTTGTGTGTGTGTATGTGTGTGTGTGTGTGTGTGTGTGTGTGTGTGTGTGTGTCCCAGGGCCCCTTCAAAGTGGCCGTGCGCTGCACGCCGAGGGCCGGCCTCGGCGGGCGGCCCGCCCTGGGTCCGAGGAGGGTGCCTTCTCGCACAGGGGGCCCCCTGCGCCGCGAGCCGCGGGCTCTCCTCCTCCTCCTCCTCCTCCTCCTCCTCCTCCTCCATCCTCCTCGCTCCTCCCTCCTCCTCCTCCTCCTCCTCCTCCATCCTCCTCCATCCTCCTCCATCCTCCTCCCTCCTCCTCCTCCTCCCTCCTCCTCCTCCTCCTCCTTCCTCCTCCTCATGAGGCGGCCACGCATGAGGCCTCCGACCGCCTCCTCTGGAGGACCAGTCCAGTCCAGTCCAGTCCAGTCCAGTCCAGTCCAGTCCTCCTCCTCCCTCCTCCTCCTCCTCCTCCTCCTCCATCCTCCATCCTCCATCCTCCATCCTCCATCCTCCATCCTCATCCTCCATCCTCCATCCTTCTCCGTCCTCCTCCATCCTCCTCCTCCTCCTCCTCCATCCTCCTCCTCCTCCTCCTCCTCCTCCTCCTCCTCCTCCTCGCGACGGAGGGAGGAGGGGGGAGCTCCAGACCGTTCCCCCGACCGCAGCATCAGGTTTGGCTGAAGCCTTCCCGTGCCGGAGAGCACCCGGGCCCCGCTGCCCACCGCGACTCGTCCCACTGCGCGCGGCAGCCCCCACGACGGCAGCCATGGCGGTAAGCAAGGCGATCCTCACCGAGCAGACGTGCATGCCCGTGCCTGCCATCCACATGACTGCCGCCCACGTGCACGCCGCGAGCGACGCGCAGTCGGACTGTGCGACGTTCTTTATCGACGGCTTCTTCTTTTTTCGATTTTTTAACTAGCCCTCATGAGGGTGCCAGCCTTCATGAGGGACACAGCGAAGCCCATGGCAACAACACATTATGAGGTACTCGGCGTCACGCCCAGCGTATCCAGCGGGGAGCTGCGCGTGGCCTTCCGCAGGCGCGCCCTGGAGCTCCACCCAGACAAAGGGGGCTCCAAGGAGGCCTTCCAGGAGGCCCTCCTGGCCTTCGAGGTGCTCTCCAGCGCCCGCACCCGCGCGGAGTACGACACGGCGCTCGCTGCAGCGGCCGCGCAGCGGCGCCAGCCCGCCGCGGCGGCGCGCGAGAGCGCGCGGCCGGGCCAGAGCGCCAGCGCCGCTGCCGCGGCGCACGCGCGCGAGCCCCGCCGTGGCGCTGCGGCTGCGCCGGCGCCTGGCCGCAAGCGGCCCCGCGGGGCCGCGGGCCAGCCCCAGCGCGAGGAGCCGCGCGGCACGGCGCCGCCCGCGGCGTGCCGGCGCTGCGGCCCGGGCGCGGCCTCGGGCCCGTCCGGCGGGCCCGGCGGCGCGCGGCGCGGCCACCGCAGCGGGCGCACGGGTGGGCGGCTGGCGCCCGCCGGCACGGGGCCGCCCGGGCCGCCGGGCGGCGCGGGCGCCGCCCCGCGCGCCGCCCGGGCGCCGTGCCGAGGGCGCGGCGCGGCCGAGCGGGAGCGTTCGGCCTCCTATAGACTTGGCATCGCTCGGACGTGTGCATTCTTCCTTCGGCGAGGACCATCGAGGAGCATTCTTGATCATGTGGCGAAGAAGCCACGCACGAAATCGAAGAAAGCACAGGGAATGGACGTCCGAGCGATGGCGAGAGATTGGGTCGGAGCAGGTGGGATCGGAGAAGTGCGCCGCATCGCCGATGCGTCACCGATGCGGCTCGATGTGGAGCCCGATCTGCTTCACGTCGACGCTGCCGGTGCATCGCCCACGTCTCCGATGCATCGCCGGTGCATCGCCGATGCATCGTCGATGTATCGCCGATGCATCGCCGATGTATCGGCGATGCGGCGCGATCCTCCGACCCCATCGACTCCGACCCCATCTAGGAGGCCTCTAGGAGCGCCGCCTCCTGCAGCGGCTCTTCGGCATTCTGCAGCGCGCGCCCGCGCCGGCGCGGAGGGCGCTGCTGGAGCCTGGGCGTGTTGCGCGAGGGAAGTTTTGAGGCTTCACACGCAGTTTTTTGGGTCATTGGCAGCCTTTCTTGGGGCCTCTGCTGGGCCTCGTGGCTGTCACGAAACGACTCAGGACGAGAAGCTGGTCCCGGGGAATGGGTCGAGACCTCCAACGATCACCGAGCGCGTTCCACTACGCGCAAAGTACCTACTCGCCAACGTTTGAAGAACACGTCTGCAATCTATCATATATTTTTTACACATATGTATATAGTAGATCCCCATTGCGAGGGCGCTCTTCCTTTCAACTCACAAGGCCGTACAGTAAGTCTTTGGACACTGTGCTGCGCGGAAGCACGAGCGATATAGTAGATCCCCATGTCGGATCCAGGTCATTTGCGAGTCGCTACTTTGCGAGTAGTGGAGCGCGCTCGTCGAAACGAGGAGGAGGAGGGAGGAGGTGCTCCTGGTTCCGTGCGCACTTCGTGGGCGGTGTGGGGGGGGGGGGGGGGGGGCGATCCACGCCCAGGAGGGCGGCCGGGCCCCATGCTCGGAAACTGGGACCGCGACTATCAAAGAAGGGTCAGCGACTTTTTGAGGTCGCCTGTTGTACCAGTGGCGGATTGTTTTTTCAATCCCGCGACTTTTTGAGGGTCGGGGACGACGTCGGGGTGGTGTGGTGTATACTTTCCCCCCGTTCTCCAAGGGAAATATCGAAACATGTATACACCATGATCCCGTATACACCAAAATCCGCGTTCCCGTGCGAATTTCTGCGCAGGGTCGGGAATAGCGTCGGTGTATAGAGTTCGTTTCCCTACATGCGCCCGCTGGTCCATGATTTGCCAGTTCCCTGCCGCGGAATCTCTGGACGGGGGCTTCTCACACCCTGCGGCCTCTGGGGGGCCTCGCCGGGCCCCAGGGCCGTCAAGCAACGAGTCGGGGGGAGGGAGAGCCGGCCCCTAGGGAGGGGAGGTCCAGACCTCCTGGGGAGCTCCGAGGGGGCCTCGCCGGGCCACGGGTTCGTCCAAAAACGAGTCGGGAGGGAGAGCCGGCCCCAGGGAGAGAGGGTCCAGACCTCTTGGGGAGCTCAAGGCATGGGATTTTCGGGGAAGGGGGAGAGGGGGGGTGCGCGATGGATCGGGGAGGAGACACGTGCACGGTTCGTGCCCCTTGTGGGCCCGAGGGGGCCCCTGTGGGGATCTCTGAGGGCCGAAAAGGTGCACCATTCTCCACCACCCCGTTGATGTGGAGGAACAAACAGCGGCGAGAACATGAGCTTTCGGAGGGGAGAGCAGGCTGCTGCGCATGACATGGATGCCAATGAGATGCTGTGCGCGACACGAATGCCGGTGAGAACGGTCAACGATGAGGCTATGATGCCTCTTGTGATTTGGAGCCGGCGAAAATGCTCACTCGTGCCCACCCGCCCCGTCCTCGAGGGGGTCTCGGTCGGACGGGCCTAGAATCGAGATGAATCCGTTCCAGAGCGTTCTGGAACGCTCTCAGAGCGTTCCAGCACGCTCTGGCATGGCCGCGGCGCCCGATGCATCCTCCAACGCCGCCGATTCTCAAGGATTTCCAATTCATGCTGGTCCGGTTTTGCCTCGATTCTGCCTTCGTCTTGCTGGGTCACTCGCCCCCCATTGAGTGACGCAAGAGATCGGGGTCGTCTACGCCGACCTTCGTGCGCCAGTTGCCCGCGTAAGGTCGCGCGTGAGCACCCTTGTCTCCCATGTGCGGGCAATAGTTATTTAATCGCTTCGCTCATGCCGCCGGCCCTGGAGCCCTCTTTAGGGCCTCTTGGGGGCCTCTTGGGGACCTCTTGGGAGTCTCTTGGGGCTCCTTGGCGGCGTTTTGGAGGCCCCCAGGGCCTCTTGGGGGGCTCTTGGGGGTAGTCGATTGCGCCTCCCCCCTCGGAGGCCACGATCCTCGTGAGGGGTGTCGAAACATACCCTCCCCTGGAGTGGTCTGGTGGCTTCTCCCGGGCTTCTCTCGGGACCTTGCCGGGGTACTTTTCGTCCGGGGGCCCCCAGGGGCCGCTCCGCGCGCGCGAACTAGAAATATTGTTAATAAGTTACCGGAGATCTTAGCACGCCTCTGGCCCGTTGGGCCGGCGAATATCCAGATCCAGTGCGTCTTGGATTCTTGGGCTCTCTTCCCCAGAAACCGTAGACGCACTGGATATGAATAAAAACCTGGCCCCAAGAGGCTTGGTTTTATCCATATCCAGTGCGCCTCGGCGTTGCGGCACCTCTTCCCATAGAATCCACGACGCTCTGGATATGGATATAAGTACTGCCCGCACCATGCAGCGTGCCGCGCTGGCGGCCCGCGTGAGCCACCGCGTAAGGTCGCTATTTCTCAGGAGGGGAAACAAGACAGACACAAATAGCCGTCGACTCCCTGGAAAAAATTAGGGAAATGTGGGGAAATACGAAAGCCAAGAACATGTGCGAACATATGGGGGATCCTGGGATCTGTGCCCGCTTCTTGGTGTGTCCCTGGGCCTCTTCCCTGTCATCTCGCGCAATGCCCGCTTCTTTTTGCCGCTCCATGGAGCATCGCTTAAGTCGGGCCTGTCCCTCTACAGGGGGAATATTCAGAAATAGTAAAACAATGCTCTGGGGAATATTTTTTGAGTAACTTTTGGCATCCCTTGAGTAGTTTCGGAGTATATTTTTTGTTTCTCGTCCAAACTCTCCCTGTATGGGAACAGGCCCGACCCAATCCATGGAGCATCGCCCGAGGAGCGCGCGCTCACCG
Organism: Prorocentrum cordatum; assembly: GCA_963575745.1. Taxonomy (NCBI): domain Eukaryota; class Dinophyceae; order Prorocentrales; family Prorocentraceae; genus Prorocentrum; species Prorocentrum cordatum. The sequence continues at coordinate 667,444 of CAUYUJ010020015.1, forward strand.
AGCCACAGCGCAGGGCGCTGGAGGCGTGGGCGCGGGCCCGCGGCCGCGCGCCGCGCGGCGCCGCGCCCGCGGGCGCCGCTGCGCGCGGCGAGCCGGCGCGGCGGGGTCCGAAAGTCGACTACACGTAAGAGTTCTGCATGAACGAAATGGGCACGGAAAGGATGGGTACAATGCCCAACAGCAGTTCCTGCTCATTTTGAACAGGACTCGCTGTCCGCGCCGCCGCGGCCTCTGTCCATTCGAGACAGAAGGCCGCCTGCCCAACAGCGGCCGCTGTTGGTTTGGGACAACACTTGTTGTTGGGCATTGTACCCATTCTTTCCGTACCCATTTCGGGCGTCCAAAAGAGTGACCCTTCGCCGGAGTGACCTTTGGTGCGGGCCCATGGGGGTCCCCCGATCGCCGAACGCGATGCGGCAGTAGCGTCTTCCGCGCCTGTGTTTTGTCCCCCCGCGGCCCCCAAAAAGCCGCGCACCAAAGGTCACTCTTACCCAGGGTCGCTCTTGCGTGTAGCCGAGAAAATCGTCGGCGCGCGGCGAGGCGACAGGACTGGAGTCGGGCCGACCCTGAGATCCGGCGCTCCCAAAAACTTGGAGCAGGCGGATATTGGCAGTTTTCGGCCTCCGGGGGCCCTCGCCGGGCCTCGGGAGCGTCAAAAAACGATCCAGGACGAAAAACCGGTCCCGGGGAAGTGGTCCGGACCTCCAGAGCCCGAAAGTCGTCGGCGCGCGGCGAGCCGACAGGACTGCAGTTAAGTCGGGCCTGTCCCTCTACAGGAGGAAGATTCAAAGATAGTCACAAAACAGTCTGGGGACAATTTTGTTGGAGTATTTTTTCGCATAGTTGTAGCATATTTTGGGTATTTACCTAACAGCGAAGACTGATAGATTTCTAGTGGTGTCAAAAGAGAGCATCTGATGACTCAGAAGGGAGGTCTGGGCGGCATCCGGACAGCGAGGGACGGGCTCAGGGCCGGGCTCGTTTTAAGCAAACAGTCGCACACTTCGTGCTCTTCGACCTCCCAGAACTCCATTCCCGGGCCACATTTTGAATGCCCGGAGCCAACTGTAGGCCACTTCGTGCTCTTCGACTTCCCAGAACTTTATTCCCAGGCCACATTTTGGATGCCCGGAGCCAACTGTAGGCCACTTCGTGCTCTTCGACTTCTCAGAACTCCATTCCCGGGCCACATTTTGGATGCCCGGAGCCAACTGTAGGCCACTTCGTGCTCTTGGATTTCCCAGAACACCATTCCTGGGCATGATTTTGAATGCCCGGAGCCAACTGTAGGCCACTTCGTGCTCTTCGACTTCCCAGAACTCTATTCCTGGGCATGATTTTGAATGCCCGGAGCCAACTGTAGGCCACTTCGTGTTCTTCTAGTTCCCAGAACTCCATTCCTGGGCCACATTTTGAATGCTGAGGCAGGCTGATGCTGCGGCCGAGGCAGGCTGATGCTGAGGCGCTGATGCTGAGGCAGGCTGAGGCTGAGAGGCTGAGGCTGAGGCTGAGGCAGGCTGAGGCTGAGGCAGGCTGAGGCTGAGGCTGAGGCTGATGCAGGCTGAGGCTGAGGCAGGCTGAGGCTGAGGCAGGCTGAAGGACTGAGGCTGAGGAGGCTGAAGCTGAGGCTGAGGCTGAGGCTGAGGCAGGCTGAGGCTGAGGCAGGCTGAGGCTGAGGCTGAGGCAGGCTGAGGCTGAGGCTGTGACTGCGACTGCCGTTGCCGCTGCGACTGTCATCGCGAATGCGACCACGACTGCGAGAACAACAGAATTCTACAACTGGATTCTCATCTGAATCTTAAGGGGAATGCTTCCAGATATGCTCCTACACATCGCTGTTAGGTTGCTTTGCCGGGATAATTCTATTATTTTTGGCCCCAAACCCCCTTTCTAGAGGGGACACGCCCGACTTACGACTACAGCCGGGCCGAGGTATACGATCGAAGTCGGTCCAGGGAGGGTACCCAGATGTTCTTCGTGTCTGCTGGATGTTCTTCGTGCATCCTGGGGAGGGTACCTTTGGGTGCTCTGTGTGCTTGGGCCGGCGGGGGGTCTCGTGTCCTTGAAGGGCGTTTTTCTGGCCTCGGTCCGACCTTGCGCGTACAGTCGGGGCGTTGACCTAAGGAACCCTAAATAAGGAACGAGGCCCCTGTTTCCCATAAGTTAAACTTCGATTTCCGATCGAAAACATAAGGAAAACCTGAGGCAAGCTGTGAAACACTTAAGGAACGCGGAGCCCCTCCCCAACGGAAAGGGTTCCTTCTTCAGGGCCCCGACTGTACGCGTAGGTCTGGTGGACCCGAAAGGGGGTCCAGCTGAAAGGGGGTGGTGCAACAGACTCGGTGCAGGAGGTTTGTGGGGGTGCAGCAGATTTCGGGGCGTGCAATACATTCCGGCGCGCAAACGTATTGCTGGAATTTCGCGTGCAACACATCAGCTGCAATGCAATGCAATACAATTCTCCGGCGCAGTACGTTTGCAGTACTAGTGCTCCACATCTATTGTACCACCCCCTTTTCAGCTGGACTCCTCCTGGGCCAACGAACGTAAGAGTGACCCTTCGCTGGAGTGACCTTTGGTGCGGGCTCATCGGGCCCCACTCGGTCGCTGAGCGCGATGCGATGGCGGCTGCGTGCGCGCCTGGACCTGGCCACCTTGCGCCCCCTTGCTCCGCGCACCAGCGGTCACTCTGGCCCCAGGTTGCTCTTGCCTTCGGTACGAGCGAAACGGGCAAGGGACGAATGGGTACGAAGACCGACAGCAGTTCGCGTTCACTCTGAGCAGGACTCGCAGTCGGTGCCGCCGTGGGCGTCGTCGATTCGAGACAGAAGGCCGCCTGCCCAACAGCGGCCGCTGTCGGTTTTGGACAACATGAGCTGTTGGGCGTCCAAGACAGACAGTTTCCGCCGGTTCTTCAAAGGGATCTCTGGCGTCGGAGACCGACTGCAAAACTAATCAAACCCTGAATGAGTTACCGTAGGACCTACGAAACGAAAACGTAGAATGCCCGTAGAGCTACGGACACGAGGAGCATTTTCGTACGTAATTTCGACGTCGGAACAAATGTGGGAGTCCAGTTTGGGAGTAATCTTAAGTCGGGCCTGTCCCTTTACAGGGGGAGTATTCAAAAATAGTCCCAAAATAGTCTGGGGACTATTTTTCTAGCATTTTTGGGTTTATTTTGGGGGGTTTTTGGTGTGTCTTTTATTTTTCGCCGAACATCCCCCTGTAGGGGGACGCGCCCGACTTAAAGCTGCGAGCACGAAACGCATTATCGTATGTATTTTCGACGTCGAAACACAGGTGGGAGTCCAGTTGGTCAGGGGGGAAAAAAGCACACACAGACACAATTCATCGTCGATTCCCCAGGAATGTGGGAAACTATGGGAAGTGGGGGCGAAGACAACACCCCCGAAAATACGGGAAACTATGGGGCATCCTTTTCTTTGTGTGTATTTATTTGTGTGTCCCAGGGCCCCTTCATCGTTCACCCTGTTCGAGGCGTGCTGTTCCCAACCTCGCTGCCAACGCCCGGGTGTCGTGGACGGACCCCTGCCCCATCCGAGGGGGCCGGTCGCGCGCGCAACGCGCCCGCTCTGCCTTCGCATCGCTGGGCTTTCTTCGCCTCGACGCTCCGCGCGAGGCCGCGACCGCCAACACATGTGTGTGTGTATGTTCGCAGAGGTGGCTTGTGCTTTTTGCGCGCTGCACGTGGGGTTCGCCCTCGCGCGTTCAGTTTGGGAGTAATCCTGCTCGATTCCGCTCACTGCGGCTCGATCCCGCCTAGCTCCGAGGCCCACTCCGGCGCAAGAGCCCCCCAATGGGGCGTAAGCCTCCGTAGATCTTTCCGAGGAAGACCTCCCCGAAAATGGGAAGCGGGGGCGAAGACAGCACCCGGGAAGATACGGGAAGATATGGGGAATCCTTTCACTTGTGTGCATTTCTTTGTGTGGCCCGGGGCCCCTCCAGTTTGGGAGTCATCCGCCGAAGCTCGCTGTGCCGCCTCGGGACGCTCTGCAGCACCTGCCGCCCGTCGAGAGCTTCTCGGGCTGGCCCGGGCCGTACCCCTCGGGCGTCGGAGGCCCGGGGGTGCCCAGGCCCCCGACGCCGTGCTCTCTTCTCACAGCGTCGACCCCCAGAGGTCTCCTCCTCCTCCTCCTCCTCCTCCTCCTCCTCCTCCTCCTCCTCCTCCTCTTCCTCCACCTCCTCCTCCTGCTCCTCCTCCTGCTCCTCCTCCTGCTCCTCCTCCTCCTCCACCTCCTCCTTCTCCTCCTCCTCCTCCTCCTCCTCCTCCTCGACTCCTTTCCCGGCGCTGGCTTTCCATCCCGAGTCGTCTTTTGACGCTCCCGAGGCCCGGCGGGTGCCCCCAGGGGCCGAAAGCAGCGAAAAGCTTCCCGTCGCGATTTTTTGTCCACAACGGGGGGGGGTCTGGCTGGGTACGGCCCGAACGCCTGGCATTCGGCATCGCTCGGACGTGTGCTGCACTTTTTCTCGGCGAGAACCATCCTGGACCATCGAGCAAAACAAGCACGCACGAAACCGAGAAATGCACGGGAAGTGGACGTCCGAGCGACGGCAAGTGGCACCCTCGCGTCTTCCAGCCATCGCAGGCGGCGCGCCGGGCCGCGCTGGCCTGGCGGGCGGGCCCGCTGCGCGGCGGCCCTGCGCCGCGGGCGCCGCGGCGCGCCGCCGAGGCGCGCGCCAGGCTCCGCGGGCGGAGAAGAGAGCCCTCGGAGGTCCGGCGGTGGGGCGACGAGATCTCCTCTTCCTCCTCCTCTCCTCCTCCTCCTCCTCTTCCTCCACCTCCTCTTCCTCCTCCTCCTCCTCCTCCTCCTCCTCCTCCTGCTCCTCCTCTTGCTTTTTCTCCTCCTGCTCCTCCTCCTCTTCCTCCACCTCCTCCTCCTCCTGCTCTTCCTCTTCCTCTTCCTCCTCCCACCAGTCCACCCCAGCCCAACCCGAAGGCTTCCGCGTGCTGCCCTCCACTTCTGGTGGGGGGGGGTCGGGAAGCAATGGGAAAACACACATGGGACCCGTGCCCCCCCAACCCGACATTGGGATCTTCGTGTTAGGTTGGGGTGGTCTGGTAGGTAGTCATACAGTCAACACGAACAGTAAGGACGCGCGCCTTTCCTAGGGTGCCCTCGTGTCCTTGCCTCTGCGGCCCGTCCTTTGCCGTTTCCATTGGGATTTTGACTGCCCGCCGCCCAGAAAATCCAACCTTCGGCCTCCAAGGGTCTTGCGTCCTTGCCACCCGTCCTTCATGCACGCTTTCTGAATGATGTTCCAACCAACCTTAGCCTTGATCACCGGACTGCATTTCGAGCACCAAGAAAACACCCCCAAACTTGAGGGTTTTCACGTGTCGGGCCCTGGGAGACACTCTCTCGACACTGTTTCGACACTCTCTCGACACTGTTTCGACACTCTTTCGACACTCTTTCGACACATTTCTGGGTGCTCGAAACTACTCCTGGGATGTGGTCCTGAAGTACGATGGGAGCAGCATCATTCCAAGGGCCTTGCGTCCTCACCACCCGTCCTTCGTGCACGCTCTGGCCGTGCACGCCCACCGCCGCGGGCCGGGCCCGTGCGGGACCCCGGCGCGGTGCACAGTGCCGCCCTCCGGGCCAGCAGCCACGGGGCGTGCGCGCCGCTCCCGGGCCCGCGGGAGGGGCCCGGCCTGCGGCGGTGGATGTGTGGGCAGGGGGCCACATGCGAACCCTACCCCTACCCCCCACGAGCGAAGTGACCCCCCCCCTCCCCCTCAGAAATCAGAAATCGTAGGGGGTATGAACCCTACCCCTACCCCCCACTAGCGAAGTGACCCCCCCCCTCCCCCTCGGAAATCGTAGGGGGTAGGAACCCTACCCCTACCCCCACGAGCGAAGTATCCCCCTCCTACCCCCACGAGCGAAGTGAACCCCCCCCCCCCGCCCCCTCAGAAATCGTAGGGGGTAGGAAACCCTACCCCTACCCCCCACGAGCGAAGTGAAACCGCGCCCCCTCCCCCTCGGAAATCGTAGGGGGTAGGAACCCTACCCCTACCCCCCACGAGCGAAGTGACCCCCCCCCTCCCCCTCAGAAATCAGAAATCGTAGGGGGTATGAACCCTACCCCTACCCCCCACTAGCGAAGTGACCCCCCCCCTCCCCCTCGGAAATCGTAGGGGGTAGGAACCCTACCCCTACCCCCACGAGCGAAGTGAACCCCACCCTCCCCCTCAGAACTCGCAGGGGGTAGAGGTAGGGTTCGCATGTGGCATGTGGCCCCCTAGTGGGCAGGTCTCCTGGCCCCGGAGCGGGTCGGAGCCGAGCCTCGGACCTCGGAGGCCCTCCAAGTCGTAAGCTGGAGCACATCGCGTGGCGTTTTTTGTATGCACTGCTCTGCCGAGGGGCGCGTGCCCTCGCACCCCCCCCCGTCCCTCCCCCCCCTGGAGCAGGTCTTGGCCTGTTTTGGGCTCCTGCTTCGAGCAGATGGGGTCTCCCCGACAGGACGCCCTGCTGCAGACAGTCGCATGATTGAGCAGAGGTCAGGAGCCAGAGCCCCCTCTCCCCCTCCCCCTTCCGCTCAATGTCGAAACGCCGAACAAGGAAACTGCACACATTACCAGTGGCGGGCTGGTTTTCGAACCCAAGACTTTTTGAAGGTCGGGGGCGGCGCCGGGGTGGTGTGGTGTATACAGTTCTTTTTCCCAACCCTCCTTGGTTGGGTATTCGTTTTCAATAGAGCAGTCTGGTCTCCACTTCCTCCTTTCCTCCTCCCCGCCTCCCGTCCCGCCTCCCTCTTGCCTCCTCCTGTCTTGCCTGCGGGGGGCTGCGATCTGTGAAACTGTCGCCACTTTCGAGGCCTGCTGGGGGGCCCAGCACAGTGACGCCACGGGCAGACCCAACTTAGACCTCGCCATCCCTGGGGGGGCTGCGATCTGCGAAACTGTAGCCACATTCGAGGCCTGCTGGGCCCACAGTGACGCCACGGGCGGACCCAAATTAGACCTCGCCACCCCTGGGGGGCTGCGATCTGCGAAACTGTCGCCACTTTCGAGGCCTACTGGGGGGGCCCAGCACAGTGACGCCACGGGCAGACCCAAATTCGACCTCGCCACCCCTGGGGGGGCTGCGATCTGTGAAACTGTCGCCACTTTCGAGGCCTGCTGGGGGGCCCAGCACTGACGCCACGGGCAGACCTAAATTAGACCTCGCCATCCCTGGGGGGGCTGCGATCTGCGAAACTGTCGCCACTTTCGAGGCCTGCTGGGGGGCCCAGCACAGTGACGCCACGGGCAGACCCAAATTAGACCTCGTCATCCCTGCTGCGATCTGTGAAACTGTCGCCACTTTCGAGGCCTGCTGGGGGGCCCACCACAGTGACGCCACGGGCAGACCCAAATTAGGCCTCGCCATCCCTGGGGGGGCTGCGATCTGTGAAACTGTCGCCACTTTCGAGGCCTGCTGGGGGGGCCCAGCACAGTGACGCCACGGGCAGACCCAACTTAGACGTCGCCATCCCTGGGGGGCTGCGATCTGTGAAACTGTAGCCACATTCGAGGCCTGCTGGGGGGCCCAGCACAGTGACGCCACGGGCAGACCCAAATTAGACCTCGCCATCCGTGGGGGGGCTGCGATCTGCGAAACTGTGCTGGGGGGCCCAGCACAGTGACGCCACGGGCAGATTCAAATTAGACCTCGCCATCCCTGGGGGGCCTGCGATCTGTGAAACTGTCGCCACTTTCGAGGCCTGCTGGGGGGCCCAGCACAGTGACGCCACGGGCGGATTCAAATTAGACCTCGCCATCCCTGGGGGGCTGCTATATGTGAAACTGTCGCCACTTTCGATGCCTGCTGGGGGGCCCAGCACAGTGACGCCACGGGCGGAGCCAAATTAGACCCCGCCATTCCTGGGGGGCTGCGATCTGTGAAACTGTCGCCACTTTCGAGGCCTGCTGGGGGGCCCAGCACAGTGACGCCACGGGCGGACCCAAATTAGACCTCGCCATCCCTGGGGGGCTGCGATCTGTGAAACTGTAGCCACTTTCGAGGCCTGCTGGGGGGCCCAGCACAGTGACGCCACGGGCGGACCCAAATTAGACCTCGCCATCCCTGGGGGGGCTGCGATCTGTGAAACTGTCGCCATTTTCGAGGCCTGCTGGGGGCCCAGCACAGTGACGCCACGGGCGGACCCAAATTAGACCTCGCCATCCCTGGGGGGCTGCGATCTGTGAAACTGTCGCCACTTTCGAGGCCTGCTGGGGGGCCCAGCACAATGACGCCACGCGCGGACCCAAATCAGATCTCGCCATCCCTGGGGGGCTGCGATCTGAGATCCCCGCTTTCGAAGTGGCTAGGGTTGCTCAGGGATTGCAACTAATCAGCTTTATCTAGTCCTTCTCCTGAAGCCAGTGTCCTGCGAGTCTCCCGAATTCCGTCTGCAGACATATGTAACCCTCGCTCCGTCATCGCCCCCCTTATAAAGTGTCCTAAACTATTAGCGCCCCGCGTTTGCGCAGGGGTTGGGTAGTCGCCAGGGTAATTT